>OY986439.1:98023632-98471132 GCA_963920525.1 Dichetophora obliterata | reverse complement strand
CGTTAGCAACGTAATAGTGGACGACAACGCAAGTCAAAAACCACATCAAGCAAATTTTGTCCGATCTCGTCGGTAAAGGAAAAAGACTTGAGACGCAGGCTTCGTCTTACTCAAAGATGCTATATATTTTCCTTATATAAATGAAGACATGGGTGGATGAAGGTGATATGTCGAATATTCAGATTTCCGGTATTCTACGCATAGATGAAGATCTTATGTGCATACAAGCCATTTTAAAACTTAAGACAGCCATGTTTTTGGCTATTTTTGAAATTAACTACTTCACATAGTTTTATTTAGTATAGATTTCAGTACAAAAGTGAAGGTTTGAACTCAATTTTCTCGAAACTAGACAATTGCGACATATCACTTTCATCCACTCATGCCTTCAAATATATAACACTTTGGATAATTATGTTAACTCTCGGAAATGTTCATACTAACTTTCCTAAGACAAAGTTCTTGGGAACGCGATTGATATCGTGTCCAACATCATACCCAATTCAGATTCTCTGTAATGATGTGATGCCTGGACCATATGGGCACTTCTCTGATAAGCGCTGTTTGCCCGATAGCTGATGACGAAATAAAGAACTTTGCAGCTCTTCACCAGCTCAATTCACGTTACTTCGAAATAAAAATACGCTGATCTTCAGCAAAACATTTCTTTGTACGCCTTCCGTCAACAATTCTGCACTCAGACAAAAGCCACGTGCCGCAAGAAGCAACCCACGCACTTATAGAACTACTTAATTTATTTGCTCTCAAGTGTACTCAAGTTGTAACAAAAACATTAACGTTGATCACACGAAAGTGCGATACAGCATCAATTAGGTATTGAATTACTGCCCGTCAGCCCGTCAGATAAAAGATACTGAGCAAAAAAGAAAAGAAATAAGAAACCAAGAAAAAAATATAAGGATTTAAAGTGGCCAGGCTTGAGGATCCGTTCATTAGCTATTGACTATTTGTACTCGTGTAAGATACTTCACTTATTAATCCCATTTTTTTTGTCCGTTATTTATTCAACATTTTTTTAATTTTTTTATTTTTTTATTTACTTTAGTTTTATATATTTTACACTACTTTGCTTTAAATTGAAATTGAAATTGTCTTCGATCTTGATTGTAACTCAAGCCAGCTCACACTTGAATGATTCGAATTCTATTTAAAGGCTTTTGTCAACGAAATTAAAGGTGCGTCGTTCGTCGTGCCTATTATTCATAACTTGACGACGATAGCGACAACATCTAGAGAAGAAAAAAAAACCTAATTGAAAATAAGACCTGACCTCTTTTTGTCTGTCCTCCGCTGTCGCTTAAATGGAGCCAAAGCTTGACTTCCCATTAAACCAAATGGTAAGATTTCAATTACGATTCTGATTGACTTGTGATTTTGAAATTCACTTTGCTATCACAGTCGCGCGGTCACAGTCCCAGAGACTCAGACTCAAAGTCAGTGACAAGTTTTGTATCCCAAACCCAGCCTGCTCTCAGACAGCAGTCTAAAGTCTAAGATAAGGTATTGATCGAAGGCACAAAGTGTTTCAGCTATACATTTTTGTTTTATTTTTCCTTCATTAGTTTTTTTATGAAACGGATGTTATTTTATGCGCATGGAAATGAATGAATACTCGTATGCGAAGAAATTTTATTATGGTTTCAAATCACATAAATAATTGTTTGTTATCGATGGGTGTGCGTGGGTGTTTAAGCTGTTGCTGGTGGTGGTGTTGGCGGAATAACTACCTCGCAGGGTACCGCCGCTTTTTGTTCTAATTTTTTTTTTTTGCATTACTTAACAATTTGTTTGGTTTTCGGCTTTAGTGTGGAAATTATTTCAATTATCGTTTTCCACTGACGAGTTCATGAAATAATGTTAGTTATGGGTTTTGGTGATTATTTTGCTTGCTGTTGGGAGGATGTGTGTTTTTTTTTGCTGTGTAATAACTATTTACTTCCCAGATTTTAACAGAATGGCGGCTGTTATTGAAGTTCCCACAATGGACATTCTTGTGGGAAAGCCTACAACAACGAAACGATAAGATGCTGATACGGCAGAATATTTGTGGGAATGTTTAAAGCTGATTGGGCTATTTATTCAAAAGACTAATTAAGTATTGGAAACAATTATGAAGTAAGACTTTGACATTGATTTTCTTGAAAATATTTTCTATATTAATACAATATCGAAATTGAAAATAAACTAAATTTTATGTTTATAAATAATCCAACTTGGCACACAAGATTTTAAGTAATCAACATTAAGGAAAAATGCCGACTTTTTTAATCATTAAAATTCACTTTAGACCAATGATAAATAAAGCGCTAAATTTATATAATTGGGGTGCTACTCGTATGTACATAAATGCTATGTACTTCCTCATAAAGAAAGGTGATATAAAGAGATTAAAAAATTAGACAAACCAGCAAAATTATTAAATTGTTTTGGTAATAATTTGAATTGGAAGATGAATTGAATTGAAAGCACGTTGATTAATTTTACGAAATTCGAAATATGTGATAGACAAACTTGGTGCAAAATGTTAAAATAATTTAATTTCTTAAACGACTGACTTTGTTATCATAAGAACTACTCTTTTAGCCGTTTGGTTTTGGAAGTGTTATTGTTTTTGACAGTTCACGCGTAATTCGTGACATGCGTCAAAGCTAGAAATGTGCAGTTTGACTTCACATTTAATCTTAAATAGACTTACGTCCGAACAACGTTTCCAAATAATTGAAATTTCCTATCTAAATTCGTGCTGTGTGACAAATGTGTTTCGCAAGTCACATCCATTTTATGGTCGTTATAATCGACCCACCGAGCCGGCTACTCAAGCCATTGTGACCAAATTTCACACCAATTTTACTCTATTAGACATTAATCCACCAACTCGTAACCGTAGATTGCGTACCGAGGAAAATATAGCTGCTGTATCCGATAGTGTTAATGAAGATCGCGATATATCCATCCGTCGCCTATCGCAGCAATTGGGCCTGTGTTATCCATTCGATCATCTGGAAAATTTTACGTAAGTAAGTCATCATGGTCTGAAGGCTTACAAATTACAGCTGGTGGATAAATTGAAGCTTGGGAACTAGCCAAAGCACCAGATTTTCAGTGAATGGTCCTTTCAAAAAACTGGCTGAAAATCCGCTCTTCGTGGCTCAATGGATATGGAAAATTTGGTCCGAACAGTCAGAGGAATAGCTGCGAAAATCCCTTGATGGTGCGGTTTATGGGCCGGCGGCACACAGTACTTTGTCCAGTAGGAATAAATCAAGAGTTTCATTTTGACGAACCCTAACAAAATAAATATTGTAAGTTAGGTAATACTTTCACTAAAAACAGTTTAAATTTTCTTCGCAAAAGAAGTAGTTTTGTGGAAACTACACCTCTTCAAAGTCAACGCTTTTTATGCGTTTTTATTATTGTAGAATTTTCGACTTCGCGTTGTATTTAAAGAAAAACATTCTGTTAGCACAGTTTTTACGCTATTCAAGTGATTTTATTTTTGTATTTTTAAGGAAATAGTGAGAAAAAATAAGTTTTAACTATATTAGCAAGAAAATTTAAAATAAGTAATAAAAATTGAATTTTAAATTATCAAAAAATTTTGAAAAAAATTGAAAAATTTGCTGTTTTCAACAGTCATTTTAAAAAAATGTCCACAAGTGTCACCTTCAATTTTTACATATGCATTTCTACGTCTCTTTACCTTTCGGAAACATTAAATATTTTGTCCAACTTCGAACCACTTTTTGAGTTATCGTGTTTTTAAAAATGGTCCAAAAATAATTTTGTGAATTTTTTGCTTATGTGCTTCATTCAAAGAAAAAATGCCGTAAGCACGTTTTTACACTATTCCATTGATTTTATTTTTTTTTTTAAATAATAAAAAGCAATACGTTATTTTATATTTATAAGAAAATGTAAAATAAGTATTAAAAAATTTATTTTAAATTATAAAAAATTAAAAAAAATTTTTAAATTTGCTGTTTTCAGCAGTCATTTAAAAAAAATGTCCACAAGTGTCATATTTAATTTTTAAATTATTGTATGTTTATCTATCTTTCAGGAACATAAAATATTTTATCCAACTTAGAACTATTTTTTGAGTTACCGCCTTTTTAAAAATGGTCTAAAAATCATGTTTTGCAAAAATTAGCTAAATGTTGTTAGTGTATGTAACATTCAGTATGTTATACAAAAATAAAAAACGTAAACAAACATATTCTTTGTACTCTATACCTAACAGAAGGGCATATCAGCTTATGAAAGTTAAGTTCTTACAGAGAATGATAACACTGTATTTTTTTACAGAAATGTAAGAACTTTTTCATAAATTATTATTAATAAATAAACTTATTCTTCAAAAGAATGTTTGAGCAATCAAATTGAATATTAATAACTGTTATTAATATTACTACAAATTAATTTATAAATTGTTAAATGTAGGGAACTCTCATATTCTCTCAATGCTACCCAATTTTTACCGTATTTTCTTAACAAAAACAGAGAACTTGCAAAAAAGCTGTGGAAGTTAAAGTCTATTTGCATGTGCATTAAGAAAAAACGTAATATATTATTTTTTATCAAAAATGTCAATAATTTTAACTAATAAAGATTTATTTAATTGCTGGATTTCTGCTGGTCCAAGAGATAAATTTTTGATTTTAAAAATTTTTGTTAAAAACAAAATTGGTGAAAGACTGTTTAATGAAGCAACAATAGAAAACATTCGGATTTTTCAGATTAAATTAGATAGAAAGTGGAAGGAGTGCCACTATAACAAAAATTTGTTTATAAAAAAGTATGAAAACTGGTTAAGTGTCCAAACTTTTATTATTCCTGATCCAGATGAAGTAAGTAAAAATAAAAAAAGTTTTTACACAGTTTAAATAAATCTTCATATCTAAGCAACCTAGCACTAGTCGCGGAAGACCTAAAAAGGAGTTCCACTTGTTATCTGAACAAATGAAAAGAAGAAAAGTTGCTGAAATAGTATCTGACTATACTGAAGAAGAATTAGAATATGCATCAGATTTTGCGAGAAGAAAAGGCAGTATTAAAAAAGAAAGTGTCCTCTCAGTACAGGTGGCATTGACAATTTATTTAGACTTGGATCTCTCGGAAGTAAAGTATAATATTCTGCGCAAAACTGTCAATGAACATCATGAAAACTTCTTTCCAAGCCTATATGCAATACAAAATTTTAAAAAGAATATAGTACCACCTGTCAAAGCTTCTGAAAACTCTGCAGAAGTGGAATTAAAACCACTCATGCGAAATACAGCTAAAAGTATATTTAAGCTTTGTGATGGCGAAGAGACTCCAGATAAAGTAACACTGATATGCAAATGGGGTATGGATGGCAGCTCGGGTCACAGCCGATACAAGCAAAATTTTTCAACGGAAGATTTCAGCGATGAATTTATATTTTTCATTGCATTTGTCCCAATCAAGTGAGTAAAAGTTTAAAAATTTAACTATGTATATTTTAATGAAAAAACAATTATTTTTTGAATAAAAGGCTAATTGATTCGTCATCAAAGAAGCCTCTTTGGATAAACAAAAGCCTTCTACTCTTTTCTGCAGACCCATAAAAATTGTAATGGCTAAGGAAAATAGGACCTTAGTTATACAAGAAAATAACGATATTAAAAAACAAATAACCGAATTAGAATGTGAAATATTGGAATTTAATGGGAAATCTGTAGAGGTTTCATATGAAATGAAATGTACAAAGATCGATGGATCCATTGCAAACATTCTTACGGAAACAAATTCAGCTAGCAGATGCTTCATTTGTAATGCAAGTCCAATTGAAATGAACAAAATAAATTTTACTAGATCTGCAAACACAGATTCTTATAAGTATGGACTCTCAACTCTTCACTGCTGGATTCGGTTTTTTGAATGTTTATTCCACATATCATATCGTTTGCCATTTAAAGCTTGGCGAGTAAGGCAAGAGAATCAAGCCATTTTTTCTGAAAATAAAAGCCAAATACAAAGAGAATTCAGAGAGAGAATGGGCCTGCTTATAGATCACGTCAAACAAGGTTATGGCGCAACTAATGACGGAAACACGGCTAGGAAATTTTTTGCCAATTTTGATGTTTCTGCGGAAATTACTGGCCTTAATAAAGATTTAATATATAACTTCTCATTAATTTTGCAAATTTTGTCATGTGGAAGAAAAATTAAAATTGAAGATTTTAGTAAACTTCTTATGGATACCAGGAACTTATACTTAAGGTGTTACAGTTGGTACTATATGCCCAGCTCTGTGCACAAAGTTTTAGTGCATGGATGCGAAGTAATGAAGTATTTCGATTTACCCATAGGTGAATTTTCTTTAGTTTTTCTAATTGAAATAAAATATTAAATAACGCAACCTTTTTCTTTTGAAGGAAGTTTATCGGAAGAAGCATTGGAGGCTTCCCACAAAAATATTAGATATGCTCGTCTAAACCACACGAGAAATAGCTCTCGGGAGAATTCAAATAAGGATTTGATGACACAGCTATTGATTTCAACAGATCCTGAGTTATCATCAAAAAGAAATATTAAATTTAAAAACAAGTTTAATGAGGAAGACCCTAATTTTACCTTCTATATTGAAAGTGAGACAAACTAAGATCTCTTATAAATTTCATAATATTACAAATTTTAGTTTCATTTGTTAAAAAAAATTGTTGATAACAACATAAATAAGTATTTCTTTGCAAAAAAGTATTTTTTTAATATATGTTGGTAAAGATTTATATTTTGGAAAAATTGCATAAAAAACTATATGTATATCTTTTAAACGAAAAAAACATATTTCCAAACGGGGTCAATATTAAAAAGTTAAAGATTTAACAACTTAATATCTTTAATTTTTTTTTTAATAAGTGTTTTTACTTATTTTATTATTCCCTTTAAATCACAGAAATTTCGATATTTAAACTTTATTTCCAGCGAAAGTAATAGATCTACGTTAAATCTGATTTCATTTTTAAAATCAGCGGTCATAAGTTAATCAGCATGCAAAATTTCATAAAAATCGAACGGCTCCTTGTATTTATTCCTCACTTTTGTATGGGCTCAAAGTACTGTGCGGCATCATTGGACCGTACTTCTTTAGAGGTGATGATCCGCAACGTTATGGTAAATGGAATAAGGTACCGTTGGATGATTATGGACTTTTTTTCACCAAAATGAAATAATTGGACTTGGTTGACACATGGTTTTAACACGACGTTCCAACATTCCACACTGCAAGCGATACCATGAACCAATTGGGAGGCGAGTTGGGTGAGCAATTAAACTCTACTTTTGGCTGGACCATTTTTTGGGGGGTAAGCCCAGACTTTCATCTTTAGGGACAAGCCAGCCACGATTGCTACTTTGAAGACAACTCTAAACATGTCACTATCTATTACCGAGCTGTGCTCGTGTGAAGATGAAATAAATTCGTTGAAACTACAAAATTTTAAGTTTGATCACAGCTTTGTCAAAATTACGCGTAATAAATGACAATTTTTTTTTTAAATAAAATTTGTGTTTTATTTAATTTCTTTTCAACGACATCAAAATCATTAACATATCTTTAAAAATAACAAAGTAAGTTGTACTTAACAAATTTTTTTAAATTGAAAACATAATGATATTATCTTCTACATAATTGTATTTTGTTAAAAAAAATATATGAACTGTTCGAAGAGACCTCCATTGTTTTGGATGCAATACATTATTCTTTGCCTTATTGCGTGTTTGAGATTAATTCCTTGCAGTTCTTGGCGTACAAAAGAAGCAGCCGAATTGATTCTTTCGATCAACTGCTCTCTCGATGTCAGTTGTTCTGCATATATGACTTCTTTCATTCGTCCCCACAAATAAAAATCAAGTGGAGTCAAGTCGGGTGATCTTGGAGGCCATCTAATTGGACTATTTCTTCCAATCCAGCCTGCTGGATAGTTTCTATTTAACCAATCTTAAACAATTCTACTGTTATTGGGCGGAGCTCCATCATGTTGAAAGATAATACCACATCTATTACGTAAGGGTACATTTTCTAATAGCTCTGGTAGAGTATCACAAAGAAAATTTAAATAGATTTCTGCATTTGTCTAAGTAGACAAACAAGCAATACCTTAATAAAAGCCGCTTCATACTATCTGAGAAAGCATGCAATCTCTGGTACGATCTGCTAAGAATGAAAACCCGATAGTATGAACACAATTTTATTTGTTACTAGCTGAACCCGGTGTGCTTCGCTACTCCCCTCGTTATAAAATGAAATTAAAAGTATTTATATATTTTTCACGCCATCGAATTTTCGAAATAAGTCCACCCCAGCGCCACCTACCGTGTCCATTTATACACAAATTATTTTCTTATGATCAAACAAACATACATTCTGAATTTCAGTTAAATTGGTCCATAAATTCAAATTTTCGATATAAGTCCACCCCATCGCCACCTATCGGGTCCAAATATAGCCTATGTTGCCCACCGTACCAAGATGAACATTACCTGAAAATTTCATCAAAATTGGCTCAGCCGTTTTGGAGTCCATACGTTACATACATACACACATCCTATTTTATATATATAGATATGACTTCTCTAACAACAAAACATTCGATTTTTTGGCATTAGAATTGTTTCTATTTCTATCAGAGAAGTCAGATAAAAATTTTGTTTTTTAATTTCGAAGACTGTTCCACAAAGCTCTTGAGTTTTATTTTTGTTTTAAACGCTTAACCACACTGAAAATATAAATTGTGTATGCGTTCATAATAAACCAACCAAAAGCTTATGTAAAATACGAGAATAATTTATGTAAGAGAGCACAAAAATGTTCACAAATGTTCACAAATAAAAACATTACAAAATTTATGAAGAGAAACACTGTCTTCGAGTATTTAGTTATGGGTTCTGTGCTTTCATACATGAGGTTATGTTCTCTAAAATTGTCTTTATGATTATGCTCATGAGATAGGTGTACTCATACATGAGTCTGTGTATAATGCACTGTCTCTATGCAATTGTACATGACTTCAATACGCTTATACGTAATGTTATGTAAGAGTTGACTATTTCTATGCAACTATTCATAGAGATTGTGAAAATTCTTAGGAACCGTTGTTCGTCGAATACAATTTGCTGCTGCACTCTTACTTTTTAAGTTCTGAGATTATCCCACGAGACATCAACAAATTTTGTATCTTTTGTTTTTGCGGAGAAAATTTAGAAAAAATTTTGATTAAGTGTATTTTTATACGAAGAACCGACATTTTAAATTTGGACGATTACAGCTCCGCTAAAACAAAAGATATAAAATTTGATGATATTTCGTGGGATATTCTCAGAATTTCAGCTCCGCTACAGCATATGACGCGATAGTAGTTTATATATTATTAGAAAAGTTGATATTTTTTTTAAAATAACAAATATTATTTTTTATTTTGTGGTGAGTAGTTTAGATTCTAGATCAATACTACTAAACACGTGCGCGAAACGTAAAACACAATGTATCTTGAAAATTTTACAATATAGGAGAAAACTGAGTACGGATTTAGAACCAGCGTTTAAAGTACATATAGGAATGATAACGGGCTTACCCGATCCGAAAATTGTATGAATATCCTCCAAGCATGTCTGAATATAAGAACACTCTTGACCGCAACTGTACGTGTTCACTAAAGAAATTTGTTCACTAAAGTCACTAATCATTCATGATGATCTTGTATTTGTACATAAAAATTCATGATTCATTCATGAATTGCTGAAACTTATTTCATGAAATATTCTTGTTTGTCTTGCATTGTACATGGATTGTATGACATTTTTTCACTAAGATATGAATAATTCATGCCTACCTTGTATTTCCACATGGGACTCATGACTTGCTGACCTTGTATTTTTACACGGTAACATAAATTTTATTCAATAAATTCATGATTCGTTTATGTTTCCCTTGTATTTGTTCATGACAGCTATGAAATTTTTACTTGATTCGTGTATATTGTGCATAAAACTTATGAACTTTGACCACTGGGCTTTTGAAATATTCTGGCTTTAATTATTTTGCATGTGTATTTCACATTGGTACATTGGTACATGCACATTGGTTTCCTGAATAGTTCATGTGACTCATGTAATCGGTTACTGGACCAAAATACATGAAAGCGATTCACGCTGAGCAAGCAAAAATGCATAATTATTGTATACCTTTTTGGTTCAGTGCATAATTATTTAAACCCTTAATAGGCTTAAAATTAGTATTTTGCTTTTACCAGTATCCATTTTAAGTTCTGTGTGTCAATTTTCTCTGACAGAAAAGCTTATAGTGCAAACACATTTATCAGAAAATGCTATGAACTGTCAGATGATTTGACAACTCTAACGAAGCATACAAAAAGTTAAATGATTTCTCTGATAGTCTGAAGCGTCTTTAAAAGTTTTCAATTTAGTAAAATTTTTGAAGTACAACTAACTTTGTTATTTTTAATGATATGCTGATGATTTTGATGTTGTTAAAAAGAAAATTAAATAAAACACAAATTTGATGCTAAAAATTTTTTGATTTTTTACGCGAAATTTTGAGAAAATTGTGCTCAAACTTAAAATTTTGTAGTTTCAACGGGTGTTTTTATTTCTTACCACGAGCACAGCTCGGTAATGGATAAGTTGGGTGGCTTTGTTGATACACCGCTAGAAAGGCCAATTTATTGCCTTTAAAATGAGTTCTGAAAATAAGTATTCCATGAGTTCGTTTTTCTGCCAGAAACAATAGTATGAATCAAAGTTATGAAATAACAATTAACCCCGTAACTTCTACGGGTGTGAAAATAGACCCCCCCTCCCATATGATTTTTTGCTAAGCTTGGCCTCCTCTTTCACCTCCGTAAACATTCGCGCTCTTACACGGGACATCCTGTATATACCTACATATAAAAAACTTTTTAAATTCTTTAGATTAATTGACTCAACCTCCACCAATGTAACTGGGCCAATGAAAAATGCTGTTCTACTCTTTTTTGTAGACTCGTTAAATTTATCATGGCAAAAACTAATACAAATTTAATACTTGGGGAAAATGCAGGGAATTGTCCAATACGAAATCGCGGATTTTCCAAATACATTCTGGAGTGATCACTGTTTTTGATGCTCCCCCGGCGTGTTCTTCTTTTGTGCATCATTCAACTTTTTTTGAACTCTGCAATTCAATATTTTACGGTTCAATACGATGGAGCAGATCCGTCATAATATTTATCGAGCTTTTTTTTTTGTTTTTTTCGCACTTTTGTTACGCGAAAAGAAAGCTTAAGGCAAGAAACTCTTCTTTATCCATTTTTATAACAATACCAAAGTTGTTTAATTTAAAACACTGTACAGTGATGAAAAAAGGTAGTGAAATCAAAGGAAACGTATTTAATTTAATGATTTTTAACAACGATTTTGCCCCATTTGATTGATGCTTAATAATAAAGGGTAATCCACTTGTAATTCACAATGTAAATAAATGTAAAAGTATTTAATGCAAATAGGGTACATTTTCAATTTAAATATTATGTATACTTTAATTGTAGCGCATCCGCATTTGATTTAAATGTGGGGAAATTAAAAAACATTGTAGGTATTTTTTATTTTAAATAAATAGTGCAATAATTGGCTACGATTTGAATAATGAGAACACTAAATCAATTACAAGATATCGCTTGCAAGAGTTTATAGTTTTGATGGCATTACTTTCCTTTCATCAGCCATACAATGCAAATGATAACAAAGATTGAAACGATTTTGAGACAAATCAAGATGAATTTTGAAGGCAATATAATGCTTTATTTAGTCATTTCGAAAAGTTCGCTCCATCGCTTAAATATGCCTTAGGTTAGGTTAGACCGGATGCCTTCGTGAGGCTCACATAGACCAATTCAGGTTCTTAGTGGTACCGGTAGCGAACAGAAGGAACCTTTGTGTTTGTTTTTAAAAGTCTTTAAAGATTTGCGTTGAGTTCGCAAACCTTAGGAGGGATTCTAGAGACACCCTGGCTACATCTTTAAGTGACGGGAACCTCGATGAGCCTAGGTATTTTAGTCTCGATCTAAGTAGGGCGGGGCATGTGCATAGTAGGTGCTCCAGAGTCTCCACTGTGCCCAGTTCTTTGCACTTCCTGCAGTTGTCAGCCGTGGTGATGCCAAGCTTCCTCGCGTGGGCTGCCGTCATGCAGTGACCAGTGAGCATGCCCACTAGTGTCCTGCAATCTTTGCGCGGGCGTGCCAAGATGAACAGAGTTCGTTTTTCGCATTGTGCATTGCACATGATTTTCGAGATCTTGCACGTTGTCGTATCTCTCCATCTACGATTCACTGCTAGTGCGGCTCTTCTTTAGAGGTTCCTGTACAACTCTTGTAGCGGAGTAAGTACATGTTCTGCGAGTACTGATTCCAGCCCGGCGCCTTCCTTTGCTAAACCATCTGCCATCTCGTTTCCCTCAATGCCCTGGTGGCTAGGGACCCAGTAGATGCGCACTCTTTTCGAAGCGCATAGTGCATCTAGTGCATCTCTGCCAGCCAAGACACTTTTGGACTTGATGCTAGCGGAGCGCATGGATTTGATCGCCGCTTGACTGTCAACGAAAATGTTGATGTTAGAGTGTTGTGTGTCCATGCTGAGGGCTATCTCAGCAGCCTTCCTTATGGCAAATATTTCCGCCTGGAAGATACTGCAGTGGTTCGGCAGTTTATATGGCTGCCTTATATTAGGCTCTGCGCAATACACCGCCGCACCTACCCCCGTAGGCATTTTGGAGCCGTCGGTAAATATGTTGACCGCCTGCTGTGCTTGTTCTATACCTTTGCACCAGTCGTTTAGTCCCAGAAGAGTTCGCACTTTGGAATTGACTATCTTGCGAGGTACCATGTAGCCCGTGCTACTAAGTAGATCCTTTCCGATTGTACAATGTCCAAAATTTTGAATGTGCATGTTGCCTGCTGCCGTAAGGCGTTGTGCCGTTTTTCCGGCTATTAGTTTTGCGTGTATGTCCAGGAGGTCCATACTTAGAATCGTTTCAAGCGCTTTAGTTGGAGTTGACTTCAGTGCCCCCCTGATGCATAGCGCTGCCTGCCGCTGAGTTTTCTCCAAGTGCTTGAGGAATGTTGATTTGTTCACAGCCGGCCACCACACAATAATCCCGTAGAGTAGAATAGTACGCACTACCGTTACATAGATCCAGTGCATCAGAAAGGGTGAGAGACCCCAAGTACTGCCTAGCATCTTTTTGGATATGTATAGTGCAATGGTGGATTTCTTCACCCTTTCTTCCACGTTGGTTTTCCATGACAGCTTGCTGTCCAGGACGACTCCTAGATATTTTGTGTGAGTTTTCGGTATGAGACGTATATCGTTCAATTTCGGTGGTATCCACTGTGGTATCTTGCCTAAATATGCCTTAACAAATAACCAAAAACAGCATTGTTTGAATTTTTAGGCTACAATATCTCAACAATCAGATGAGTTAGGTCAAATCTGAATCCTGCTATCCAACAAAATACTAAATTTTATTTTTCCTTACTGTTTCCAATGCCTTAATAACTTCTTTTAAAACTGCACGCAGACATTTTGGTTGCTATATTTACTTGTTACTTTAGTTTTGACGTCATAAGGAAGAGTGCGGCAGCGAGCATGAAAATCAAAATCAGTTTTTTTGTTTTTTCTTAATCCTCTCTCTTTCATATTTAAGAAAATAAAATAAAAATTTCGAATTTTGCTTAATATTGGTCTTGCTCCCGTACTCTAAAGTTTTAGTCCAATTTACCAGTTTTGCAGGTTTTAGTCCAAAAAGCGTTCCCGTACTCGACAAAATTGTAAAAGAGAGTGCAGTCGAGAGAGTAAAAAATTTCCCCTCACTGTCAAAAGTTGCAAGTTTTAGTCCGAGAAATTTCTTCTGGTAAAAATGGTAAAAGTGTCAAACTGCTTGAAATCAGCTGTTTACAAGTTAGCAAAGAAATTACAAAACATAAAAAGTTCTTTGAAATAACTAAAAACTATTGGAATGGAAACCAAAAACATGCTAAATTGTAAAAAACTAAATGTAAATGTTAATTTGAGAATTAATTTCAATATAAGTAATGCATATGAATGTGACAATTTTTCTTCATATCGGTTCAGTTTACACAATTTAAGACCGAAAAGCGTTCCCGTACTTTTTTTGTTTTTTTATCGATTTTTGAGTGGTTTTTTCTTATTCTCACGCTTTTGACAGTTAAACCATTTTTAGTCCAAAAAGTACGGGAACAGACCTATTTTAACATGAAATGTCATATCTACACAAATTAAAGCAATCATTCAAATAAAGAACGTAGTATCTACATAAAAAGAAATAAAAATGAGGCATCTACTGACAGATACTGCGTTTTCCTTTTGTATTTGTAGTTTATGCTTTGTAAAATGCTTTTTACTTCTTTATTCTTGTGACAAAAAAATCTTTTAAATATTGATTTTTTTATACATAGGTTATTGATTTATTTTTAAATATCCATGAGCAAGGTATGATGGTTGTAAAAATATTTTATTTAATTATCAGAAATATATAAACAGAAAAAGTTTTTACTATATAAAACGTACATTTAATGTAGATACAGCTTTTTGAACTTATTTAAATTAATAGAACAAACAATAAAAAAAGCAGTAACTAAAGTGTTTGTTTCACAGTTTTGGCACTTTAATAAAATTGAAAAAAATATCATTAATATTGAAAGCAAACTAGATTTCACTATCCTGTAGAACCAAATATTTATCATCACCCAAACCCGAATCAGTGAATTTTTGATAAATTACTGTAAGTCGTTTATCTCAGAATATAGATATATGGGCATTTCTATGGTGTCGCACGGAACAGTCGTACGCAGTTAAAGTGAAAAAAAAGTAGTAATAACACGGATTTATATTTTGGTAATGGTCTTAACTTATAACTCATAGTAAGCTCTATAAGTGGTGCTAAGGTTGATTATCGGTAATTTTTCCTTTTCAAAATAATTGCCAAAAACAACGGGGGTCGCACGGTACAAAAAACGGAAGTTTTTTTCGAGGACAACAACTCAAGCGCCGAATTCAGCGAAGTCTGAAGGAATATTTCAAAGAGTTTATTTTATGGATGTTGTGCTGGATGGTGTTTCTTTTAAATTGCTTTTATTTTACCCAATAATATTCAACATTTATTTTCTAATTTAATATTAAGCTCGGTCGCACGGGACAGTTTTTTCCATTGCAATTTAATTGGTTAATTAAGTAATTAGGTAGTTAAGTAATTATGTAATTTAGTAATTAAAAACAAATTCAATATATTTTCCTTTAATTGCATTAACCCTTTTTTCATTATCTTTAGCCAATACCTTCCATTTTTACTAAAACAAAAATGTCTACGAAACATTTACTAAACACTTACGAAAAAGAAAAACCACATTTGTGAAACAATGCAGACGATGTGATCATCATGGTTAATAATTTTATACACAAATTGCTTAAATTAATAAAATTAAAATTTTTTTCTTAGATAATATCATAAAATAATAAGTTTTTGATAAGTTTTTATTTTTTGGTCACGGTAGACTTTCCTATGGAAATACCCATATGTAGATACCGCACTCTTTCTTATGACGGCAGATTTATCTCAAAAATGAAATGAAAAATCTAGATTTTTGTTTTAAATTTTTATACATAAGACTGTAAAGAAGAAATACGCGAATAAAAGTTCATATGAATTATATATTTATACTAATCGTATTCAATATAGTTGTTATGCCCTCTAGAGGGCGCTTTGTTTTATGTAATGTGACGTTACATAGCTTATAACCAGCAGACGATCAAAACGCTTCCAACGATACTTCATTTGTCAAATTATGAAAAGTAGTTTAGATCTTATAACCAGATCTTATAAGATTAGATCTTTAGATTTATGTAATGTGACGTTACATAGCTTATAACCAGCAGACGATCAAAACGCTTCCAACGATACTTCATTTGTCAAATTATGAAAAGTAGTTTAGAAGTTAGAGTGGAACAGATGAACATACATACATACATACATACCGGTCAAACACATTTGTGGTATTTAATTATAAGTGCATTTAATTTAATTATAAGTACATTTCAAAAATACTCCAAAGCACACCATCCTTAAATAAAGTTTAGCGTGTAGTTAAATTAAATTTGCTTCACCTCAATTTAATTTTGTTTTATTTCAATTTAAGCATTTTTTCATTTAAGTCACATGCCAAAGTTCTTTCATATTTGAAACAAAGTGCATTATAATTAAATCAAATACATTTGCCATAAATGCCCGTTTAAGGGTAATCGCACTAAAGAGTCCCTTTAATTTTTTGGCTCGGTGTAACGTCACTATTCAATGACAGATCGATCTGACATTTATGGTGTGTTCATGTTAAGGTTACCACTCATCAAAAATGTCACGAATTTGAAGAGTGGTGGTGCCGTCTCTTGGAGACCGACAGTATCTTGAACTAGTAGTTTGAAAAATTTTTAATATGAGATTGGTAGCTTCAATATTTTTAGAGTGGAAATCCCTCTCGGCATTATTTAAAAATACACTATGTCAAAAACTTATAATTAAACAAAACAAATTAATGCTCTCTGCTATTGAACAAAGTAGCAGTGTTTAAGGTCTTCTATGAAAATAGCTTAGCTTCTATAACTAGCTTATGTAAAGCTTGTAGAAAACTCATTTGTACCTGTAATCTTGCCTAGGTTTCATTTGTTAAACTGTAGCATTTTAGCAAATCCTCTGCATTTAAGCTTGTCATTCATGAACGTAGTATTTTGCAAACAGTCACAAATTATTCTAAAAAATTCAACAAGAGCCACATAGTCGTTGTTCTTGTTGTTTTTACAACCGGTTGCAATGGAGCGTAGAACGCAACTGTTTGGGGTTTCCCAGCGACGGCTTGTATCAGTACAGCTCAGCTCAGCTCATGCTTGTTTTGTAATCTTAGACTGATATTTTTTATTTTTTTTTATATACTTTTGTTTTGTGGAGCTGGATAGTGAGTTGAAGTTTATAATTTATGCACATATAACAAATACTACAAGCATTAATATTAAAACATAAACACAAACGTTATAATTTATAGCTGTTATTAACGATTCAGATTTCACAGCGATTATAAAGCCGTGTGGTTTGAGTTGTTAGTTTTTTATACCGAGATTTTTTGTATAAGTCAGAAGGTAAGGAAAGAAAGTTAAAAATACAAAAATACAAAAAAAAAAATCATAACACAAACACACACAGCTGGGGGAAAATTAATGAGATGACAAAAATTTGGTTCTAACCGAAACCGGTTAAGATGCTATAGAAGCATTTCGGACAGCTTCTTTAAAAGTGAACACAGCAAAAGTCGCAGCAGTTAGCTGAATAATCTGAATAACAACAAAAATGGGTAAAAAATTTGTATTGGTTATGAATAAAAATAATATCGGCAACACTAGCAAAGTGGCAGCAACAAGCAGCTAACAAATAAAGGCGCCAAAACGAGTTACTCACACATTTGAATATGTAAAATTATTATTGAGCAATATATTTGTATCACAAATGTTTAGCTAGCTATGCATAAATTGGTTAGCAGCAAAAAGATCTGTGCTTTGACCAAATAAAAAAAAAATTTTAACCAAAGCAGCCTTGGTGCACGTTGGGCTGCTGCCACCCTTGAAATTTAAACCTTGTTTAAATTAATTTCTATTCAAATATTGGTTTGCAGCCAAACTGCTCACAAATTTTTATTATATTTTCTAATTCCACACAATAATTGAGCTACTTTGTAATTAAAGGTACAAGAAAAGGAAGAAATAAAAATTGTATATCCATTAAATATATTTATATAAATTAACTTGTCAACGCAGGCAAATGATCATTTACATAATAAAACCATTTCAATCAGCTATAAAATCAGCTAACAAATTGTTTGCCATTTAAGTTAAATAACGACGACTAGCTACCACATGAGAGTAGTTATAAAATAACTTGGCTAAAATGGAACAAAATTAATGCTTGATGTTGTTGTTGTTATTATGATGACTCCCAATGATTTGTTGCTTCAATTTTGTTAATATTTAGCTGAAATTGGCCAATATTTGCTACTGTTTCGAGTAACGTAAAGAAAGCGCGCTCATTAGGTATCTCCAACAATTCCAAATAAAATCGTATAGCCTCAAAAAAAAAATCAATTCATTAACGATATAATTAATTGATCATGGCATGCATTTGTTAAATATACATTGAAATATTGAGGCGCCTGCAGCGAAGCTTAAGTAAGTGAGTGACCACCGCTGATCGAATGCTGCCGTTTAAGGCCACCATCACTACCACCACCACGCAAGCGTTGCCATAAATGCGCACACTGCGCCTGCTACCTGTAATAAATTTAATTGTACCTATTCCGCTCATCTCCGCTGCTGAACGAGTCTTGCGACTCAACGCGCGTAAAAAGGGCCGCTGTGGAAAAACCCAGGAGATTTGCTTATTGGTGGATTAACTAAATTATGCTGGATTAAGAGTCTAGAGCACAATTGGTTTAAGCGGAAAAATGCTCACTTGCTTAAGCGGTGCTGCGGTAATTAGTAACATGCTGCAAAGTGATTTCGTAGAAATTATTGAACAGTGTTTTCAGCTTGAATGTTGCAGGAAAATTATCATATTTTTATAAAAATAAGATGTTCAAAGTTCCTACAAACAAAAACGAGGCTTTAAAGAAACTCAAAATAAATCAAAGTGCTTGAATTTTTTACAAACAAACCAAGAGTTTAAAAATGAAACTTAAAAGACTTTTTCAATCCAACAAGTTGAAAGATTTAACTTAAAAGCATGGAAGGAAATGTTTTTTTTTTAATTTCTTGAGCCTAAGCTATTCGTTAGATTTCTGAATCTCGTGATAACGAACTCGTATAAATTTATAAGAGAAACAGTAGATTGTCCTGTAAAGATCATAAGCAACCCAATCAAATCGCGATAAAAAGTAAAACTCGCGGAAAGCCTTACACATATTTAAAACTAAAAAATGGCTTTTTTCCTACTAAAACAATACCTTTTTTTTAATTTTTTTTAACAACTTAACAAAATATGAACTTAATAACCAAATATAATACAGGAAAAGTATGTTGTATTTATTGTGTACATATTGTTACTAATAAACTTTAAAATTATTGAACCAATCGATGTAAAATTTTCCGTGACAAGCTGGTGCTAAGTCTTCTGAAGAACATAAGCTCTAGTACATCTTCATAGATAGAGTATGTAGGTCCTGACTTCTGACAGTTTCGGCTACCGTCAATATCGACTGCAAACAGTTAAAAATATTCGAGTTAAAGTTTTTACGGTAGATTTTTCTATAGTTTAACTGTTTAGACAGCATTCTAGAGATTTCAAATCATATTCTATTTAACCTCTTGAATAAGCCATGAGAGACTTAGCCTAAAACATTTATAAATGATTCTTAGAAGTGATAATTTTAAATCAGCTTATGATTATACACTATTGGCAAAACAGTAAATAAAATCTGCATACATATTAAGAATTTTAAGTGCAACTGAATAACGATATAAGAATCCATTCAATGAATGCAAAATTGATTCCCAAATAATATTTTTAATTTACATTAAATTTTGAAAAATGTATTAATTATTCATTTTTAATATTCAGTTTCGTTATTCAGAATAATCAAATTTATATTCTTATGAATGCTATTCACAAAGAATTTCAGACTTTTTAATTATTTTTTTTTATCCAATATTAATTTTTTTATTAAATTTTAATTTATTTTTTTATTCATTTTTAATTTTTTATTCATTATTATTTTTGTATTCACTATTAATTTGTGCTTCATTATTCTATATTACAGTCATTATTCAATAGTACATAACAAAATTTTTTTATTATTTTTTTATTATTCTGGTACCCTTCTCTAAGAAAATAAGCCTAAATATGATAAGGCCTACCCATAATGGCAAAGTCATTGACTTTTCTTAAGTGGAGTTAAGTACTTAGGGATGATTTTTGATAAGCAACTTCGTTAGAACACCCACTTAAGTTTAACTACAGGCAGGGTAACACGTGTCCTTTTTGCCTGTCAATGACTCCATGACAAAATGTGGGGCCTCAAACCGAAAATGTTATATCCCAACGGGCCGAAATCGAAGTGCTTCCAACAAGAGCGCTTAAAGAGCATTCTTTTCTGAGCTCTTTCTGTGTGAAACTAGGTAAAGAAGAAGAAGAAGTTCAAGTAATCCTGCTGCATTACGCTTTGAAGAGCCTTAGTAACATTGCAGAAGACCAACTACAGGGTTGCCAATATTCAAAGCGCCCATTTTATTTTTAAATAAATCAAAGAAACCACAATTTTTTGTCTGTTCGTCATAAATATCATTTAATTGGGTTCAAGTAGATTTACTTACATTATTTCTTGAATATGATATCTCGTAAATGGTAGCATTTTCCATGGTTTTCTTCAACATTTCGATGGGAATGGCGGTTATTTCTTGACGGATGTTGGTTTTCAGCTCTTCTAGGGTCTTTGGCTTGTTGACGTAAACCTTTGATTTCAAATAACCCCACAAAAAGATGTCTGGAGGCGTTAAATCTGGTGATCTTGGCGGCCAATCGAAATCACCATTTTTTGACATCAAACGGCCAGGGAACAATTGCTTCAAAAAATCGATTGTAGTGCGGCTTGTGTGTGGTGGCGCGCCGTCTTGTTGAAACCAGTAGTGCCTGATACGCTTTCGACGAACGATTGGCATGAAAAAATTGTTTATCATATCGCAATAACGCTCCTGATTGACAGTAACTCTGTGGCCATTATCATCTTCGAAAAAGAACGGCCCAATGAGCATTTTAGCACAAACGCCGCACCAAACAGTGACTTTTGCATCGTGAAGAGGTACCTCTTGAATCTCTTGTGGATTTTCAGTGGCATAAATACGGCAATTTTGTTTGTTTACCGTTTTCTTGGAAGGCGCACTTTTCACTTTATTTATTTTTTTGAAAGCACTTTGAGTTTTCACTATTGACTTGTTTTGTTGAATGTAAATTTCAACAATTTTAGAGCGTTCGCGTGGCGTGTACTGTTCCATTGTAAACATTTGCTTGGAATGACGCTTCAAACGCGGTATGTCATTAGTCTATTTGGCATCACTGCGGAAAGTTACAGTGTTGCCAGATGGGCGCTTCGAATATTGGCAACCCTGTATATAGAACGGACGATATTACGAAAGAACGGCTGAAGTACAACTGCTCCTGCTACACTATGTTTAGGAGAAGTTTCAAAGCACAGTATTGAGTGCTATACTTTCACTGTAGTTTGTAGCACAAGTGGAGCAGTAGTGCTCCCTTCCAATGACATGTAATGTTAAAATTACAATGTAGATGGAAATATAGACGGAGCGCTTTGTATTGGAAAAGGAGCGCTCGTAAAGCCCTTAAAGAGCGCTCCAAAGCCCGCTGGAATTGGACGTTTACAATTATTGTTAGACCTGTGGTTACGTGTGCAGCACTTGCCTGGTGGCCCAAGGTCCAACATCGTACAGCAGCTAACCAGCTGGCAAAGCTGCAAAGAATGGCGTGCATTAGTATCACCGGGGCATTGAGAACTTGCACAAATGAAGGTCTGGGTGTTGCAATTAGGCTACCACCTTAAACGATAATTATCGAAAAAGAGGCATGTCTAAATGCACTACATGTGTGTACTGTATGTCTTACAGGTCACATGAAGATACTTAAAACCTTCAAAAATGACCCCTTTCTAAAAAATCTCAGACAAGATGCTGCCAAAGGTAAACTTCTCGAAACGTTACAGGGTCGTTATACCCAATAGGCAACTGTGGAGGAGTAATAGCTTCACAGTTGATCCTGGCTCACAGCTATGCTGTGACTTATGGATCAAAACTTACTGCATCTTTATGTAAAACGAAACGAAGGCATAACGTCGTGAGAGAAACGAGCAACAATATTTTTTGATATGGAAAAAAGTATTGCTTACCGTGTCTCGCACCTCGTTCAGCCTTCGTTTCGTTCTACATAAAGATGCAGTTAAACATGGTGTAACGGAAGCGGGTATCTACCGTCAAAAAGCTCTTTCAATGGGATACATGCCGACCATATTCGAGGGAGAGGAGAAATTGAGCTATGTTTCCAGGAATGTCTCCGTAAGAGCAAGGGAGCACATCTCTACATACCTACACTCAGGGAAAAATTGTAACGTAAAATTAAATAATATCATGTTAATTTTACGTTGCTCCATTTTTTAAGAAAATAAAAATGATTTCAATGTGACTTTGATTTAAATTCACATTGAAATCTTTTAAATCAAATATGAAAACATTTGATGTCCAATAAAAAGTGGAAAAACTTCAAAATA
The DNA here is from genome assembly GCA_963920525.1 of Dichetophora obliterata. Classification (NCBI taxonomy): domain Eukaryota; kingdom Metazoa; phylum Arthropoda; class Insecta; order Diptera; family Sciomyzidae; genus Dichetophora; species Dichetophora obliterata. The sequence continues at coordinate 98,448,711 of OY986439.1, read as the reverse complement.
ATGGTGATCCACTATAGTTATTATATTCTTTAAAGTGCATCCACTTCGAAATTAAATTGAAAAATAACATATTTTATATTGAAGTTGTCAGTAGTGAAAACGAAGTAGCAAATATATATTTTAAAGTGGAAGACACTTCAATTTGAAGTTGGATGCATATTTTTGTATGTATGTGTTCAGAATAATTTCGTTACAATCGTTTTAATAACAGTTAAAGGCCGCTTTACATTGTCCTACTGTGTGTTACCACATGTAAAATAGAAAGTATTATTGAATTTCATCATGCTGTCATTTTTAATTTTTGCATGAAGAAATTAATTTTTCGCTTTTAGACTATCTCACAGAGTCGCACCACATTTTTATACTTTACACTATACTAAAACGTGAAATTTTGAGTAATGAATCGGTTTTTATTGAATTTAAAGCCCCTACAAAGTTCAATAAGCTGTAAACTGCTTCCTTCTGTTATTCCATTTGGAAATACATTACGAGCTTAAAATTTTCTCACTTAAATAATAAATTTCAAGTAAGTTTATGGTAAAATGCATCTCTGGTGGGATAGAATGTGTGATGAAATTAGAAACAAACCAAAAAATAAAATGTGGTACGACATGCCAAAAAAATCAGAACACACATTGCTTTCCGTTGTTTACACCATCGCACTTTCTATCACACATGAAAATTTTGACATGTGTTAACACACAGTGGGATAATGTAAAGCGGCCTTAAGCAAACAATTAGGTTTTTCGCTCTATCTGTCTTTCTAAGAGCAACAATTATTTTATGCACGCTGTTTGACTTAATTGAAATAATTTCAATTTACTCAACAAAATTGACGAAGGTGGCCACTGAATCGTCGCTTAAGTTTGTGCGTTGAAATAGTAATAGTAAGTGCATATAAGTGAAGATTAATAAAAATTGGAAAATATTCAATATCTTTATGAATTTGGCCAAGTTCTTAACTTCAACAGTGTGGATGAAGTTACAAATTTGGGAGAAGACGATGAGAAATACGCTAGTCTGCTTAAAGATTTTGAGTTGGAAAGCCTTTTAGCAAATTAATAATGGTAAAACTTATGTAAGAAATAAATTTTTATAACTACATTTTTGAAATCATAATTCTCTTATATAAATGTAATTTATATTGAATTATCATATAATTTTTTTAAAAAATTACCACATTTATTCTAATATTTTAATAAAAGAACATTTCTATAAAAACTAATTTTGTTTTATTTATTTGATTTTGTAACCCTGTAACCATTCAATATCAAAAATGTTAAGTATTTCATTTAAAGTGAAAATCACTTTCATTCATTAATGCAAGGACGTGCAATCAAAGGTAAAAAATACCTAACTTCAAAGTTATAACGCATTTAAAATAAAGACGTTAGTATTCCAATTGAATATACTTCCTCTTTGAATTAAATCTGAATCTACGTTAAGTTCAAGTCTAATACTTATCATTTAAAGGTGTATAACACTTTAGTTTAAAGTGGAAACAACATAAAACTGAATATATGTGTTTCCACTTTGAATTAAATATTTTCGTGTTTGGTGCCAAATCATTCCGAAAAATACTTGAATTGAAGTGGTTACCTTTGATTTTACGTTGTTTTTTAGCTCAGTGTACTTTCAATCAAAAAGTTTGAAAATATTACTATTAACTACGCCCATTCTACGAATTTTATTCGTAGTTTTCAGCCACGAATAGGATTCGTGGAGTGGACGTAGTTTAGTAAATATTACGAATATTTTATTCATATTCGTATTATACTGTACATTGTACGAATGCATTTGTTACCAATACTTAATTACGAAAAAAAACTATCTGTCAGAGCCAAAGTTTGAACTACGGTTTTTAAGCTTACGAGCTACATACTCTTCCAGTAGTCTCCTCTTTCAGTAGCCACATACATTCCTTATATTCGTATTATTATAATGTATTATAATCATACATTTCCTTATATTCGGTTATTGTTCGACAAAAAAGGCTGAACAATTTCGGTTGTAAATTTCTTATACTCAACAAATACTTCGTACATTCTACGAATAATGCGTACGGTCAAAATACGAATGAATTTTTTCTATTAATATTATTTTTAATTCGTAAATAGTACGAAACCATTAGTAAATACTACAAATGTAATGGAACAAACTACAAAGTTGTTCATACGAGAAACTGATGAATGCTATTATAAGACAACAGATTTTATGCAGAAAATTATTTTTCTTAAAATAGGTGTTTTAACGGTTCTTACCTGCATACTCCTATATGGTATACAGTTCACTAGAGTTTTTTTAATATTCAAATTATATGCAAGTTATATGCAAGTAATATGAAATCAATATGCAAAGTATACGCAAAATATGTTCAACTTGAAAATTTCTAAAATTTCAGTTTTCATTGTTATCAAGATAATTTTAAGATACCTTTTTAATATCTAACAACAGTTACATTATTTTTCCTTTAACGTGTGTTTTTAAAGAGGTTGTGTAACAATTTCAATTAACTTTTTTTAGAAATATACTGAACCAGCAGGTCACAGATAAACAACAAGAGAGTGACTAATTTTAAACAGTTACGCACATTAACAAATGAGAGCAAAAAAAACAAAAACTTCATGTAAAGTACATTTGTTAAATTGTGATATTAATAAGAGGTGGTTCTTTTGGTGACAAAATTAAGAAATTATGTTGTATAGACCAATAATCGTAATATTTTTTGATATTTTGATCCAATTTTTTTTTTTATATAATATTTCAATTTTTGAATTCTCATTGTAAAGAAGTGATACTGCAAAAAAGTATTACAACTGCATTACACAACAAAATAATCAAATGCTGATTACAAAATCTTTATATGCATGTAATTAAAAATGGCATTTTTGTGAACAAGTAAACTATAGCAAAAGCTGTAACAATATATCTGTGTCGAACAGCTTAAGTCTAATTTCAAAGTTTAGAGAAATCTTGCTTCAAAGTTTTCAATCGTCATATAAGTTATATGAAAGAGTCTTTAGTTTTCGTGTCATAGTTTTGGCTTAGGTCACGCAAGAAGCTCCAGATTTTTTGTGTTTATAGTGCCATATGCGTTGAGCAAGCTTCATCTTTAACTCAGTATGTCTATAACTCTAATGCCTTTTCCACACTTGGTCAACGCAATTCCAACACAACTTCAACGCAACAGCGAAAAAGTTGAAAAGCAATGCAACTATAAACCGAATGCTTTCAGACTTGCTTCAAAAGTCATGCAACATATAATAATTGTTATTATTTTATAACTCATGTTTTTCGATTTCTTGCACTAATTCAATATTTAACACTTGCTCGTTCATCCTGCAAACTATTTCTTCTTCTTTTAGATTCTATTAGGAACTAATTAATTAGCTTATTCACCTTGATTAATATATAGTCTACTGCACTACAAATACTTGATGAAATTTGCGGAAAGCCGCGTTGCGTGGAACAGGTTGAGAACGTCTCGAGAACTTGTTGCGTGCAAGTTGCTTAATCTGAAGGTTCCGGTATAAATACACAGGCTAGCAACTTGAGTTGGAGTTGCGTTGACCTAGTGTGGAAAAGGCCTAAGTCGACTTAAGCGATAATTGCTTGTCGATTCGATACATGCAACATATGCAAGTTGTATGCAGCGTACGCAAGTTGTATACAACTGTTCCGTACTGGGACTTCGTCACTGTACGAAGATTTGTTTTTCGTACTGTGGCTCTCGTTTTTGTGCAGCTGCAAGCGTCAACCGAAGTTTTTTCTCAGTCTGTTTTTGATTCTGGTGCTAGATTTTGGTGCTAGATTGAGCTAAGGATTTTTTGTTGTAATATTACTTGTGCTAAGGTTTTTATTGAGTGCTATTTATTAACATGTATAATGTCATGTGCTAGTAATAATAATAAAAGCAGTGTGCATAATTTGTGGTACAAGCGAGGGCGAGAAAAGAGAACAATAAATTGGGTTTTTTTGCAAATTTTTGTTCCAAATAACTCTGTGTTTTATTTATTGTTTTCTGTTTACATATATGGCTTGAGCTGTGTCGTAAACAACAACGTATGCAAGTTGTTTGCAACATATGCAAGATATATGCAACGTATGCAAAATATATGCAGCGTATTCAAGATAAATACAACATATATGCAATTGCATAAAAATCCGCAGTCTAGTTATTATATATGCGTAAACAATAATTCGTCCACTACACTCATACGTCCAATAAACTCATACGTTTTATTTTTGTTTACTTATATCATCCATATCTATCTATATCTATATCTGTATCTGTATCATTATATAAAATTGAAGTGAAAATTTAAAGTTACGACTTTACTCCAAAAGTACTGGGCCGATTTTTATGAAAAATTTGAAAATATCATATTTGTGCTACAGATTTATTTATGGTATTTTTCTTTCGAAATTTTAATAATTAGTACATTTAAGTAAGGTATTAATTTTCTTAAGAAATCATCCCAGCTGCCACGCATTTCTTATTCGTTGTCTTTTGACAAGGTTCATTTAAAAGGTTGTGGCCCTTGAGAGAAATGCACTCTTTTTCCGCCTTTGCTCGAACTGTGCTTTTCTTTGTTCTAAGCATTCATTTTTTTTTCATTTCTTTTCATCCATTCTGACAGTTCGACCGAGCTCGCTCACAAGTACCACAACCTTATAAATGAGCCTTGGTCTTTTGACGCGTTTGTGTAGCGAGAATTTCAATAAACTCCATGTTGCTCTCTATTTTTCTCTTTGTATTCGTTCTCAGCCAGCACAGCCAGGGCGCGGACTTTAGATATAGCACATTTTTTAAAAGGCTTAAAGTCTACCACTATTTCCACCATCATACAATTTTTTGATGAATTGGTTTTCTATGAAATATTTTTAATAAACACATCCCTAGAAAGCTTAATTGTGAATATCATTAGATTTTGACATATGTATGTGTGTTATTGTGAATGACATTGATATTTTAACGTTGACTGTCAGCTGTCAACAAAACGTTTGCGTGGGACGCTTAAGCGTGGCATGAATTGATAAAAGTTACCATCCCGGTAAGCTCAAAAATTGCTGGAAAATCATGCCTCCAAACACATATATAAAATAAAATTGGGCTCCTGTCCCGAAATAGATTTGTTTCATATAGTTTTGTTTTTTGTTTTATTGACTAAAAGTTTTTTCGATTTAAATTTATTTTTTTTTTTTTATATTGAATATCAGCCCTATTCTGGCAACGTTCTTATATGAAAAATCAAAATCTCCACATTTTATTTCAATCAACTTTTTGAGTCCAATCTGTCCGTGCACTGAGCATAGCGCAACAAAAAAAAACTGATGAGCCTCTAGCAAGGTGAAAATTGAGATACATATTAATGCAGAGCGGCGCTCCAAAACAAAACAAAACAAAACAAAACAAAAAAAACAAAAGAAAAAAAGACAAATTTTTTATTTCTTTGATATGTATTGTCTTAACTCAATGAGGACGATTATGCCATATCGTATCACTAAGTCGAACGTCGCAAAACTAACAGTATCACATAAAAATTAGTCAAAATCAAAATTAGGTTAAAATTAACACATGTGTGAAAAAAATTGTCCTGTCTTTAAGGCGTTAAGGAGATTGATAAAAAAACGTCCGTGGCCGCGGACAACAGTAGCCTGCTAGTTAAAATATAAAACGAATAAATTGGTAGATACTTCCACAGGTATTTGTAAGACTTCACGAATGATTTCGTAAGGCTATCGTGATACAAATACATTGAATATTTTTGCCACGAATGCCATTTGCAGCCATTTTACTAATAAATTTTTTGGATGTTCAGATAGTAAAGCGGCCTTAAAGGCCCTGCAAGCCTACACGTAGAAAACTGTTTGCTAAATTTGTATTGTGGTTGAGCAAAATTTGCGCTTGATCCTCAGCCACTTCAAAATTATTTTAAATTTCAGCAAAAACTAATCAAAATTTGCTATTTCAAACTTTAAGAAGTAAATAATTCGAATCGTTTTTAATACCATTGTTTATTATTTATAATTTGGAACTAAAAAATGTAAATTAATTAATTTATAAAGTAACAAAAACAAAACACATTAAGGATATTCACAATTGCGTTGTTTTCAGTGTAGTTAAAAACCCCATCGTATAGATACCACACTTTACCGAACGGTTTTTATTTTTTTTGTTGTTTTACATGAAATTTTAAGTAGCCAATGATATGTTTAACGAACTTGGTTTTTAAGTTCTATAAACAACTGATTAGTTGCGTTATTTTCTAACTAGTATAAAAGTCTGTCCTACGACAGGTCCTTCGCACACTTCCTTTTTTATCCTGTAGCCGAAAACACTTTTTTCTCTTCTTAAAGCTAGATTTTTTATACACTTGATTTTTGCAAAATACAAATGTGCCACTTCTAATAACACTTTAGTAAAAGTCCACAAGTGTAAAAGTGCAAAAAGTCGATTTTGGTAACAATCATATTCATACACAACTTTACAAACTGGCCTTACAACCTTCATATACGTAGCAACTCAGGTCTCGTTTTGCGGCTAATACAATTTTTTTTGTTACAATCGACTCAATAGAATATCATTAAATTCGTCATGACTTTTTTATAAAAGGATGAAAAAAGAGGTATTTAGATCAAAAACGTACTATTGTAAAAACTTAGTATTGTCACTGATAAGTATTAAATATATTTTCTGTGCATACTTTCAGGCTGAACATTTTTAAGAACAGCGTGTCTTGTAAAATTACCGTACTGCCAAAAATAATTGCAATTTAAGAAATACTGTGTGCGGAGCAGCATGCTTGTCTTTTATGAATTAAGATGTGTATACTTGCAGGCTGAACAGTTTGAGAGATATTGGACACGGAGCAGCGTGCTTGCCTTTAAATATTAAGATTGCAAAAATGAAAAAAGCTCAAACTGCAAGTTAAAGGTTTTTATGCCATATATTAATAAATATATCAAATTGGATAGTTGCTTTATCTGCATAGTAACAAAAAGCTATAGTTGAAGGTTCCCAACCACAAATTCTGTTTTAAAGGGTACTCATAAATGTGGTTTTCGACTATTGCAAAAAAAATCACAATACCACGATATCACACAGTTGTGAATACCCGTATTGTTAATAAAAACAAAAAAACTTAAATAATATTAATGACTAGCAAATTGTATTAGTTTTAAGAAAACAAAAAAAAAATATAAATTACAGAAAAGTTTAAGGTATCATTATATAAATGATAAACATTTTTTTGGACACCGTCTTCATGTTTTTTTTTTTTGTGTTTAATGCAAATTAAGGTTGAAAAAACTTTTCAAAATTAAATGTTTTTTAATTATTTTTAAAGTAGCATTAAGCTGATCAACGCATCTTAATATTTATTAGAGAGTTTTGTTTGGATTTCATTACAAATATAACCCGCTGATGAGAAGCAGCGTTCTGATTCTAAGCTAATCCGAGAAATAGTTGTACGATAATCGGAAGCAATTTGTAAGTTTCGATCACGATTGCCTTCACTACAAAACGAAATTATTTCCTAAGTCAGAATATCTCACAATTTTAAAATACATAGCTGACTTCCCGATGTTGCAAATTCTTCTAAAATTATGCAAAGACTTTGCTCCAGTGATTCACACTCATCGTCCTAACAATTTTTTCGGCCTCAATAAATGGATTTTCTAACTCTATATTCACATCAACTTAAATTGAAATGGTTGTATTTGCATGAATATTTGTAATAGAAATTTTTTATTTAAAATTCCCGAAATCCTGGAAAGAAAATCCCTTGATTTAAAGGGGCTTAAATCGTTCGGAATCCCAGGATTAACTTCCCTAATATGTACCTATAGGTTAAATACCAGTTTTAATAAAGTTTGGACTCATAGCATTATATTGAGACGGTTTTAAAACTTTGATCGAAGAGATTATTTGAGCTCTTAAGAAATCTTCTAAAGACTTTTTCTCTCTTAAAATGATCGATGTCAAGAGCGGCTTTTATGTCGCAGAGGCTTCAATAGTATGCACAAAAAATATTTTTTATGATGCAACACCTTACAATTGATCATAGGAACTCTCCTCAAGCGCACTATAAATTCCAAAAATCTATCGAAAATTTCTATCTGAGGTGAAATAAAGGGTCTTCAGCTTTCATAAAGATCAAACTAAAATTGTTAAAACAGTATTAAATAACCTTACTTCATAAAATATAAAAAATATCTTGAATATAAAAAAGGTTGTTCTAATCGTATTATGCATTTTTATCTCAATTGTAGCAAATATTATTGAATATATGCTTATGTTTTTAATAACTTTCTAGATATAAAGTACTTTGCTGTTGATGATGATGTCTTTAAATCATTAAGATTCTTCTCAAGTTTGCTTGAGATATTGATAAAAAGCACTGGCTTTATTAAAATGTTCAATAACAAAGTTATATTTAAATTATATAATTTTGATGGACACCCGGTATAATAGTTTTTTAAATATTTAAATTCTTTTTATGTTATATTTACTAATAATAACATGATATACATTCTTCTTTGCCTACGGAGCCACATAATATATCAGATAGTTAATTTTAAATTCAGTATAATAACAAATAAGCCGTAGCCTACTGGTAGATGATGTGACCCATAAGCTAAAGACCCGCGGTTCAAATCCCAGCTCAGACAGAATGCAAAGCTTCTTGCTTAAACTCTTAGGTCCAGTTCTCGATAATTTGTGTTCAACCATTTAATAACACACACAACACATTTGATCAATAGAAGCTCTGTCAAAGTACTTCCAAGAACTGAAATGGCCAATTAATTTTTTTATATAACAACCAATGCAAAAAAGGGAAATGAATTAAAATTCCCCATTGAACTTGCTACGAACAGCCCTATTCTGGCAAATTAACAATTGTTAACCAGTATTTTTTATACTTCTATATGTTTCTTGTTTTAAAAACAAAATTTGAGGCACAAAAAACAAAATTTTTGAATAAAATTGTCAATTACTGAAAAGCAGTTGACAAGTTTTATCAAAATTTATTATTTTTGAGCTACAAATTTTGTTTTGAAATCAAAAAATCTACAACAAATACATTGAAAAATTCAAAATACTGGTTAACAATTTGATAATTTGCCAGAATAGGGCTGTAAGTCTTGATTCGTTCTTTTTTTTTTATTCTTCCAAGGATATAAAAAAAAAAAAAAGCTAAAAAACTATAAAACTTAACTTAAAATACATTCAGGTCACATAAAATCCAGGAAGAAAACAAATACAGTCTCTAATGAGGATTTGCAAACATGAATGATTATTATGTTGATAATAAAACTAGAGTAGATTCTATCACAACGGACCAATTTTTAGGTCCAAGTGAAATGGTCTTGTGACCGGCTATGATAAAACTACAAAAAGTCATGGCTTGCCATGGTATCTTGCTGATTCTCGAACGAAAAACACATTTCAAAAATATTAGCTCCCGAGTGTAACATTCCCGTAACTGCTGTTATACGGTTAAAAATGTTGGACTACTTTTTAATCCAAACAAGAATTTTTAATCCAAAAAGTAATATTTTTTAATCCAAACATTAGTTTAATTTAGCTGGGTCTCAAACCCACTACAAAAAGTCATGGCTTGGCATGGTATCTTGCTGATTCTCGAACGAAAAACACATTTCAAAAGTATTATCCCGAGTGTAACATTCCCGTAATTGCTGTTACATGGTTAAAAATTTTGGACTACTTTTTACTCCAAACTTTGGTTTAAAGGAATTTTTAATCCAAAAAGAAATATTTTTTGATCCAAACCTTAGCTTAATTTAGCTGGGTCTCAAACCCACGTTCCTGAACAGAACTTACTTGCATTCGTAAAGATGCAAAATAAGCGAAACTATCCCAGTAGTTCCAGTCTTGAAGAAATGTCATATGAATCATGTACGATTTTTCTTGATCCTTGACGAAACATGCTGATTTGGCCATACATTTCATTGACAAAAATTTCATATAAATGTTCCAAATTCATGCAAAACGCAATGCAGAAACGTCGGGATTTATCATGCACGAACCCAATATCGAAATATTGAGGAAGTTTCGTAAACGAAAATTAGATTAAATTAAACGTGTAATAAAATTCGTGAAGGAATGTTATACCGTAACGTTGAAGAAGTGAAAACGCTGTATTGTTGCAGTTTAGCCTCTGAACGATTCGGTGAATGACAACAATCATGAATATCTTCAAGTTTTTGTAATAGAGTTGAAAAAGTTAGGCGCTGACAACCGTTGCTTTGCATTATATTTTGTATACATTTTTTTAAGTCCAGCAGCTCATGCAGAAACTTCCTTCAAGAAATCATCACGAAAAGTTTGTCAATGATGCCGCGAGCTACTGGGATGTTAACAACTGAGTTGAATGAGTGGATAAGGCATTGGACCAGCACACCAGAGGACGTGTGTTCAAATCAAGAACTGGTCAGAATATTTTTTTATTTTACTTTAATTTAGCTGGGTCTCGAACCCACGTTTCTGCTCGTTTGCTTACATACTGTAAGCTTACTTGAATTATAACTTACTTGCAAAATAAGCGTAACTTTCTTAACAACTGAGATGGACGAGTGGATAAGGTGTTGGACCAGCACAACAGAGGACATGTGTTCAAATCATGAACTAGTCGGAAAAGTTTTTTATTTTAACTTTATATTTATATTGCTTTTTTTAAACTTTTTGCGGATTGAAAACAAATTTTTTTTGGCATTGAAAAATTTTAAACTTTTCCTTGGATTAAAAAGTAATCTTTTTTTGGTGTTGTCTTATATGTAATCTAAAAAAGTTTAAAATTTAGTCCAATATTTTTAACCGTGTATACATAATCCTCTTTAGCGTATATCTCCAACCACAACAACTTCATTAATATAATAAAATGTCCTACTCCAACGATATTAAAACTTACCGAGAAAAAGTATCTGCGCGGGCAGACGTTGAAATACGTTTAGGTTTGCTGCTTTCGAAACTGGCTCACAATCGCCTTAGACGTTGTATAACTGTTTTCAGCTTTTTGCTGTTATCCAAAATGTTGTTTATCCTTAGTTTTTCAATTGGTTTTTTGATTTGTTTTTTTTTTTTATTGTTTTATATAACTTAGAGGGAGGTCCTGAACTTGACCGTTTCTTAAAGACTCACTTTATTCTTTCACTACGCCGACGCTTTCTTCTTGCCGAAGATTTAGTTTTGGGTTATAAGTTAGAGAAACACGCGTTGATTAAATGTTTCTATGAAAATGTTTTCCGTTTTTTTTTTACTACACAAGTTGCAAAAACGTTTACGCAAATAGCGACGGTAATTGAAGCGAGCTAATATGTATCTTGTTAAAGTATCTGTATGCAAGTTCGCGTTAAACTGACGCCTGGTTGTAAGCGTAACGAGGATCTTATAATTACCTTTGCGGTTCGGATGTGGGCTATGATATAAGGCTTACAGGTATCCTAGTCAAGTATTGTTGTTGTTGTTGACGGTTTAACTGAGATGCATTGTATTTGCCTTTGATTGTTGTTTTTGTAGTCGCGTGTTTTTGCGAAATTTTGAAACAATTTTAACGCCAAGCTACACTTTTAACTAATTGATGGATGTTGTTATGCTAATTTTACGTGCATTTTTTTTTTTTTTATGGTTCTTGAAAACGGTTTTCAGTTAGCGACGGGCGCTCCTTTAGTTTATCACCTTTAGTATGTGCAATTTTTTTTTTACTGTGTCTCACATTAACCGTCGTTTATTCTATTCACTACCGTGAGCAGCGGAAAAAAGCTTGGCGAACGAAGCGCAGCGTACGGCGACAACGTATGAATTTTTTCACTACGAACCCGAACGAACGTTACTTTGGAACTGATTGCGACTCGCCGCGCAACACCTTTGGTGGTGTTATTGAGACGGTTTTCGGACGGTACGGTAGGCAAAGAACGAACAAACAAATGAACGATCGAACGAACGTGTGGTGGTGAGTAACGTGAGCGTACGAGTGAATGAGTCAAACGGTGAACTCAGGTTTAAGAACTGGTTTACGTGTGCATTTCGTGCGAAGTCGACCAACGTCGTCTGTAGATGTTTTGAAAACAATACCTGTGCGAGAATGAGATGGCGTGAATTTGTTGCGAACCTGCTGTTTGCATCTACCGCAATGGACACTTGGTTTTTGGCCCGGGCTTAGTTAAGTGGTGGCCTTTACTTTGGTACGAATCAGCAACGTTCGATGTAGTGGCTCTCAGTTGCACGCATGCGCCTCAGGTACTAACGATGAAGGAGACAACTACAGTAGTCATCTGACTGTTAGATACATAAATTCATCAATTATGTCTTGCACTCATGTTGCCTGTGCGTTGGTAACCTAAGAGATATTTTCGTCTAGTGGTTGGGTAGTTTATTTTTTTGGGTCTATTTGGTTTTGTAGTGTGCTCTAAGCCACGCCCCCTCCTGAACGGAGAGTTGAAAAAACAGGAATTGAGCGGCGAAATGACGAGAATCACGACTCTTGCTATAGCAAGTTAGTATCTCTGTATCTGCAATGCGCGTATCGCGTATCTTTTGGGTTGTTTGGCGTGTGCAGAGCAGCGAAAATTACAACTGATGAAGCACAACATAAACAACAGCAAATAAATATGTTGGAACAGAGAGCAAAAAAGAAATTCACACAAAAAAAAACCAAAAACAATATCCGTAAGAATTGTCAACTGTTGGTGGATTTCTTTTTTTGGACAGTGTTTTTTTTTTTAAGTTTTTCGCTCGCCCGTAAAAACAAGACAAACAAATCTTGAAATCTTTGCCAGCTGATGTTTCTCGGCAGTGATGATGATGATGGCGTCCAGCGCTTTTATTTCAGCCTCTTTTTTTGGGCTGCGGTGGGTTTGACTTTTTAAGAAATAACCTTCTGCTTTTACGATGACAACGACAACGACGACTACCACTACTGCTACTTCATGTCCCACCGATCTTGGTCTTGGACGTCCTACTAGTTCTTTCGCTCGCTCGTTCGTTCGTTCGTTTGTTAGTGCCTTCGTCTCTTTGTTTGTATCTGATGTAAGCTTCTATCTAAATAGCGTCAAGCTCAGTATATTTGCTCGCTCGGCCATAATGAATTGAAGTTTGGCTTTAAAGGAAAAAAAAACAATAACAACAACTTCTGTTGTTATTGTCGCAATGTTTAGCTCAAAAAGTTGTGCGATTGCTGTTTTTAAACATAGCGAATTGTTGCTGACTCTTTGGTATAAATCATTGCGTGGGTGCGTGTAGATTTTTTTTTTTTCAATAGTTGCAATATCAAGTTGAGTCCTCTTTTGAAGTAGCCTGATTGTAATTTCGCTGGATTGCCGTCAAAGTTTTTAAATTCAGTAAAACTGGCATTTCTAGCGGAATCGCGGGTTAAGGCTACGCATTATTTTAATGAGTTTTCAGTGGCGGCCGAATAGGGGGTTGCCATACGACGGACCTACGAGTTCTGTACTCCACGGCGATACAACTTAATTAGTCCTGTCATAAAAACTACATATACAGCCTGTCCGTGCGTTTTGAAAAATGTAAAATATTAGAAAATGGATTGAAGCTGCATAAAACCATCGACCATGAACATCAAATGGTATTTGACAAAAAACAGGGGCGTGGTATTTTGAGTCCTCTTTTAGTTGTTATTCTCTCCTTGGTACGCCAACATATTCCTTTTAGAGGACATACGGAGGGTATCTCAATACATAATAGAGGTGATTTCTTAAAATTAGTTAATCTATTATCGATAATGACCCAGTGCTAAAAGAACATATGCTGAGAATTGAATATGCTGTCGTCTGTAAAAGACAGAAACGAGCAGATTCTTATTCATCCAAAGACATTCGAAATGACTTCATAATCTTTTTGGGAAAAGATTTGAAATATAACCTTGTGGACGATATAAAAAAAAGCTTAATATTTCGAAATTATTTTCGATAGCACTCCAAACATATCACATGTTGATCAGCTAAGTAACGTGGTCAGATGCATTTCTATTGAAGGCGAACAAGTTGAAGAAAAGAAATCATTTATAGTTTTCTTCCCTATAAATGGAAAAACTGCAATCGAACTTACCGATAATCAGGGGTGTAACTAGCGGGGTGTAACTAGCGGGGTGTAAGGGGGTAGACTACCTCCTTTAGAGTCGGCCTAATTGTTATTTTTTACTAAAAATTTTTAAAATATTTATTGCCATTTTCATAACAAAAACCAACTTTAGTCAGCTACTTCATTTTAATTCATACCAAAAACTATCTTCAGTCGGCCAATTCACATTTAGTCGTACCTCAAACGAACTTTAGACGGCCCACCCACTTTTAGTCGTACCTTAAACAAACTTTACTCGGCTTACTCACTTTCAGTCGTACCTTAAACAAACTTCAGTCGGCCAACTCATTTTAAGTCGTATCAGCGTTGAATTGTTGTAAACGAATCCAGTGTTCCTTTGTGACACAATGCAGAAAAAGTTCAGAAAATTAGTATTCGTTTTGTTAAAAAAGTACGTAAATAGTAATGCATAGTAATGTGAAAGAGAGCAGGGGACCAAATGGAAAAAATGGACCATTTTAACTCCACTTGTGCAACCGTGTCCTTGACCAAATATTAAAACCGAAAATGATATTTTTGTTTGACCAAAAAAAGATTAATGATTTTTATTTGAGATTTAAAAGATAAAAACAGATTACTATTTTTATATCTGAGCAAAAACTTGAAAATTATAAAATAATGATTAAAGCTTAAGTTTTTGGATATAGCTTAATGATAACAGTCCCTAAAACAAATACCTTGTCAAAAAGTTGAAAAAATAAGTGGAATAAAACAAGCCCAAACGAACAAAGGTTTACTCAGTCGCCACACATATTCCCCTTTTTAAAACCTAATTAATACATTTTTATAGAACTTTCTGCGATTGAAATTTTTATCCAAAAATACCCAACATTTGTGATAAAAATTTTAATGATCGAAATCGGCCAACATATTTAAAGAAATTTTCTTAGCTCAAGAACTCTGATGTAAAATCTTTAATTTCATAGACTTAACATTTTGATTTAAATACAATTATAATAAATAAATAAGTAATAAATTTAAAGAATTTAGTCAAACTATTGAAAAAAGGTCCGTTTTAACTCGAGATAATGGCACAAAGAACACCATTTTTAAATCTGCATTAAAAATTAATTTATTATAAAAGCATTGCTTTATGTCATTGCTGATGTTTTAAACGAAATTTTCCAAAACTCTAAGATAACTGACAAGTGGACTCGTAATGCTGTATATTCGCTATCAAACCAACTCATTTCTGTGGACTTTATTATAAGTCTTGTTTTTATGAAAAATGTGCAAGTAAATATGAAACTCCTGACTGAATCTCTTGCTAAATGCTATGAAATTTATTTCTTGTACTCTTAAATCATTAGAAAAAATAAATTCGGACTCTGAAGGTATGGATAACCTAATTAGTAGTGCTGTAGCATTGTTAAAATCTTTTAATGCTGATGCTGAAAAGGAATTCTCAATTCGCCATCGCCGTCGTCTTGCGCCGAAACGTTTGGATGATAACAATGCCAACGCGGCTTATTTTTCGATGAACTGTTTTTATAGAAGAGAATTTAAACTTGTATTGGATAAGATAACCTCACTGATGCGAGATAAATTAAGCAGTTGCTCAGAAACAATAAAGCCTCTGTATGAACTCTGTAATCCAATTCTATATTCTACTAACTTGACCCAAAAGCGAATTCTAGAATCAATAAAATTTTTACCAAAAAATTGTTTGTTGGACTCACTTCAATTGAAAGCGGAATTCGAAGTATTCTATGATCTATGCGAAGGCGTAGAAACTCTATTGGGTACAGCTAATGTTTCAGAATGCAATTAAAAAAAAATCTCTTTCTGTAGTTAACAAAATGTCGCGTTTGCTGTGCACAGTGCCTGTTACTGTTTCAGGAAATGAGAGAATGTTCAGCAAATTAAAATTAGTTCAAAATTATTTAAGAACCACGCAAAGTGACTCACGTCTTAATGATTTATTAAAACTTTCATCGGAAAAGGGCAAAGTTGATCTCATTAACTTTGATAATATTGCGCAGCAATGGAATACCTTAAAAAAAGAAGAATTAATATTTAAATATTATACTTAAAAATTAAGTTTGTATTTTTTATTTAAAACACTATTTTTTTATTAATTTAAAAAATAAAAGAAAAAATGTTAAAGAAATTTAAAGCCCTGTTTATTTTTTAATACATATAAACTATGATTTTTTAAAACAAGACCCTGTAGTTCGGCTGGTGGCAGCATATCCTTTTGGACATGCCATTTCTTACACCTTTACAGGTACGGCCCAATGGGACGGGGGAATTGTAAAGCCCATGGTAATGCACGTTGGGTCCGTTCGCCCCTGTCAATGACATCGATGTGTTAAAAGGGCGTACGAGATAAGAGGCAAGGGGCATGCCCCTACCACTGAGGGTATATGAATTCTCATACCAAGTAGTAGATCCAAGTTTCAACTTGGAACTACTGGGAAACGAAAATAAATTTTTAAATGAAATACTTTTATTTTATTTTCTTTGATAGAGGGAACGATATAAAAACTGCGTTTGAGGGATCTTCTTCACTTGAAAAATACCGAAAGATTGAAAAGTGTTACTATGTGCGGGTTAAAAATTTCAGGATTTCTTAAAACGGTACCAAAGATTAACGAAAAAGTCCGTTTGAGCTGAAACTGTTTTGCATTATTTTTATTATTGTAAAATCTCAAAGATTATTACCTACAATCATCTTTTAAAACCTAAAACTCGAATATTTAGAGCATTAGAAATCTAAAAAATAGGGTAATTTTTAATTTTTGTTTTGAAAATGGCGCCAAAAATAGGTATGAGGTTTAGTAGGCTGATTATACGTAATTTTATAGTTTCAAGTATTATCGTTTAGATGAACTACAAAAATGTTCAGTTACCTGTTATAAAAGCTGAGAAATCGTTGCCACCTTTTTGGATTCGAAAAATGATGTCCAAATTGCAAAAAGCTTAAGAGAGCAGATAAAAGGCCAAACCAATACAAATTCAAAACATATTTAATTATATGTTTTTTGATGTACACAAGTTTAATTTTCATCACTAAAAAATGTTTTTAGTAAAAATAATTACAAAGTGTTTTTCTTAGCCGTTCAAATGAAAAAGACCCCTTAAGATTTATTTATATTGATCGAACGGATTTATGTAATTCAACTATGTTGTATTTAAAAAAAAGTCGGGTCTTAAGGGTATCCAGTCGGCCGAAATACATCGATAACCCCCAATCAAAATGACCTCGGTACGCTCCTGCCGATAATATTCCTGCACAGCTGGAGAGTGATAACTTGGATATACATCTATGTCGTGCTCAATGATATGATAACGCCGCAACCATGGTAGAAGGTCATGGTGGTGTACAATAAAAAATCAAAGTACACAATCCTTAAGCATTGCTTATACCTTGTGCTAGTCATTCACTAAATCTATGTGAAGTGCACTCTTTTGGGAGCGTTAGTTCAAATGAAAATTTTTGGCTCTGCGAAAAATGGCCTCAGGAAAAATGACCCCAAAGCAAAAACTAAAAATTCTTTTCCTTTTGAACTTTTACTATACTTTTACTATACTTTTTTCCAAATGAACTTTAACCCTAATATAAAAATTAAATGTGGCCCTAAACTAAAATGAAAAATGACCCGAAATGTTTCCTTCATTCGATATTAAAGGCACTCAGTGAAAATAAAAAAAAAAAAAATAAACTGGCCATTTCAGCCCTTGGAAGGACTTTGACCTAGCTTCTATTGATCAATTGTGTTGTGCGTGTTGTTAAATGTTTGATCACAAATGACCGAGAACTGGACCTACGTGCTTAATGCCGACTCCGAACGGCTTATGTTCTCAAGAAGCTTTACATGGCAATTTTTACTCTCTGAGGTTTGCCATTGTCTGCAGAGAGGTGACGACCGAACAGAAAAATTAATTCAATTGAAAAAACTTTCTGTCTGAGCTGGAATTGAACCCGGGCTACCGCAGTTCTTTAGCTTAGGAGCCAAGCACTCTACCCACTAGGCTACGGCCGTCACAGTGAAAATATTTTTTTAAAAAGTCGCATCTTTTATGACAAAATGATTTGCCCTTTTACGAAATATTATTTTTAACATTCCATACAAGGGCAAACAGATTAAAGCGCATTTAAATAACTCTACTTTTTGTTATTTGACACGAAAAATGGACCAAAAAAGAAACCAGATGCGTCGCTGGACACACGAAGAAGCAAAGCTTTTTCGCAGTTTCATAAATTTGATAATATCATAATGTTAACTAAAAAATAATATTCCCAACAGTAAATCTTATTATCTTACATTATTATTTTACATTAATTTTGAGTAATTTTTGTAAATGATAATGAAATTATTGGTTTCTAATATCTAAAATATCAAACGTATATTATATAGATCTAATGTCATCGATATTTCTAGCAAATATTACATCAATAGTTGTCCTAATCGGGTTGTGCAAATATTTGGATCGCTTATCATTCGCAAAATGTATTTATCAAAACGACATTGTTTAAGGCCTGTAGTTTGTATGAAATAGATTTTTTTCTTATATTTCAAAAGTAAAAACTTTCTGACGTTATTTTCACTTCTACAGCCGTTTTAGTAGGTGTCGACCAACGGTGTTTCGTCTGGATTCATTCTCTTTATACTCATTTATCTCGAAACTACTTTTTTCGGCATGGTGTTGTAGAAAAAATAACAACTATTCAGCCGAATCATCTGAAATTTAAATATGCTATTCATAACATCAGTGGCTATCGCTGGAACTAGAATCAAAGTTTTATTTCAAAAACATCGTATATTTAACACTTAATAATCAGTAGAAAATAAGCTATTTTAAGAACTTAATTTTCAAAAGAGCGTCATTCTGTCAATTTTCAAAATTATTGACTAGTGCCAGCCATAGCTGCACTCATAGTCATTAATAATATTCTTGGTTTTTATTTTTCAGATAAATTTCCCCTTT
This sequence comes from Dichetophora obliterata, assembly GCA_963920525.1. Taxonomy (NCBI): domain Eukaryota; kingdom Metazoa; phylum Arthropoda; class Insecta; order Diptera; family Sciomyzidae; genus Dichetophora; species Dichetophora obliterata. Next base: position 98,429,657 of record OY986439.1, on the reverse strand, counting down.
TCCCTGAGAGCGTCTCATTGAGCGCCATTTGAACATGATCCACACTTTTTTACATTAAATTTTTTTTTATGATGAATAAATAAGTGTTACAATATACCTTAAAAGTTTAAATAGCGTTGTTCAATATTTTAACTTTTAAAAAATTCCTTAAAATAAGACCACCGGTCTTGCATTCATTTCTGAATTCGCAATTAAAATCTACACCTAAAACAATTGGCATCATGTCATAATTTTCAACCCGTTCAATGGAACCTTGCTACTTTTGTTGTTTGGATAGCTAATGCACAATGAATCTGTTGGAAAATGCATCATGATGCGCAAACTGCTTTTTAGCATAAACGAAATGTTCGAAAAAGGCCCATTTTGCAGCAATGCAAACGTCAAACATTAAAAATGTAATTTTTGTATCAAGCGTAACTCATCATTCTCATCAAAAAAATTCACGCTGCAATTTGGACGCTTAAAAAATGCTAGTTGTGCGCATACCCAGGGGCGTACCGAGGCCATTTTGGTTGGGGGTATCAATTTATTTCGGCCGACTGGATACCCTTAAGTCCCGACTTTTTTTTTAAATACAACATAGTTGAATTATATAAAGTTACTCATCCGTTCGATCAATATAAATAAATCATAAGGGGTCTTTTTCATTTGAACGGCTAAGAAAAACACTTTGCAATTATTTTTACTAAAAACTTTTTTTAATGATGAAATAAACTTGTATACATCAAAATACATATAATTAAGTATGTTTTGAATTTTTTTTTTTTTGGTTTGGCCTTTTATCTGCTCTCTTAAGCTTTTTGCAATTTGGACATAATTTTTCGAATCCAAAAAGGTGGCAACGATTTCTCAGCTTTTTTAACAGGTAACTGAAAATGTTTTTAGTTCATCTAAACGATAATACTTGAAACTATAAGATTACGTATAATCAGCCTACTAAACCTCATACCTGTTTTCAGCGCCATTTTCAAAACAAAAATTGAAAAACTACCCTATTTTTTTACATTTCTAACGCTCTAAAAATTCGAGTTTTAGGTTTTAATAGATGATTGTAGGTAATTATTTTAGAGATTTTACAATTATAAATATAATGAAAAACAGTTTCAGCTCAAACGGACTTTTTCGTTAATCTTTGGTACCGTTTTAAGAAATCCCGAAATTTTCAACCCACACGTAGTAACACTTTTTAATCTTTCGATCTTTTTCAAGTCAGTTTTCATATCGGCAGATCCCTTAAAGGCAGTTTTGATATCGTTCCCTCTATCAAAGAAAATAAAATAAAAGTATTTCAACATTGTCGAATCAGCATTTAAAAATTTATTTTCGTTTTTGTTTTAAAAATCCATAGTTTATATGTGTTTAAAAATAAACAGAGGTTTCAATTTCTTTAACATTTTTTCTTTTAATTTTTTCAATTAATTAAAAAAAATAGTGTAAAAAAAAGTAAATTAAAATAAAGTAAAAAAAAATTAAAATTAAAAAAAACTACAAACTTAATTTTTAAGTATAACATTTAAATATTAATTCTTCTTTTTTTTAAGGTAGCCCGTTGCTGTGCAATATTATCTACACTCTAACAAAAATTCACGAGAATTAACTACTTTCACGAATAATTGCTGGCAACTAATTGCCTACATTTATTGTCGTTAAATCCCATAGAGCAATATGATAAATATTTATCGTTAAAATGCGTGAATCCTCTCACCTATATTTATTTCTTTCGCTCTCTTGTAAAAACTCTCTTCTAAAATTATTTCTTCCAATCTTGTCTGCGCTTATAAAAAAAGCTAGAAAAGCGTGAAGTCTCTCAAGTATGTTTTGAACATGGCAACAACAACAACTTTGAAAATACATGACGTTAAAGCAAAGATGTTTATTTTAGGACAAGCGTAAAATACCGCTGCTGGAGCGTTTTTAGGAGTATCTGAGCGAGAAATAGTTTGAAACAGATTTCACGCTGAAATAGTGTGAAAAGTAGGGAAACTATACATATTTTAAGACTCTCTGAGCGAAAACACGCTGGAATAGCATGAAAACTAGAGAATTTATATATTTTAGGGCTCTCTGAGCGAAAACACGCTAAAATAGCGTGAAAAGTAGAGAGATATACATATTTTAAGACTCTCTGAGCGAAAACACGCTCAAATAGCGTGAATAGTAGAGTAAATATACATATTTTGAAAAAAGACGATGATTTTCAGACAAAATTGAAAAAAACTCACTGCAAGCGTGGTTTTTTTTACAAAATCGCCAATAAATGTCGTGAAATTTCACAACATTTATTGTAGAAATTTTTCAATCAGTTTTTAGAGAAGTTAATGAGATCAACTATGTCCGATGAAAGTATTAATAACCCAGTAGCGGATGGAATATATTCTGAATATATGAAGCATCAATTACCTTGTAATGACCACTACTTCCTACTATATTACCTTACTATGCATAAAAGGCCTTACATTTAACATTGAATGAGACAGGATACATTACAGGTAATGAGGTATGAGTTAATTACTTCTGCTATATGCAGACGCATTACTTTTTGAAAAAAGTAATACTTCCTTACCTGGTAATTTATTCTGTATTAGTTCTATGATAGCCACTGGCAAATCCGCTGCTGGGAAGTCATTAAGACGTGAGTCACTTTGCGTGGTTCTTAAATAATTTTGAACTAATTTTAATTTGCTGAACATTCTCTCATTTCCTGAAACAGTAACAGGCACTGTGCACAGCAAACGCGACATTTTGTTAACTGCAGAAAGAGATTTTTTTTAATTGCATTCTGAAACATTAGCTGTACCCAATAGAGTTTCTACGCCTTCGCATAGATCATAGAATACTTCGAATTCCGCTTTCAATTGAAGTGAATCCAACAAACAATTTTTTGGTAAAAATTTTATTGATTCCAGAATTCGCTTTTGGGTCAAGTTAGTAGAATATAGAATTGTATTAAAGAGTTCATAAAGAGGCTTTATTGTTTCTGAGCAACTGCTTAATTTATCTTGCATTAGTGAGGCTATCTTATCCAATACAAGTTTAAATTCTCTTCTATAAAAACAGTTCATCGAAAAATAAGCCGCGTTGGCATTGTTATTGGCGAATTGAGAATTTCTTTTGAGCATCAACATTAAAAGATTTTAACAATGCAACAGCACTACTAATTAGGTTATCCGTACCTTCAGAGTCCGAATTTATTTTTTTAATGATTTAAGGGTACAAGAAATAAATTTCATAGCATCTAAAATATTCAGTTTAACGGCTTCAAGAGATTCAGAGTCAGGAGTTTCATATTTACTTGCACATTTTTCATGAATACAAGACTTATAATAAAGTCCACAGAAATGAGTTAGTTTGATAGCGAATGTGCAGCATTTCGAGTCCACTTGTCAATTTTCTTAGAGCTTTGGGAAATTTCGTTTAAAACAGCAATAATGATATAGAGCGATGCTTTTATAATAAATGAATTTCGAATGCAGATTTAAAATGGTGTTTTTTTTGCCATTATCTCGAGTTTAAAAGTTAAAACTGACCTTTCTTCAATAGTTTGACTAAATCCTTTAAATTCATTATTTATTTATTTATTATAATTGTATTTAAATTAAAATGTTAAGTCTATGAAATTAAAGATTTTACATCAGAGTTCTTGAGCTAAGAAAATTTCTTTAAATATTTTGGCCGATTTCGATCATTAAATATTTTATTACAAATGTTGGGTATTTTTGGATAAAAATTTCAATCTCAGAAAGTTCTACAAAAATGTATTAATTAGGTTTTAATAAGAGGAATATGTGTGGCGACTGAGTAAACCTTTGTTCGTTTGGGCTTGTTTTATTCCACTTATTTTTTCAACTTTTTGACAAGGTATTTGTATCAGAGACTGTTATCATTAAGCTATATCCAACAACTTAAGCATTAATCATTATTTTATGATTTTCAAGTTTTTGCTCAGATATGAAAATAGTAATCTGATTTTATCTTTTGAATCTTATATAAAAAATCTTAAATTAATATATTTTTGGTCAAACAAAAATATCATTTTCGGTTTTTATTTTTGGTCAAGGAGACTATTTTTTCCATTTGGTCTACTGCCCTCTTTTACATTACTTTTTTAACAAAATGTATACTACTTTTTTGAACTTTTTCTGCATTTTGTCACAAAGTAACACTGGATTCGTTTACAACAATTCAACGCTGATACGACTTAAAATGAGTTGGCTGACTGAAGTTTGTTTAACTCTTTCAGGTTTGGTGGTTAGTTATCTAACCACTTATTGTTGCTTGTTTAAAACTTGTTTTCGTGCCACCTATTGACAAATTATTAAACAATTACATTTTTAAAGACATCGTTGATCATTTGTTGCGAGACTTTGTCGCTAGGGTGCACTGGTTATATTTATATCTTTATTTAAACTCGGGGCATCCCCTTGATTTTTTATCAGGTCGGTTGTGATTGAAATAAAGAAGCATAGAGTGTTCATTTTTAAACGAAATCAGTGGTGTTTAGTTATTTAGTACTTGTTTTTTTGTTTTGTGATAACATATATATGTAAAAAGAGCATAATATACAAAAAATAATGTAAGTAATATGGTGGTTAGATTACTAACCACTGTGACTATAGTACATTTTAAATAATCTGTTTTCCCACATAATTTTGTGTTGTGTATATAATTAGAATGCCAGGCATACTCCATGAACAAGACATCGTAGATATTTTGTTTGAAGATATACCTTCTGATGGTGAAAGTGTGTGTAGTTTCGAATCAGACGAAGAAAGAAATCATGACCAAGAAACCGATCTGACGGTACTCGGTGATATACCTTCAGGACCGCAGTCAGAACTTGATGATTATTTTGACTCGGATGATGATATACCTTTATCAAATTTGTTTACTACTTCTGCTAACCAGTTACCTACTATGAGCTCCGCAGTGGTGCAACCAAAGTGGAAAAAAATTTCGGAATGGAAGAGCCGTGTGAATATACAGGAGGCGGAGGTGTTCCAGATGATATAGTAGAAGTAGAGAATATAACACCAACAAAATTATTTCGTTTATTTTGGACAGCAAACTTAGTTGAAACAATCTGCTTTCAAACAAATCTATATGCTACGCAGAAAGGAGCACCTTTTACACCCACTACACCTGAAGAAATTGAAGTATTTCTTGCTTTGAATTTAGTGATGGGTATAAAAAAATCGCCCAGCTATAAAGATTACTGGTCTTCTGCCCCTGATATGAAGGACGTATACATATCTTCCTTTATGTCACTCAACCGCTTTGGATGGCGGTGTCAAAAAACGGATGATAATTACGACAAACTTTATAAGATAAGACCTATGCTAGATGCACTAAAAATAAATTTTAATAAAAATTATCACGCACCAGAAAAAGTGGCTATAGATGAGAGCATGATAAAGTTCAAGGGTAGAAATTCCATCAAACAATATATGCCAAAGAAACCAATCAAAAGGGGATATAAAGTTTGGATGATGTGTGCTGAGTCCGGATATTGTTTAGATTTCGAAATATATACTGGAAAGGATGGTGAGAAGATACAAACTGATCTAGGAGGAAAAGTTGTTCGAAAATTTTGCATGAATTTGAAATCAAAAAATCATAAAGTATTTTTTGATAACTATTTCAATAGCTATCCTTTGCAAGTAGACTTGTATAAGGACAATATATTGGCCTGTGGCACTGTCAACTCAAATCGCAAATTTCTACCACAGCTGAAAGAGGACAAACATCTAAAACGAGGAGAACATGATTACAGGTCAGTGATGAGAATGTGGCTTTTCTAAAATGGAAGGATAAAAGATCAGTTTTTATTCTCACCAATAACATAGATCCAACTCAGGCAGGTGTTGTTACTCGCAGAGAACGCAATGGAGAGCTAAATGAAATAAATTGTCCTGAAGCTATCATACAATATAACAAATGTATGAACTATGTTGATATATTTGATCAGCTGAAAAGCACTTATGCCATTGACCGAAAATCCCGCAAATGGTGGCATCGAATTTTTTTTCATTTTCTGGACTGCGCCGTCATAAACTCTTATATTACATATAAAGAGCTTCAGAAAATACACCACCCAGAACTTGATCAGCTCAGTGCCAAAGACTTTCGAAGAATTGTTTACATTGGGATCCTAGCTCCAGTTCAGGCGAAAAAATCCAAATCAAGCACTAGGCGCTCAACTTCGGAACCCTCTTTGCCGCTACCGGTACAAATAAAGAAACACAAACCATCAGTACCAAGAGAATTGCGTCTGGAAAGCAGTATGCATCAGCCAGAGCGATCTACATCACGAAGATGTGCAAAATGCAGCACCAAAAAGAATCCGGTGCATACGCAAAAATAATACATGTTTCTCCGATTTTCATCAGAATTAATTTTTTGTTATAAAATTTGGCAGCGGATACTACACTTTACTTGAATACTTTTTATGCCAACCATCAGGGTGGTTACTTAACTAACCACCCTATTCCACAAAAGCCTGAAGCGCAAATTTATTTTTTTCTTTTTTTTATGATAAATAAACCTTAATCAAACTAAAAATGCAGTTGTTTTATTAATAAAATAATATATGTAAAACTGTTGCTGAAAGAGTTAAGGTACGACTGAAAGTGAGTTAGCAGAGTGAAGTTTGTTTAAGGTACGACTAAAAGTGAATTGGCCGACTGAAAATAGTTTTGGGTATGAATTAAAATGAAATAGCCGACTAAAGTTGGTTTTTGTTATGGAAATGGCAATAAAAGGTACGACTGGCTTTGATGTGTTCATAATTATTGTTTATAAAAATCAATATTTTAAAAAATTTTAGTAAATAATAACAATTAGGCCAACTCTTAAGAAGTAAGGAGGGTAGTGTAGTCTACCCCCTTACCCCCGCTAGTTACGCACCTGTTGCTAAGTTATTAACTCAAATAGCAAATTTTTACTTAACTCATGCAAGTATTTGTTAAGTTTTTTTAAACTCATATAGCAAATTTTTACTAAATTCAAGCAAATTTCTTCTAAACACACAAGCACACGTTTATTCTTAATGAAGAAAATTAGGCGAGGATTGGTTAACAACTGCGATGGTCGAATGGATAAGCCCATGCACTTACACTCACGCGGCCGAGGTTCAAATCTCCAGATGATGGCAATTTTTCAATTTAATTTAATGTTGATAATTATTTCACTTAAAAAATATACTAGATTTAAGCAAAAACTGATAAAAACTTGCTATTCCAATTTATAATAACATACCAAACATTTGCTTGAATTAAGTAGAAATTGGCTTTTGCAGTTTATAATAACTTAGCAAAATTTTGCTTGAATTTAATCAAAAATTTGCTTAGTTATTGTAAACTGGAATAGCAAATTTTGATAAGTTTTTGCTGAAATCTAGCATAATTTTGAAGTGGCTAAAAATCAAGCGCCAGTTTTGCTTAACCACAATATTTATTTAGCAAACAGTTTTCTCCGTGATCTCATGATAAGGTTGTTTACTCTTATCTAAAAGTTGCATTCTATTCTAGTTTTATTAAATAACAGTTTTACGGAAACTGAATAGATACATCCCCTTTTTGGTACAATAGCAGTTTGTTAGCTGCATTAAAATGATTGACATTTTAGAGTCGTTTAATTAAAGAAATAGTTACTCTTTATGTGGCGGCCATAGCCTAGTGGGTAGAGTGCGTGGCCCCTAAGCTAAAGAACCCAGGTAGCCCGGGTTCAATTCCAGCTCAGACAGAAAGTTTTTGCAATTGAATTAATTTTTCTGTTCGGTCGTCACTTCTCTGCAGACAATGGCAAAGCTCAGAGAGTAAAAATTGCCATGTAAAGCTTCTTGAGAACATAAGCCGTTCGGAGTCGGCATTAAGCACGTAGGTCCAGTTCTCAGTCATTTGTGATCAAGCATTTAATAACACGCACAACACAATTGATCAATAGAAGCTAGGTCAAAGTCCTTCCAAGGGCTGAAATGGCCAGTTTATTTTTTTTTTTTTTAGTTACTCTTAATTATTTTAGGTTACAATGCTTCAATGAGTGTTAACAAATCTGTTTTTTTGCAGTGCATTGTTTCTTTAAAGTTATTATTAATTTATTTACGTTTTTTAAAATTTTGTATAAACATAAAATGTTAATTTATTTAATAACAACTCACCCTTTTTCACGTCGGGAAAAAACTGAATTAAAGCCGAGTTTTAATTGCATATAAAAAATCCTTTGATCAAAAAGCCTACTGAACTAATAAAATATAAAATAAAATCAACATATAAAATCAACATATTAAAAGTTTAAGAAAAACTATAATTATCTTACCTTAATAAAATTTAATCTCTATGATTGGTGTATTTATTAGAAAAGTGTTTCCTATAATGTTATGTCGAATTGATTACATATCTGCCAGGATATCTTTCAACTAACATCGCCTTATGTGCTTGTGAGTGGTAAAGCGAGTGGCAAAACGTTACATATATAGATGAGTATGAGTTACATATATAAATAAATTTTGTGCAATCTTAAGGATACGCAGTTTATATCATTCAGTCACAAAGTTTATTTGCATCTATAAAATATTTTTCAATTTTTATGACTGCTTTCTTAAGCAGCGCACTATGTTTATTTTCTGCAAAGTCAGGTTTTATGAGCTTTTTATTTTGTTTTTTTTTTAGGTAGCGTTTGTCTTAGCTTCTTTTATTTGTATGTACCTACTCGTATATATAAAAAATTTGTGCATTTTTTTTAGATTTATTTTTCTTCATATCTGGTTCGCTTTTAATGCCACTTCTTTGGCTCTCGTAGTCGTTTATTTATTATTTATTTTGTACTTTAGTTTTTCTCGTTTGTGCTGCTGGCTGGCACTCATGACTGGGTGTGTGTTCGAGTGAGTGTGTATGTGTGTGTGTGTGTGTTTTTGTTTGAGTGTGCAGTGCTTTTGTTTTCTGCTATTTGTGTGGAAGCAGTTTTGGATGGGGTATGGGGATGAGGTCCTTGTGGGCTGCTTTATTTGCGTTGTATGCTATTAAGCTGCATTTTTGTACTCTTTCGTAATGTTGTTTGATTTTTCCTTGTTTTCGCTTGCTTTTTTTTCGACAACCAACACAAAAATGTGAATAACAAATTGAGAAAAATTAATAAAAAAGAAAAGAAATGAAATAAAAAAAAACAACAAACATAAAACAGAGCATAAAAATGGGAGCCACTTTAGGTTGTATAGTGCACAAGTAGTATTTTACAGTGCTTTCGAGTATGTAAGTGTGTGTTTGTATCTGTGTATCCAACGGCAACGAAGCCTATTCAAAGAACAATGCATGCGTCAACAAAATGAGGCATTCATGTACCTTGCGCCAACGGCGCACAGTGCTTTGCGCTCATACAAATTTGGAAATATATACAAGGAGTGCTGCTATGATAATGAAATTTTGTATGCTTAGTAAGTTTTAGCTATCTAAGAAATATATCAAAAATGGTGAGTCCTTAGGGGTACCTCCCTTGGACCTATATTAAATTTTTACATAATTTTGTATGGGAGATAGACGCAAAAATTGACCGATCTTAATAAAATTTGATCAAAAGGCTTAAAATGTAAAGTAATATATCTATTCTTAAAATAGTTTAAATCGATTAGTTTTTCGGGGTACCCTTGGACCTATATTAAATTTTTACATAATTTTGTATGGGAGATAGACGCAAAATTTGACCGATCTAATAAAATTTGATAAAAAGGCTCAAAATATAAAGTAATAGCTGTATACTTAAAATTGTTCATATCGAATAGTTTTGAGAGGTACCTTCCTTGGACCTATATTAAATTGTTCATAATTTTGTATGGGAGGTAGACACAAAATTTGACCGATCTTAATAAAATTTGATCAAAAGGCTTAAAATGTAAAGTAATAGATCTATTCTTAAAATAATTTAAATCGATTAGTTTTTCGGAGTACCTCCCTTGGACCTATATTAAATTTTTACATAATTTTGTATGGGAGTCAGACGCAAAATTTGGCCGGTCTAATAAAATTTGATAAAAAGGCTCAAAATATAAAGTAATAGCTGTATATTTAAACTGGTTCAATTCGAATAGTTTTGAGAGGTACCTTCTTTGGACCTATATTAAATTTTTACATAATTTTGTATGGGAGATAGACGCAAAAATTGACCGATCTTAATAAAATTTGATCAAAAGGCTTAAAATGTAAAGTAATATATCTATTCTTAAAATAGTTTAAATCGATTAGTTTTTCGGGGTACCCTTGGACCTATATTAAATTTTTACATAATTTTGTATGGGAGATGGACGCAAAAATTGACCGATCTTAATAAAATTTGATCAAAAGGCTTAAAATGTAAAGTAATATATCTATTCTTAAAATAGTTTAAATCGATTAGTTTTTCGGGGTACCCTTGGACCTATATTAAATTTTTACATAATTTTGTATGGGAGATAGACGCAAAAATTGACCGATCTTAATAAAATTTGATCAAAAGGCTTAAAATGTAAAGTAATATATCTATTCTTAAAATAGTTTAAATCGATTAGTTTTTCGGGGTACCCTTGGACCTATATTAAATTTTTACATAATTGCGTATGGGAGATAGACGCAAAATTTGACCGATCTAATAAAATTTGAAAAAAGGCTCAAAATATAAAGTAATAGCTGTATACTTTAAAATGGTTCATATCGAATAGTTTTGAGAGGTACCTTCCTTGGACCTATATTAAATTGTTCATAATTTTGTTTGGGAGGTAGACCCAAAATTTGACCGATCTTAATAAAATTTGATCAAAAGGCTTAAAATGTAATGTAATAGATCTATTCTTAAAATAGTTTAAATCGATTAGTTTTTCGGAGTACCTCCTTTGGACCTATATTAAATCTTTCATAATTTTGTATGAGAGGTAGACTCAAAATCTGACCGATATTAATAAAATTTAGTCAAAAGGCTTAAAATATAAAGTAATAGATGTCTAATTAAAATGGTTCAAATCGAATAGTCTTAGGGGTGCCACCCCTGAAAGTATATTCAAACATTTCTCAAGCAATTTATTGATTTAAATGTATATTCAAAATCGATTTTTTCGAAGATAAAGGTTCGGGGTAATTTAATAAAAAAAAACCGCTGCTAATAATGTGTATGGTATTAGAAAATGTCTATCCAAAATTCGCAAAATTTGTCGTTTTTGGTAGACTTTTTTTTTTGTTTTTTGAAAATGAACCAAAATTCTATATATTTATGTATTTCAGAAATTCTAAAAAATAGAACAAAATTTTGTCTTTAAAAATATTTTTTATTTTCAATTAGAGATGTATTTTAAGAATAATTTTTCCAGTGAGCATCAAGAACACATCGAACACTACCTTGCAAACTAGTTAACTACCTTGCAAACTGCTAAAAAATTAGACAACCCCGTAGGCCAGAAATCCCTTGACGAATAATTATCTTTTATTCCGAAAAGAATTTTCACATCTTATAATAATTTACTAACGAATTTTCTTCACGGTTTGCAACGCACCAATCTGGCAACGCCGATTCATTATCAAACAAATGTTCAAAAATTGAAAAGCTCTGCGAAAATATAATTGAATAGAATTTATAATAAAATGGTGATAAATATAAGGTGTGTAATCAAAATTTATAATAAAGCTAAAAAAAAAAAATCATCTTGCTTTCGTTTTCATTTTCATTTCATTTTCTTCATCTTTTCGTTGCAGAAATTTCTTTAATTTTTCTGATTTTATTTCGTAGCCGAAATTTCTTTTTAATTTCCGTTTTATGTTTTTTGACAATATATACAGGGTGTTTTTTATAGAGTGATACAACTTTGAGTTGTCAGCACTGCTTTATTTAGTCACTTATTTTACAGCTGGTAGTTGTTTTTTGTTTAATTTGCTTTGACATTTTATTATAGATCGACTTACACCAAAGCAATGCGTGCAAATTGTGGAAATTTTTAATCAAAATAATGGTTCTGTTCGTCAAACTTATCGTGCCCTTCGTCCATTTTATGGCGTACATAATCGTCCTTCAGAGCTGCTAATTCGAAGAACAATAGATCGTTTTTGGACCACATTTACTGTTCGGCATCCCTTGAGACGCCGAACAGAGCACACTGAAGAATCTGTAGCCGCTGTACAGGGAAGCATTGAAGATGATCCTAATCAATCAATTTGTCGCCGTTCTCAGCAACTGGGGTTGTGTCCTTCCACTTTTTGGAAGATTTTACGAAAAGATCTTGTCTTAAAACCTTTCAAGATTCAACTTGTGCAGTAGTTAAAGCCAAACGACCATCGTATGAGCCTTCAATTCGGCGAATGTGCTGAAGCACAAATTGATATTGATTTTAAATTTCCATGGAAAATTTTATTTTCCGATGAAGCCCATTTTTGGTTGAATGGGTACGTAAATAAACAGAACTGTCGTATTTGAAGAATCCACAAGCTTTTGTCGAAACACCATTACACTCACAGAAAATTACTGTTTGGTGCGCTTTATGGGCTGGCGGGGTCATTGGCCCATATGTCTGTCTTCAAAAACGATGATGGTCAGAATGTTACTGTCAATGGTGAACGGTATAGGAACATGATTCGAAGTTTTTTCGTACCTCAAATATCTGGCATTAATCTTGCTGATATGTGGTTCCAACAGGACGGAGCCACATGCCACACAGTGGGCGCTACAATTGATTTACTCAAGGATACTTTTGACGAAAAAATAACTTCACGAAATGACCCAATTAATTGGCCCCCTAGATCGTGTGATTTAATCCCTTTGAATTATTTTCTTTGGGGTTGTGTAAAGTCACTTGTCTACGTCAATAAACCACAAACAATTGAACACCTGGAAATCAACATTCGAAGAGTTATCGGCGAGATATGGCTGCAAATGCTGCGAAAAGTTTGTGAAAATTGGTGTTCCAAATTATGCCTTGTACGCGGCAGCCGTGGCGGCCACATGGCCGAAATTATATTTAAGAATTAATGTCATGAAATTTTCTATCTAATAAAGCTCGTTTCATTGATATTAAAAATATATTACTATGTTTTATTATGATTTCAACTTGTATTACTCTATAAAAAACACCCTTTTCTACATATTTCACTCTTGCTTTCGTTGACGAAATTTCTTGCATTTTTCTTTCAAAGTTTCGTCGGCGAAAATTTGGACACTTGTATTACATTTTTCTGCACTATTTGTATAGACAACTCCACAAGTTTCGTCGGCGATTTGAAATTTTCATACATGAATTTTCCATGAATCGTTAAGAAAACAGCCAACTGGGAAGTTTGCATGATGCCGTGCCTACATTATTATTTTTTTAGCCAAACTATCTCGGACTTACCTTAATGGGAGTGTCATCTTTGAGTTGATACAAAATTTGTACAATTGCGAGACCAAAATTTTTTTACTTATTTCCAATGCGCAAAGCACTGTGTGGCACACATTGAATCCATCAGTTCAAGCTTAGACGAGAAAAAGTCAGAATAAAATTTTTATATTTTGAGCATGTAGAATTGCCATGAAATTTTATGTACATCTTCGCTATCTAACTAAATATAGTTTATGTTTATGTCAATCCATCTTTTTTTAATGCTTGCAAATTTTTTTTAAATATTTTCAAGATTTTTAAGGCACTAAGAATTTACAAAATTTATACAAAACTCACGGCGTTTCTGAACAAATTTTTAATGCGACTTTCACATACAGTGGCGACCGTAGCCTAGTGGGTAGAGTGCGTGGGCTCTAAGCTAAAGAACCGCGGTAGCCCGGGTTCAATTCCAGCTCAGACAGTAAGTTTTTTCAATTGAATTTTTTTTTCTGTTCGGTCGTCACCTCTCTGCAGACAATGGCAAACCTCAGAGAGTAAAAATTGCCATGTAAATCTTCTTGAGAACATAAGCCGTTCGGAGTCGGCATTAAACACGTAGGTCCAGTTCTCGGTCATTTGTGATCAAACATTTAATAACGCGCACAACACAATTGATCAATAAAAGCTAGGTCAAAGCCCTTCCAAGGGCTGAAATGGCCAGTTTATTTTTTTCACATATAGTACATTCTAGTAAAAGTATTTTTCCCCCCTATTTTCCAGAAGTAAAATATTTCAAAAGTATTCTCTTTCAGACTAATGGGATTACTATTTATGGAGATAAATAACTTTTAATAGAAGTTTTTCTATCTGCACGCACTGCGAAGTCAACTAGATCAAGTAGATCACTGTAACTTTAGAACGGCTTTACCGATCAGTTTGAAATTTTTTTTATTTATTTTAAAGAAATTGTGCTTTGGATAAACTAAGGATTTTAGGTAAAAAGCAATTTTGAATTTCAACACCAGCCATTTTTCGGAAAATCAAAAATTTTCAAATCCCTTCGTTCATCCGAAGCATTGTTTCATTGACTAATGATCCCTGCTTTTTATTTCAGATGACTCAGTGACGAGCAACTGTGATCACTGCAAAATACTTTGTTGGACCAATAAATCAAATATTTTGTAATAAAAAAAATTTCTTTTTATATATCAATTTTTTTATTGCATATTATATTAACACTATCTTTCGCCCATATTTCTGCGTTTGCCGGTTTTAGATCTCTTTTGGTTTAGAAGTAATCAAAGCTGCTATGTGCTCGCAGTAGTAGAAATGCTTTAAAAAAATCAGTTTTTTGCTCTCCTAAAAATTTGCTGGAAAAATCATAACCAATTTCGGATGCGCAGCGATGATATATCTGTGGTCACAAGGAATAATGACTAAACTCAAAATATCGTAAAAAAGCGATATGGAATTTACTTTATTGCCAATTTTTGGAAGTATGCAGATATCCATTTTTTGCCCAGAATTGATCATCACTTATGTCTGCACATATTTTGATTGTAACAGTTCATACATTTAAAACAAAATGGGTCGTAGTTCGTGCAATTAAAATATCGTTTTTTGCGATACTTTGAGTTTAGTCCTTATTCCTTGTGACCACTGATATAGTATTGAGCGAGTCTAAATCGTTTAACCGATCTTCAGGCATTGTTGATCTAAAGTACGTTTAAAGACGACGTTCAGTGAAGTATTTGGAAGCGAAACTGTATATTAATTCAAAAAATTATTTTTCAGGTGCACACTGATATTTGGTACCCGAATATTGTTGCAAAGAATTGTACCGTTTAACCGCAATGCACTTTGAAAGTTGAGGTTTTTCTTTTTCCGTGCTCGCTGTGATAAGAGTGACATTTTCTTTGCATTCCAGTGGCTTATTATGTATTTAAAGCTAAATTTTAAAAAACAATTTAATGAAATCTACATTCAGGTATTCTTGAAACAAATAAAATGTTTAGTTATTTTTTTTAGGAAAAGTGTTTTTAAATGATTTTATTTGTTTTTCTCCATTTAGCTTAAGAATGTTTGTATTTTGACCATATGTGCAGACATTTAATGTTGAGTGGTACGTCAAAACTGTTATTGTTTTCTAAAATTATTGATATTTTTTTAAAACTTGAAGAAAAAAGCTGCGCTATGTTTGCGCCTTGAAAAACTAAAGCAATTTCTCAATATGAGTTCCTTGTCGAAAAATGCACAAATTTGCTGAAAATATATCTAATAACGAAAGTGATGTAAATTTTTTCTATGTAATTCGGTAAAGGCTACACAGCTAATGAATACATTTTTAAAGTATGAAATTAAATGTATACTTTTTTACTCGTCAAAGTCTTTACGTCATTTTGTATGGGAGGTAGTCTGTATTAAATTTCAAACTAGTAATGCATATTAAAAATGAAAACTTTTGTGCAGATATACTAGTTAATTTTTGTGAAATTAATTTTTGTGAAATATTAAAAGACAGTTCTGATAAAGTCACTTTCTACGGGAGGTTGGCGTGGTTTTCGCTCAATTTGGTTGAACTTCATACTTACAGTGCATTTTAAATATCAAAGCTAGGCATTCTTTTTTGCACGTCATATTGTATGGGAGGTAGGCGGAGTTTTCATTTGATTGTTTAAAATTTCAAACTCCGAAATACATATTAAAAATTAAAGCTTATGTGCAAAATATCAAGCACATACATTAAGTGTTGTTAATTTAAAGAGATTTTACCGTTTTGATAAAGTCACTTTGTATTTGAGGTAGGCGTGGTTTTCATTTGATTGAATTAATTTTTAAACTTGATTTTTATCTTGTAGATACAAGCCTGAAAATTTTGTTTTCTTCTTCTTTCTATATATAGCTTATAAATTACGTCTGTTATAAAATTTTAACCCGTTTCAACTTAATAAAAGGCAAAAGTTCCCTTCGTCTTCTAGATGAATTGATACCCATTTTGAAGGTTCAATACCCCACTGTGCGACGCAATGTTGAGAAGCGGCGTTTATTTGTCGCTGTTACAGGCAAAACTGCCATGATGCGAAGCATTTGGTTGACACTAGGCCTGACTTTATATTCGGCTTCGGTATTCGGCATAATCGGCAGATTTTTTAATCTTCGGTTTCAGCCCAAAATAGCCGAATGCTTGTGCCGAATGTTTTTCCTTTGTAATACGATTCGTTATATTTATACTTCCACGCATATAAAAATTCGTAAGGGGTATATTAACGTTGTCACTCCGTTTGTAACGCCAATAACAAGGCGTGGCATTTATAGAAAAGTACATATATATATATTCTTGATCAGCATCAACTCCTGAATCAGCTAAGTCATGTCCGTCAGTCCATCTGTGATCATGATAGCAGTCGTAATTTTGCAGGTATTGTAACGAAATTTAATACATGAGCCTTTTTTTAAAAAAAAAAGATCAAAGAACCAATTCATGCGCCTTATACAAACAAAGTTTGGTCTTTGACCTGAAAGGAAAGGGAAAGATTATTTAGAGGAATTGATAGGAATCATACGGGAATTATTGATTAGGCGAAACAGCCGTGAAAGACAATTTGAAGTGCTTTTAACCAATGCTAGTGTTACGCCTGAACCTTGGCAAGTATTTCCAGCCCTTAGTTGTGTTCCTGTCCTTTAATTCCAGACTTTAATTGTGGATTTTTAGTTTTCCATAATTCTTAAATGTAGAAAAGAACAAAGAAAGTGAAAAGAGCCATGCCCGAAACCGGATTCGAACCAGGGACCTCTGAGTTGATAGTCTAGCGTACTCTCCACTAGCATACAAAAGCCGACAAAATCTTTTATTAAGAAACTAGTTGGCACGACAGACGTTGTACTGCCCCAATTCAATTACATTACAGTCTTGCTAATCCGGACACATATAGTTTCGGCGTATGTCCGTATTACTGAATGTGTCCGGAATACAGAAAGCCTAAGAATTGGTTAAAAAAATTTGAGCATATTTGTATGCATAGTTTAGCTTTATTAATTCAAACGCTTTTTCTAAGAAATCTTTGTAAAGAAAATACTTTTAAGAACATGAATAATGAATAATAAGAAATTAACATTGTTTCACAAAAATACATTTACATAGTTGTGGATATGCTCGCCTTGAATGATACTTTTTTTTCCTGGAAAAAACTTGGTTCAATCATTTTGCCTTTTCTTTGCTTAAATTTTATTTTACCCGAGCCTTGGAATGTTTGTGGCACATATTTTTAATTTTTTCTTTATATCAAAAATTGTAGATTTTCATTTGAATTTGAACTTTTCATTGATTTTCACAGTTTCAATAAAATTTATAATTTTACACGTCTAAAAAATTTATCGTTGTGTGTTGACTTGTCGCTGGAATTCTATGAATCCCCTAAATCTTTTTGAATTTTAATATTTACACTAAGGGTATTCAATTCACTGCTGAAATTTTCGAAATGCTGAAATTTACGAAAACTTCACTGCAACTGTTGTTGTTTTGGTTTTCCGAAGTTTGCTTAAATTTAATCACTGAGTTGATGAAAATCATTGAGTTGATGAAAAATAATCGTCGGAAATTTGCAAAGAAATGATGTGTTCAGTAACCATAAAAACTCTGTTTAATGAGTGTGAGTCGTTGTGAATATGACAATTTCGATAAGAAGAAAAACATTCTGTCAAATCCCTCCTAAGAGCTGATGCAATGTACACAGAGAAAACAACATTTTCAAAAGAGGCAGAAACGAGCTACTTTTAAAAACGTTTAACCCAGATTTTGCACTTCTAACGTTTATTTTAATTTTAAAAACGAACATTTTAAAATGAAATAGTAAAACGTTTGTTTTCATTTTAAAAACTTTCAATTTAAAATCAGATTCTAAAATGTTCGTTTGTTTTTTAACAATGGATATTTTAAAATGCTGTACTAAAACGTTTATTTTTATTTTAAAAACGAAAATTTTAAAACGAGATTCTAAAATGTTCGTTTGGTTTTTAATAATAAATATTCTCAAATGTAAAATGTTTATTTTCATTTTAAAAACGAAAATTTTAAAATTAGATTCTAAAATGTTCGTTCGATTTGTAACAATAAACATTTTAAAATGCAATGGTATAACAATTGCTTATACTTTAAAAATGAAAATGTTCATTATTTTCAATTAATTCCAAAAATTTATAGAAATCTGCATTTCCTCTATTAATTAAAAAAAGCTTTATTGGTTTTCAAAATTATATTTTTGTTATAGTTATTTTATCATCAGCTATGTTCATCTCGTTAAATTTTTTTTATAATTATACTGTATCCCAGCGTCTATAAAAAATATAATTTTGTCAGATATTATTAAATTTATTAAAAATACTTACCTTTTAGTTGTGCCAGCAAATGCTCCAACTCAAACTCTTTCATTACTTTCTTGCAGGCAAACTGCAGAGTGATGAAATCGAGAATGAAAAATATTTTTTTTTTCTGAACAAATATCAAATGCATAAGTCAATGAAACATTTATAACAAACAATTCGTTATTAACAAGTGTTTTGAAACAAAGTATGTGCATTTTACTATGTCATGGTAAAACATTCGTAGTTGTTTTAAAAACGTTTCGTTGTACTTTTCTATTTAAAAATGTGCGTTTTCATTTTTGTATGGCGTACAATATTTTTAAAAATATTAATTTAAACCCATTATATTATAGTAAAATATTCGTAGTTGATTTAAAAACGTTTCATTTTACTTTTCTATTTAAAAATGTGCGTTTTCATTTTTGTATGGCGTAAAATGTTTTTAAAAATATTAATTTTAACCTTATTTATCATAGTAAAATATTCGTAGTTGTTTTAAAAACGTTTCATTTAACTTTTCTATTTAAAAATGTTCGTTTTCATTTTTGTATGGCGTAAAATATTTTTAAAAATATTAATTTTACTAAACGTTTCTAAAATGTACATTTTTAATTTTTTGTTTTCTCAGTGTATGCGAGCAAAAACAAAATAATCATTAATTCTATTGAAGCCGATCATATAATTTAGTTTAAATTTCATACAATTTAAATTTCCGATTTTCTGAAATTTCAGCAATGAAGTGAATACCCTTACTATTATCAACGTGTTGACAAAAATTCACGGCTTAAACTTAGTGAACTAAATGTCTATATGGAAGCAAATAAGCCTTCTTCTCACAAAAAGCCCCTGTAACTTAACGAAATACATTTGAAACGACAATGTTGACTTCTGTCCGAACTATAGACGTAAAATATCAAAAATGTCCGAAGTGCAGAGATGTCCGTATTGCTGGGAAGTCCGGTATTACGAGTGTCCGGATACGAGCGAGACTATACTGTAATTTCTTTCCGATCATTTTTATTTTGTTTGAAACAACGTGCCATTCGAGCCACACATGCCACACGTTTCTTTTTGAAGTTTCAATTCGTGACTATTAAAACCGTCTTAAATAAAGCATTTATTTTAATTGTGAGTTTTAAAAGGGGGTGTGGCTATTTTTTATTTACCAAGATATTAACCTTAATAACGTATGTTGTTTATTTGGTCGCAAAGGTGTTTCCATTCCTGAGATGTTAAGAAATACAGCATGAACGATTGTGTATACATAGAAGTGCAGTGAAAATAAGCGTGACAACATTTATATACAGGGTGCGCCATCTAACGTTTTTTTCAACTAGTGCTTATTTCGTGAATGGTAAACACTTAGCTCATGTCTGATTTAACAGATAATTAGTTTTATCCTTCCGCTGAATGAATATGGTTGTGTATACGCTTGAACAACGCTGGGAAATATTGCGACATTACTTTGAAAATACTGGTAATGTTGCAGAATGTGTGCGAAAATTGCGTACGGATTTTGGAAGAAGAGAAGCACCGTCAGCTCCGTATGTTCGTTATCTTGTGAAAAAAGTGAAAGAAACTGGCATCCTCATCGATAAAACAAAACGTGAAAAGCCAAAAGCAGTGAGTACACCCGAGAATATTGCTGCTGTGGCAGAAAGTGTGCGTGAAGCGCCATCAACATCAATTCACCGTCGTTCTCAACAATTGAACATTTCGCAGACATCATTGAGACGAATTTTGCATAAAGACCTTGGTATGACGCCATACAAAGTCCAATTGGTTCAGGAGTTGAAGCCAACTGACCATCCAATGCGTTTTCGCTTCGCTAAGTGGGCCTGCGATCGACTTACAGAACATGCCGATTTTGCCAAAAAAATCATCTTTTCAGGTGAAGCTCATTTTGATCTTGGCGGGTATGTAAACAAGCAAAATTGTCGCATTTGGGGCACAGAAAGTCCGCTCGCATACATTGAAAAGCCGCTGCACCCAAAATGAGTCACTGTTTGGTGCGGATTTTGGTCCAGAGGCATAATTGGGCCATTTTTCTTCGAAAATGAGCAAGGAGTGGCCGTTACAGTCAATGGCGATCGTTATCGGGCCATGTTGAACAAATTTTTGTTCACAAAAATTGAAGAGGAGGATATTGGCAACATTTGGTTTCAACAGGACGGCGCTACGTGCCACACAGCCGAAGCTACACTCGATGATTTGCGCCCTGTTTTTGAAGATCGCATTATCAGCCGCAGAGCTGATGTCGTTTGGCCACCTCGGAGCTGCGATTTGACACCGTTGGACTATTATTTGTGGGGTGCCCTCAAAGATAAGTGTT
Source organism: Dichetophora obliterata (assembly GCA_963920525.1). Taxonomy (NCBI): domain Eukaryota; kingdom Metazoa; phylum Arthropoda; class Insecta; order Diptera; family Sciomyzidae; genus Dichetophora; species Dichetophora obliterata. The sequence continues at coordinate 98,408,661 of OY986439.1, read as the reverse complement.
ACGCCGACAAGCCAGAGACAATTGACGCTTTAAAGGACAATATTCGTGAAGCAATCGATAAACAATCGATAATGTGCTTAAAAATTAGACCGATCGTGTAGGCTACTGCATGACCAGCCGAGGCAGCCATTTGAATGAAATTATTTTTCATTATTAACCGGAAGGATTGTACTTTCAAATAAAAAACGAAATTTGAGAAAATATCCAGTAGTTTTTTTTATAGAATTTTCAAAAAAAAAATAAAGTTATTTGGCGGACCCTTTACATAGTGACCACTACTGGGTCTCATAGCACATATACACCAAGTTTCATTATAAAACATGCAAGACTCGATAGTTATAATGCTTTCTGAAAAGTTTGCATAGTTATTGTTCGTCCACGATTTTTTTTCCAATACAGCAAAAATCGTTTGAAATATAGCATTTCAATTAATTTGTGAACTGTTATAGGGGATGTGGCAACTTTAGTTTTTTTATTACTTGAGATGTAAACCTTGATAACAGATATCGTTAATTTGGTGGCCTAAGGTGTTATCGTTCCTGAGATCTTGAAACACAATGCACAAACGATTTTGTGTGTAAAGAAGGGGCGGTAAAAGTATGTGTGGCAGTATTTTATGTATAAAGTGACCATTACTTGGTCTCATAGCATATATACACCAATTTTCAATATAAAAACATGCACAACTCAGGAATTATCTTTCGTACCTGAAACACACAAAAAGTTTTTAGTACTAATTTTATTCATCCAAAATGAAAGTGCTGGCTTTGAAAGTGAATAACTAGGTCATGTTGCAAGGGATTGCATTTCTTTTTTTTTTAATTTTGATTAATTGTCCGTCCAATCGTTTCAATCTTTTTCATTTTCGTTTCCCTTCTAATTTTTATAATTTTCCAAAAACAACCGTAACGAACGAATTTCTTTATTTCGCAAAAACCTTTGGTAAAAATATTTGTTGTTGAAAAAAATATTCAAAACCAAAAATGGCTTTTTTAATGTTCTTTCGCACGGTATGCATTAGGGATGGCAATCCCGGGATCCCGAAATCCCGGGATCTCGGGATCCCGATCTTTTTTAAGGCCCGAATATCCTGGGATTATTCGATTCGAATCCCGGGATTGTTGAAAACAATTTTTTTAATATCTAATTTTTCTAAAATCTAATTAAATCTAAAATTGTTCAAACTACCATCACATATATCCCCCTTTCAACTATCAACGATCGAACTAACAAGCGTTGAAGCGGAGCGGGGCTTCTTCTCTGCAGGTCTTATATGCAATAAATTAAGGTCTAAGTTAGGGGATAAAACCATTAATGCTTTAATTTCATAAAGATCATATTTTTATCAAAAGAAGGAATATTTTTATAAGCTCTAAATAGAAAGAGTATTGTATTTATTTTTTACTTAAATGTATTGCCTTTTTTATTTTAATTTGAATGTGCATATAATTAAAGGGAGGTTTTAGGTCAAAGCGGTTAAAATAAAGGCATATTTTAGAAGATGTTTTTTTTAAAAATATATTACATACACAAAAAATTTAATTTGCATCTTAATTTTACATTATCACTCTCATCGCCTGAAAATTAAATGTTTTTTGAAGAAAGACTCTTGAATGCACATCTTTTACCAAAATGGAAAATTAAGAAAATTACGAAGCGTGGAAAAAATTGACATTACATTTGACCATATTGTTGCGTGTAAAACCAAGAAAAATTTTCCAAAGACGCTCATTTTGGTAAAAGATGTGTAGAATTATAATAGAAACAGATTAGAATAAATTTTCATTGGGCGATTAGTTTGTTTTCAGTAGTGAAGCCAGTTTTGAAAAAGTATGTTTCAAGAAAAATCATGCTTAAAGTTACTCTTCTTAGTTTATTTTACTCTGGCGCACCAGGTTTTAAGCGCTGTAGAATCTGTACTATTAGCGGAATTGATTTATTGAAGGATAATTAAACAATAATCAATCTAAAAAAAATTTAATTTTAAAACAATTGCTGTTTAAATACTAATTTAAAATAATTTTATGTAATCAGTTACTGCTAAAGCTTAGTATGCTGTAGGAACAAAAATGTTTAGGCATTTAATTCTACACGCAAAATTTTGGTGTAAACTCAACACTAACGCATACTTACAATAAAGTGTTTGTTGAATGTGTTAGTTGAACGTTATTATTGAATGTCAAATTTCCACGCCAATTCAATGTACGGCCATGGAAAAGGCAGCGAAATTTTGACATTTCAACTCTCCAATCATGGTTGTGAACTTGGCTGCATTGAACAATTTTTTCGGTTCAACAGCGTACTAACCAACGAAAAAAAATTTCGCTACCTTTTCGTTGTCAAAAACGCTACGCATTTCTTACGGAAGATTTTTTCGCTTCTACAGCATACTAAGCTTAAACCGAAAATATGTATTTGTACATGTAATACAAAAACTATGTTATAAATTACTGAAGATATATAATTGGTCAAATTTTATGTTTTTTTTTTTTTGTTATTGTTGAATTGGTACAAAGTGTGCTTCTTTGTTATATCAATTTTATACTATAAAAGAATAGAAGTGAAAGTGTTGCACTTTTTGACAAAAAAAAAATAACGAAATAAAAACTTCTTGAATTTCGAAAAAACTTCAAAAATTGCCATTTCTAGTATGCATACATGTAGGGTTTATTTAAAGTTTCTTTTGTAAAAAATTAAAAACATTTTATACGATCGAAAAATACTATCATAAAAATTTAAGATTATTTTTGGTTTATGTTTATTCAATTTGTATATTTGTATTTTGTTTGCATAAAAAGTAATGATGTAGTGAAAGAATCATGACAATTTCTCAAGTTGTTTCTGAGTTATGCTCTCAAATACTGGTTAGGAGGAGTTCAGTGACAAAACCATGTACAAAAGAATTTTATGTATAAAGATATTCCCCGGCAGACGTTGTTCTTCCACCGCCTTACTTCCATATATGAATTTTAATGCTAATCAAAGAAAAACATTTGATATTTTCTCCATTTTTAGTATAGTTGTTGAACGTAACTAGTTATATAGACTAAATTACCAAAGTTTTGTCTAATACAACCAAAACCATTCAAAATATAGCATTTTTTTTTTTGTTTGTAGGCAGTAAAAGAGGGTGTGGCAAAATATTTTTCCCTTTAACCATATAGAACTCAAAACAAATCGAGTACCAAAATTTGAGCATAGTTTAGTCTATACCAGTGATCTGCAAGCGATGGCATTTTTGCTACTTGCAATCTACCCTCAACAAATACAGTGACAGTCTGACCGCACTACGCAAGCGCTGCGATTGTTGTGTCGAACATACTTGCAACATTGAAGCCAACTGTGTATGAGCGTGTCGTAAGACCACAATAATGCATGTTCGAGTTGTTGGTTTGATAACCAGCGCAGGGTCTTTTCAACTTCTGGTATGCAATGGTAAGTATGGTCATTTACAAGCAACAAAACAAAGACATAAAGCGTAACTCCTGCATAAAAAAATCAGCGCTTATTTTGTTCTCCGAACACAAAGTATTTGCAGTAACATTGCAGTAATATTGCAGTTACTTTGCGTGACTTTTGAGAGCTTGTAGCTCATAAGCTAATGGTTCAATTGAGCTGATTTCTTTTTTAAAATAAATTATAAAGTTTAATTGAGGGAGCAATAAAATTTGTTTAGTAAATTTTTAAAGATATTTATTAAATTTAGTTTTTTAAGAAATTATATCAGACGCCATTTTACTATAAAACACCTTTAATCACTGATTTTGATAAGATTTTGTATGCATGCAGATCTTTAATAAAGCAACAACTTTTGTTCAATTGTTCAAAATTTTGAAATAATAGGGTCGCCACCTAATAATATGACTTTTCAAGAGTTTAAAACTGATAAATGACGTTTAAAACTCTTGAAAAGACATATTATTAGGTGGCAACCCTATTATTTCAAAATTTTATAATTTTGAAATTCTGACAATGGATTCGGATTCAGCGACCCATTTTTGGTGTACGATTTTTTTTTGCCAGCCCCGAATTCATAAAACAACAAAAAATTAAGGTGGTAACCCTATCCACCATCTTGAATTTTAAAATTCTAACTTTAGATTCGAAGTCAGCGACCCCTTAACACTGATAAATGACGTTTAAAACTCTTGAAAAGACATATTATTAGGTGGCAACCCTATTATTTCAAAATTTTATAATTTTGAAATTCTGACAATGGATTCGGATTCAGCGACCCATTTTTGGTATACGATTTTTTTTTGCCAGCCCCGAATTCATAAAACTACAAAAAATTAAGGTGGTAACCCTATCCACCATCTTGAATTTTAAAATTCTAACTTTAGATTCGAAATCAGCGACCCCTTAACACTGATAAATGATGTTTAAAACTCTTAAAAATACATATTATTAGGTGGCAATACTGTGGTAAAAATTTAGGTGGCAGCCCTAACCTCCATCTTAAATTTTAAAACTGTGACTTATATTCGAAATCAAATCCGTTGTCAGAATTTCAAAATTACAAGAATTCGCAAAAATGAAAAAAATCTAGGTGGCAACTCTATCCGCCATCTTAAATTTTAAAGTTTGACATCATCTTCGAAATAAGTTACCCCTAAAACTTCCTAAAACTATTTACTCTATTCATACTGAAGTAATCTACAAACACTTGAGTAAAAATGCAGTGTACGCGCTGATTTCATCGTTCGTAAGCTTACTTTTGTATCACTGCTTAGCCGAAGTTGAAATCAACCTGCAATGGTACACGAGGCAGTAGCTCAAAATAATGCATAATTATAACGATTGCCGTTCGTGCGCTGTGGTTTATACACTTAATTATTTTATGCAAACATCTATACTTTCCACTGAAGTCGAAGCACACATCACACAGTGTTTGACTTTGGTACAATTGGCTAATGCAACATGCTTGAAGTGAGCTCGATGGCGTAGAATATATTGCATGGTATTAATGATATTGAAGTCATACAAAAACTAAGTATGTACTGGGTGTAAAAGCAGTTGCAGTTCATCGCTGCAGGTCTCTGGTCTATACCTATCAAATTTTGCTTCACTTCATGCTTATTCCCTGAAAAAGGGAATATAGTGCAACCACTCCCATTTTTAGTGCAGATGCTGAAAGTAACCATACGAACTATTTAACCAAATATTAATCTTAAACAACCAAAACCGTCTGAAATATAGCATTATCATTGAATTATGGGCGGTAAAAGGGGGAGTGGAAACCCATTTTTAGTACAGTTTCCAACAATAAAATAAGAAATAAATTACAATGTTTTAGTCTTATATGACCAAAGCTGCCTCAACTTTATAATTTTTATTGAATTGTGGGCTGTGAAAGGGGGTGTGGCAAAAATTTTGTCTTTTACAAACCTTGTCCTTATAATTACAAACACAAGAAAAAAAAATCCCGAAGCAAATCGGACGCTTCGTTCTTGAGTTATGGAATTTCAAACACATTTCACGACTTTGTTATATAGACATATACATCTATATGCATATAAAGATATAGATATATATAATGATAAAATTTGATAATGAGCCAAATTGGATGAAAATCAAGCCTACCTCCCATATAAACTGACTTTACCAAAACGGTATAGCCTTTTAAATTCCACAAAACATAATCTAATGACTTTAATTTTTGCACATAAGCTTTAACCCTTAAGTATACACTTTAAGGATGAAATCTGTAAAAATCGAATAAAAACCACGGCTACCTCCCATACAAAGTTACTTTATGAAAACAGTAAAATCTCATTAAATTCAAAAAAATTAATACAATGGCTTCAAATTCTGCGAATTAGTTTAAATCTTAACTATGTACACGATGTTTGGAATTTTTTAGAAAAAAAACCTTAAATTCCGCCCAACTCCCATACAAAGTGACGTCATCATAATAGTAAAACCTTTATAAATTCCAATATATGTAATGTTTAAATGATAGTGTGCACAATAGACCGGTACATTTTGCAAAACAGTTAAATACTTTGCTTCGCGTCAAATTTCTAAAAATTCCACTTTAAATGAACACAGAAATATCTTCAGACCAAAAAAATTTGGCCCCCTGACCTTTGCAGAAATCGCTTAAAGGTAATTTTGAAAATATACAGGACCTGAACCACCTTATAAAATATGGTGTCGAAACCAAAACAAATATTAAATTTATTTTAATGGCATATTTAAAGGAATATTTTAGACTTATTTTAGTTTTTTTTTTCTTTTTAAAAAACCGTTCTAATTATATTTGGCGAAATTTTGATCCTGACATTTTTTACAAAAAAATTATTTTTCATTTTTTATCATCAAATTTTTTCCTTATTTTTTTCAACCGATATTTTTTTTGTTATTTTGTATTTTTAGGAAAAAATTTAGCTTTCCTACGGTATAACATATTTTGAGGGACCATAACACGAATAAACCTTAAAAATACGTCAAATTTTTAATTTGTAGATTGTTACTTCATTTTTACGGTCAATCCAGCAATGAAAAATCCTGATATAATTCATATGTACAAATGTAGTTGTATTTATCTTTCTCTCTCTCTCTCTCTCTATCTCTCTCTCTCTGTCTTATTCTTTTGACTACTTGACTTAATAGAATTCTAGGAAAAAAATAGTTTTCTTCAATCCAACTTATCTTTACAAAATAATAAGTATTCTAAAAGAAGTGGCAACCCTGTTTAGAGTGAAGTTGAGAACATGGAATAAAAAAACAAGCATTGAGTAGAAAAATACTCGAAAATGTACGAGTAACTCGAAAATATCACGAGCTCCTCGAGAAGCTATCGAGTAATTTTGTAATCTTTTATTTTTAAGCACTTTCACGCAAAAACACGCCGTGTCACGAACAAATCAAGGCACGAACACACCTCTTCTTCACATATACAAACCGAAACATTAATAATAATATAATATTATATATAAACTGAAGGGTTTTTTAAAAAGTTTTTAAATGTTTTTTGCCATTTTGCGATTTTTTTTTAGGGCGATTTGTCGTGTTTTTAAAGTTTATTCGTGTTATGGTCCTTTAAAATTCTCAATATGTTATACCGTAGAAAAGCTAAATCTTTGCCCAAAAATACAAAATTACAAAAAAAAATATCGGTGGAGCAAAATAAGAAAAAAATTTGATGATAAAATCGAAAAAAAAATTTTTTGTAAAAAATTTTAGTTTCACCAAAAATAATCAGAATGCTTTTTAAAAAGAAAAAAAACTAAAATAAGTCCACAATATTCCTTAAAATATGCCATTAAAATAAATTTTATAAATTTTTTGGTTTCGACACAATATTTTATGAGGTGGTTCAGGGGTGTATATTTTCAAAATTACTTTTAAGCGATTTCTGCAAAGGTCAGGGGGTCAATTTTTTTAGTCTGAAGGTATTTCTGTGTTCATTTTGGGTTGAACTTTTAGAAAGTTGACGCGCACCTAAGAAAATAAGTTGTTTAATTTTTTCCATATAATTTTGAACCGGTCTAGTTCACATAAAAATAATAACTAAATAAATCAAAGTCCTTTAATAAATAAAAAGGACTCTGAGATCCAAATGAGAAATATTTGGATAAAAACCAAGATCTAAAAAGGAATCTGAGTTCCAAAATATGAAATATTTGTATAAAAACCAGTAACTATAAAAATGACAACGTCACCAAAATAATACAACATTCAAGACTTCGAATAAACTAAATTTCGGCCGTGGGGGCATTTTAACTGCGGTCCAGTCGAAAACAATTCCTTACTAGTTTTCACCTGCTTTTGATATCATAACAAAGTAGGCTTTGCTCAAACCAAAAATTAAATGAAAAAATTAATTGTTAAGTTTTTTGTTTTTCTTATGAACTAAATTGTTACGATTTTGTTTTTACTGTCGACGACATTTACTCACAAGAATGAAGATATACTCCCGTAAAATTGAAGAGGAGAGCAAAAGAGTAATTTTGTAATGCCATCAAAGTAATCAGTTGCAGAAATATCATACTTTTTCGCGGTACTAAATACCCAAGGATACATTTCACTGCTGCTTTTTCTACTACGTTCTGTACTACTTGTTTGTTTTGATACAAAATTTAAGTGAGTTTTTAAAAAGCTAATTTCAATATTTTGTATTCTCACCGCTGACTGCTTATTGCATCCACTGGCACATTATATTCTCGAATTTTATCACCAAAATAAACTGTTTCGCAAATACCGCACGTTGAAGGAGTTATTATTTTAATAATTACAACTTAACAGTTGTGATTTATATTTTATTGAAAAAAAAAAACGGCTCACAACAAAGTTTGAAAACAATTTTCAATTATCAATTATCAAAGCAATAATTATTATAATCGCAATGCACACTATTTTTTCCTGCTAACAACAAAATATAGAATAACTACTGTTTAAAAAAAAATACACAACAAAACACTGAATAATAACTTTTTTCATGGAAGACCACAAAACCCTGGTTGTCATTTATATTTGAGAGAGAATATATTTTTGCTTACATATTTACAGGTATTGTCAAACGAATGGACAACCTATTATTATTGAATCATGCTGTCGACTGAAGTGTAAAGGTCAAGTTAAAGCTAGAAATTTTCTGTTAGAAATTAGTCAGTACTGCATATCTGTAGTTTTTCTCGACTTAATCGAAAATCGATTCAATTCTTTTCTAAATCATCGTGACGTCACTAAATCAATTACAGAAACACCCAAGACTGCAAAATGACATAAAAAGGAATTGAATCAATTTTCTATCTAGACGACAAAAGCTTCAGAAATGAATTACTGCCAGAAATCGGGCGGAAAAACTCCAGCGTTGAACTCGAACTTAATGATTGTAGTTTTTTGTACTGAAATTAATAAATAATGAAAGCAAATACTAAAATTTTTAATATTCTTTTCTTGATTTACTACCACTTTATTTAGTAGTATTAGGCTTTGGCGGAAAATTCACATTCGCCGTCTACCCAGATGTCACGGGAATTATCGGGCATAATTAAAGAGTGTGAACTAAATAGGTGAGGGCTGGACCCATCACCGAAAGTTTTCATTTTTTTGGGTTAGAGCAAAGCGAAGTTCGACAAAATATTGTATTGATTCAAAAATGTATATTTGTAATGACCCACAAATGTATCAATTTATGATATGTAGCCTTTAAGCCTTGAGCCTTTAAGTCTGCAAGGAAGGTACTAAGCTTAGAATATACTCGCATATCTGAAAATAAAATTTAATAAATATAAATTCAAACATTTCTGGAAGAAGGTAACGTGCAGCATGACAGACGTCTTAAATTTTCCCGGAAACTTTAGGTCTTTATAGCTGAAAGCAGTGGAAAAGATCTAGATGAAGTCGTTGAATCCTTTCAAAATGTGAATATTACTTCAAGGGCGCTTAGTACTACTGTATATAAATGGATATAAGTTCCGAAAGACTCGTGTTGCTCTATCAATGTGCTTTTATAAAAATTTTAAATTTCCTCAACTGATCTTCTTTCACCTTGTCATTTTCAGCGATCGCTTCTTGAAGAGCATTTTTTCGTTGCGGATAAATAAAAAAAAAAATATGAATGTTTTCAAGAGTTCCCAGACATTTTCTGATATCAGTTATATTGCATATAGAGCTGACCGCCAAATGAAAGCTGTGAGCAACGCAATGCCAGTAGATCGCTAGTGGATAAATCTTTCTATCAACAGTTTGGGCTCAATGACTTGATAGCTCACTATTTCTGAAAACCATTTTATTGTTATTTTAATAAAAAAAATATTTACAGCAGCCATAGAAGTACCCAAAATAGAGTTTCTTGTCTAACTTGTACTAATCGATTCACTGTGCGTCGCCTCTGGCTGTCGACGAGCCACTCCATAGCTCTGAAGTGGCTGTTTGGAGTGCAGGTTGCTGCATGCTGCCGTTTTAAGCAGCCAATAAACCTACTCAAATGCCAAGAAGCACTTTTTTATTTCGCTCCATTGTTCCACAGTTGAAGGTATTAAATTTAATAATAATTGGTGTGGGTGTGGCTGGAACATTCTGCATACCAGAAGTGCATCAGAAACTTCGACCATCTAAAAACATAGACAATTATTGTTGATCAAATGAATTTGATTGAGATGAGGCACACTATGTAGCTGTGTTGTGGCCACATTTTATGAGCTGAGCCAGGTTTTAATGGGATGAAAACAACGCTACTTCAGCATAAAACTATTGAGCCCAAACAGTTCCACTAAAGGCCCGAACCTTTTTGTCTTTGGCTTAGCCTGATATAACGATGATTACATAGTTGACACCCTGCTTCAATGTCGTTTGTTGGTTTTTTTTTTCATTTGCCAGTGCAATAATCACTTAATTTATTGCTACAGGTCTTGACAAGCATTACATGCCGAGAAATCGGCACCTTTTTATTGCCATTCCTACAATTTTCACCTCCTAACTTCGACTAACTAGGTTCGGCAAGGATCTCGTTTGGATTAGCTAATCCAGGGCACACTCGCACAGACACCGCTTTAAGCATTTCCAGGGAATTCCTTCGACATTCTGCGGCTCATTTGCCTTCGGGGCAATAAAGTCATAATCACTTTTCTTTTGTGTTCCAGAAAAGAGATCAGCACAATTTGCCTAATCCGGCTAAAGCTGCAGAGCAAGTAGCTAGCGTTGACGATAGTGGTGGTAATGGTGGTGGTGATAGTGATGATAGCACATAGTTATATTTGAACATACGCGGCGGTATTGACAACGACTACCTGTGTGCGCGGCTGACTGACTGCCTGACTGTTTGGTTGTCGTGCCCTGGCGTTGGCTCAGCGCTAAGACAATGAAAGTGATTAAGGCGGCTGCGCTGTTAACCGCAGCGCTGTTAAGGCTTGGCATGCGGTTAATCCTTTTTAGAAACATCCTTCACTAGCAAGCATCCTATTCACTTCCTTGAAAGTGCTTACCGCTTTTGCCACTAAGCGTTGCACAGTGGAACAATATCCTATTGTTCCACTGAAAATGCTTTTCTGGTCGTACATTTTTTGATTCCTTAGTCTTCACAATTTTTTGTTGATAAATCCAATTTTTACTAAAAACCAAATTTTGAAATATAAATTTAAATTTGAATTTAAATATATAACCAAAAGGTCGGAAACATCAGTTGCTTTATATGTATAAATGTAAGAAATGTTTTTAAAACAAAAATAAGTTTTAAACTTATTTTTTAATTTAAAAAAAAAATCAACTCAGCAAACTATTTTATGCACGGAGAGAAATATTATTTTTATATTTAGCAAATATTTTGCTCGATTTCAGAATTTGCTTAAATCAAGTATTTAAAAATTAAACAACAAACTAAAACTAAAGAAAAAATTTTAGAACGAGCATTTATTTCTTATTGAAAAAAAGTAATTAAATAAAAGAAATGATTGGTTGAAACAAGAATAAAATGCTTGATTCTAGAACCTGTAACAAGACTTGTATCAACATAAATATTTTTTTAATTTAAGCAAATAGAGAGTTAGTTATTAAAAATTTTTAATAACTAAAAATTTTTTGCTTGATTTAAGAAAATAAAAATGATTTGAAAATTGTTTGAGTCAAGCATGTACAACTAAACAAGTGCTTTCAATCTAATATCTTTCAACCTTTAGTCTTAGAATTATGAGTAAAAAATAATCACTTTTCCACTTCCCATCTGAAGATATTTGATATATTTATTTTGAAAATTAGAAAAAATTTAAATGTCAAACTTAAACAAACCCCAATTTTATCAAGTACTTTTCAATATATATTTAGTCCTTGAACAATGTCAAATTGAATTCATAGCCATTTTGTTTGCTTTTCAATATTAAAAAAATGGGAATTTTACATTTTAAAAAATTAAATTGTTTGCTTCTCAACTCCTTCAATGTTTTAACTTACCACAAACCATCAGATAATCTTTTAAAATAAGCTATTTATAAAATTATTTTATAAAAGTAATGAAAAATATAAATAAATAAACCATTTCTAAAGTATTACAAACTTTTGTTTAATTTAACCTTTATGTTACTGGCAAAAAAAACAACATACGTTACTGACAGGCAGTGTTGCCAGGTGCCTTTCCCCATTTACCCCTAGATTGGATTTCAAATCCTCCTAAAATACCACTAAAATTTTTTTTCGAGAACGTACAAAAATTTCATACGGGGCAACTGAAAAGTAGTGCAACTGCAATGCCTATGTATTTAAAGGGCTGAGCTGTTGGACGTCTTTAACAAGGGCAGAAAATTGCTTCATAGTTCTCATTTGTCTAATGTGAAATTGAAATTAAAATTAAGTCTGACTTTTGAAAGGAGGCTCCATCTCCTACTTTTTGATATATTTTTGGGCATATCTTTTTTTCCCATACTTTTTTTCTAAAAGATCAAAGAACCAAAGCATGCGCTTTATACAAACAACTTTTGGTCTTTGACCTGAAAGAAAAGGGATAGATTATTAGAGGAAGAATTGATTGAATGAACCATACAATTTTAATTGCATGCAACAGAGGCTAGTGTTATGCCTTAACCTCAGCAAGTATTTCCAGCCCTCAGTTGCTCCTGTCCTTTAATTCAACATTTTTCAGGATTTCGTCGTGGATTTTTTGTTTCAATAATTATTAAATATAGTAAAGAACAAAGAAATCAAAAAAAACCATGCCTGAACCCGGGATTCGAACCAGGAACCTCTGAGTTGATAGAGCGCACTCTTCACTAGACTACAAAGGCCGACTTGATTTTTTTTAGTCTTTACACGGAATCAATCAATGGCAAGTAAAGCGCGAAACAAGTTTGAAGTGAAGTGGGAAATGATTGGTAATTACTTTTAAGTTTTAATAAATTGCTGCTGAAACACCCAGGAAGTCAAAAATCTTCTTTTCTTAAATTTTTACATTATTTTAAGGAAAACTAAGAAAACTTTATTTCCAAAGGTCAATTTTTCAAATACCCCTAAAAAAAACATTAAATCTCCCTGAAAAACCCCTAAAGATTCATTGCCCTAAAATCCCTCAACACAGTTAAAAAAACCTCTTAATCTAGGGGGAAATCCCCTAACCAGGCAACATTGCTGACAGGGTTCTCGGGTACTCGGGTAAGGAAAACTAAGAAAACTTTATTTCCAAAGGTCAATTTTTCAAATACCCCTAAAAAAACATTAAATCTCCCTGAAAAACCCCTAAAGATTCATTGCCCTAAAATCCCTCAACACAGTTAAAAAACCTCTAAATCTAGGGGGAAATTCCCTAACCAGGCAACATTGCTGACAGGGTTCTCGGGTACTCAACGTTTTATATGGAAATACAATGCAAGGGAATGTGAATATATACATTAAAGCGGCCCTTATTTTTAAATAGGTTTTTTTTTAAATCCATTTCCCTAAAAATATGCAAATAGATCAGATTTTCAGATCCATCTGAAGTGATTTGGAGGTCGCTCAAGTGGGTGGACCATACGAAAAAACATGATTTTTTTTAATTCGCAAAAATCCAAATACGACAGTATTTTAATACTTTATAGTGCAAATATTTTCTGAAACTATGGCTTATATTAGCAGAGAAAAATGATGTGATTATATTGAATAACCTGATCGCTATAAAAGTTTTACCTAGAAGTGTACCGTTTTGAAAATTTCGAGTTTGAGTGTTTCTACGAAAAAAATGCATAAAAAAGAAAAATTGAAAAAAAACAATATCACTGGTAGTTGTGATATAGTCTTGAGCCCTTTTGTGTAAGCCACCAGAAAACCAAAATTCGGAAAAAAGTTACAGCTGTTAAAACTTGATTTTTTTCAGAAATCTTCAAAGTGCATGTTTCAATATACAATTGTGCATATACACATCTACTCATATTACTCGCAGGTCACTTGAAACATTATTTGGCAAAAGTCGGAACCGGTTGTATTGATAACTTTCCGAGGAGCCTCAAACTTTTGGTTCATAATATTAAAAAAATTGACTTCAACAGAACCTTCAGCTAGAAACATGTGGTGTAAGCGTTGCGGATACTTTCAAATTATTAATGTCCAAGCAGATTTGCTATATAAAATTCAGTGAAACCAACTGAAAAGGCTCTGAAAGTCTTACAAACTTATTAATACGGAAAAAATAGTAATTTTAAAATTGAACGAATAGGCCACGAAAATTTTTGCAGAATTAAGTTTGGCAGTTGGCGATGACAATAGTTTTCTGACGTTCAGAGAATACAGGAATTACTTGACACTTAGTACCAAAAATGCAATTGAAAGCATAAATGACCACCCGATAGTCGTATGCGAACCTGGAGTCTCTGATTTGGAAGCTAGTGAAAAGCGAAACACTACTGTAAGATTGACAGTAAAAGGAAGATACTTTTTTTGCATCTTCTTTTCTTTGAAAGACTCGAAAGGTGTGCTACGCATGCAAAAGATGTACAATGCAATTTAAAATCACCTTGTTTTTTTATACATTTTCCTTTTTAATTTAAGTTATTAATTTATTATTGAAGTGGCTTTCTGTTAATAAAATATTTTTTGGAATTCAATATAAATAAAAAAAAAATAAATTTTGTCGCCCCGGATACCCTGTCGGTAACTAGAGGGGTATATTCCAAAAGTATTAAAATTTTTAAACTTCCAAATAATTTTTCCTAACTTTCTGGACATAATCCAGCTCAAAATCGATTTTTAGGAAATTACAAAAAATTTCAGCTCGATCCGACTACAAGAAACGAAGTGATTTGCATTTAAAAGCGAAAAAGGTACCCGGGTACCCTGTCAGTAACATAAAGGTTAAAAATTATAATTATTAGCTAGCTATTTACTATTTTCAAACACAAGATACAAAACAATCTCATATATCAAGCAAAACTATCTAACTTGCAAACAAATAATTACTTGGATGAAGCAAATTCTTCTCTTCATAAAAAAAAAAAAAAAAATAAAAATAGAGCATTCTAATATTGAGAAAATTGTTTATTTGGATGAAGTAAACTATTCTCAATTCTAGGAATACAAATTTTTCAAATCGAGTAAATTTTGCGCGTTTTCAGCAAATTGTTTTTTTGGATCAAACACATTCAGCCCTTAATAAGAAAACTAAGTTTCTAATATCAAGCGAAACATTCTAGTATTAAGAACATTTATAACGTGCATCAACCAAATTGTTCTCAACTCAGCAAATAGTTTTCAGCAAATTTTTAACGTGAATCAAGCAAATTGTTCTCAGTCAAAGAAAAATAGATTTATCAAATCAAGAAAACTGTTCTAGACTTCTGGAAAATGTTTACTTAAATCAAGCAAGTTTTTCTCACCTCAAGCCCATATATAACTTGAATCTAGAAAAAATATTCTGTAGTTTTAAGCAAATGCTTCTTGAGTTAAATATTTTTTCTTATTACTATGTGTTTTAAATTTGCTCAATTCTATCAAAATAATGCTTGAATTGACCAATTTACGCCTAAGTGTAAACAGATAGCCTATTTGCTTGATTCAAGCATAGATTGCTTGATTTTTTCTCTACGTGTGAAACAAAAAACGCTTTGAAATTAGCCAAAGAATACGTGAAACTTTTTCTTATTTTTTCCTTTTTGAAATTTTTTTTTTGAAATTGCCTTTTTAAACCTTCAGAATAATTATTTTTTTACTCTAAAACGATAACATTTACAAAATTTTATGAAACAAAAAATTATTTCATAGATTTAATTAAAATCATGTAAAAAATTTTAAACAATAGATCACAATAAATATCAAAAATTAACTTTTATGGTAGAGCAAATCCAAACAAGGAATTGTTAGTTAATGTCAAATTAATTAAATGATCTAAACTACGTAATTGATCGATTTCAGTCAGAGTCATGAATAATTGAATATCCGGTTGGGTCAATAGCCAGCTATCAGTTAAACCACTAGCTTTTTAGCGGACGCAAGAACTCGTTTGAATTCCATGGTGAATTTCGGGAGACTCGTTAAACTCTAAAGAATATCGGAACAAATAAGATGGGAACAGACGCAATCCCTGGTAGAGTTATAGGCTTGATCTAATAATAAACTTGCTGCTTTATCGTCATATGATAAAAATGGCCAATGACAATATAAATTCTTGCGATCTAAGCAAAAAAATTTGTTCTAACAAGTGTTAAATTCTATAAGACTTCAACAGTGGGTTGAAGTCTCGCAGCTTAATCACACAAGACTACTGCAGATGAAAGTTAAGTCGCTTCCGAAACAGTTCTGTATAGTCTGCTGTGTAATTGACTCTTAACAGAGTTGTTGTTATTGCCTTTTTCAAACTTGATCCAAATAGCTCACTACTAAAATCATGAAAAAATGCTTTGAATTATCCAAATTCGAGTTTTACGAGGCACTTTTGGAAATTTCAAAACAATTGCTAAATTGAAAAATGGAAAAACTCACACGTATTTGCCTAGATCGGAATATTTTTGTTTCATAGAATTTATTTATTAGAAAAAATTGGCAGTCAATACAAAAATTTTTAGAAACAGAAACTGAAAATTGAAAATCCGGAAACGAATTTTAAAAATTCAAGTAGATTGAGAGATATTTCTACTCAAATAAATACTATACTATAAATAAATTAATAAATGAATAAATAAATAAATGAAAAAATGAATAAATGAATAAATGAATAAATGAATATATGAATAAATGAATAAATGAATAAATGAATAAATGAATAAATGAATAAATGAATAAATGAATAAATGAATAAATGAATAAATGAATAAATGAATAAATGAATAAATGAATAAATGAATAAATGAATAAATGAATAAATGAATAAATGAATAAATGAATAAATGAATAAATGAATAAATGAATAAATGAATAACTGAATAAATGAATAAATGAATAAATGAATAAATGAATAAATGAATAAATGAATAAATGAATAAATGAATAAATGAATAAATGAATAAATGAATAAATGAATAAATGAATAAATGAATAAATGAATAAATGAATAAATGAATAAATGAATAAATGAATAAATGAATAAATGAATAAATGAATAAATGAATAAATGAATAAATGAATAAATGAATAAATGAATAAATGAATAAATGAATAAATGAATAAATGAATAAATGAATAAATGAATAAATGAATAAATGAATAAATGAATAAATGAATAAATGAATAAATGAATAAATAAATAAATAACTCAATCGAGAACATTTATAGAGAAAAATGGTTCCGCAATCTCAAAATTTTCGGACCTTCTAGGTTAAATTTTATCTGAAAAATCTTGGTTTGCAATGAAAAATGCTTTTTAAATAAATATTGTAAAAAAGTTAAATAAATTTTTAATTGACAACTCAATTATAATAGGTAATTCAATTAAAGAAACTTAATGCAAAAACATAATAAGCCACATTCAATCTATTTTGAAATAATCGACTTTAATATTTTGAAGAAAAGTATGTTGTTATTAAGAAACAAAATTGATCAGGGAAACTTTTACAGGTCCGAAATTTACTAAGAAATAGCCGCAATCTTTTCAGGGGTTGTTGCCCATGAATTGAGTTACATATGTAGCATAAAAATTCAATTTCTTAAGACTATACTGCATATCACGTTGTTGCAATAAGCCCTTCAATTACAAACATTAAAAAATTGTTCCACTAGCTCAAATTTTTTAAACATGTAGGTAAAATGTTGTCCTGTTTCTAAGTAATATTGTACTTTTCCATTAAACATTTTCAAAACTTGGAAAATATATTAAAAAATCCTGTTCCGCAAGCTGAAATTATAGAACGATTGTAACCAGAAAACTATTTTGAGTGTCTAGTTGTGGGATATGGTCCCACTGTGCGTTGTGGTAAACAGCTAGTCGCTTAGATTTGAACTAGCAAATGAGCTCATCTCCACAATAACTGGGAATGAGTCCTTTTGTTGTGTGCTCGTTTGCTGAAGTGTCCTTGTGCTGCCTTTTTGTGAACAATTTAAAACAATGCCAGCAAAAAGAAGAACAGCGCGCGCGCGCGCTCATCTAAATTTAACACAAAATGCGGAAAACAATGAGCTGTTTTGCGGTTTTAGGAAGCAACCGCAGTAGTATTGTAAAACTTTATGGTGATGGCTTTGTGTCGCAGGTGAGCATGTCGCCCAAGGATCTACAGCAGGTTGTGGTCATAAATAATCTTACTGAAAGAGAACCAAGCTGTTACAGAAATACATTTCATTGTTTTTTTTTGTTCAAAAAATTTATACTTTTCCCAACTCTTCTCCACTTAACGAGCACACAATGTAAGCCTTGAGAATTTGTATCTATTTAGAACTTTTTGCTCGACCTCAATCTGTTCATGGTATTTAATATTAGCTGATCGAGCCATAACTTAATTCTATGTAAATTGATTGTTTGGCTAATTCCTGCGCTTATCCCGCTTGCCCCGTCTTCAATTACTAGATCCTTACCTCCTGCAAAGGCCACTTATTTACGTATCTCCCGGATTAGGTGGATAAGTAGTAGTTATTTTGCACTGGCATGTTTTCTACACGTTATAATATCTAATCCTGTTGAAGATCCTTTTACATCTTTTTCTTAATGCATTATTTTTATATTATTACTTGATTACTTAAGTGCTTTTGATGTTTGAGTGATGGTTATAGAGTGGCAAAGTGTTTTAGGGATCATTCTTATCTGTAATGCTGTGATAAAAATTCAATTTTAATCTACTTTGTGTGAGCATAAACCTCGATAAAGAGTTGTTTACTTCATGTTTGGTGTAGGTTCGAGTGAAATATTTCCGTTTTTTATTAATTAAAATTAGTTTCGCCCACTTCTGTGTTGAAGGGTGTGTCACATTTATTACACAAACAGAGTTTATCTAAAGGCATTTAATGCAAGCACTCATAATAGGTCTTTTTCCGTACTAACTTCAAGTAAAGCTTGAGTAATTTTAATAGAATAGAGAGTGAAATTTTGCATGTTATTCTTCTCTCTCGAGCTTCAAAATTTTGTAAAATAACGCTTTCAAGCAACTTGAAGTTATTTGAATCGAGTACGCAATCAGAACCACTATGTTTAATAGCGCCAATTTTTAAAAATATTATTTTACTTATTTAAGTCCCATTTTTCTTGAAACTTTAATTTAATGTATAAGGGCGTTTTTTATAGAGTGATACAGCTTTGAGTTGGCATCATTGCTTTTTTGACCACCCATTTAACAGCTGATAGTTGCTTTTTGTTTAGTTTGCTTTGAAATTTCATTATGGATCAACTTACACCAAAGCAATGCGTGCAAATTGTGGAAATTTTTAATCAAAATAATGGTTCTGTTCGTCAAACTAATCGTGCACTTCGTCCATTTTATGGCGTACATAATCGTCCTTCAGAGCCGCTAATTCGAAGAATAATATATCGTTTTCGGACCACATTTACTGTTACTGATAATGTGCATCCCGTGAGATGCCGAACAGTGCGCACTGAAGAATCTGTAGCCGCTGTACAGGAAAGCATTGAAGATGATCCTAATCAATCAATTTGTCGCCCTTCTCAGCAACTGGGGTTGTGTCCTTCCACTTTTTGGAAGATTTTACGAAAAGATCTTGGCTTAAAACCTTTCAAGATTCAACTTGTGCAGGAATTAAAGCCAAACGACCATCGTATGAGCCGCCAATTTGGCGAATGTGCTGAAGCACAAATTGATATTGATTTTGAATTTCCATGGAGAATTTTATTTTCCGATGAAGCCCATTTTTGGTTGAATTGGTACGTAAATAAACAAAATTAGGAGAATCTATAAGCTTTTGTCGAAACACCATTACATCCACAGAAAATTACTGTTTGGTACGCTTTATGGGCTGGCGGAGTCATTGGCCCATATGTCTTCAAAAACGATGATGGTCAGAATGTTACTGTCAATGGTGAACGGTATAGGAACATGATTCGAAGTTTTTTCGTACCCTCAATTAGCTGGCTTTAATCTTGATGATAGGTGATTCCAACAGGACGGAGCCACATGCCACACAGTGGGCGCTACACTTGATTTACTCAAGGAAACTTTTGGCGAAAAAATAATTTCACGAAATGGCTCAATTAATTGGCCCCCAAGATCGTGTGATTTAACCCAATTGGATTATTTTCTTTGGGGTTATGTAAAGTCACTTGTCTACGTCGATAAACCGCAAACAATTGAACACCTGGCAATCAACATTCGAATAGTAATCGGCGAGATACGGCCGCAAATGTTGCGAAAAGTTTGTGAAAATTGGTGTTCCAGATTGCGCCTTGTACGCGCCAGCAGTGGCGGCCACATGGCCGAAATCATATTTAAACATTAATGTCATAAAATTTTCTATCCAATAAAGCTCGTTTCATTGATATTAAAAATATGTTACTATGTTTTATTATAATTTAAACTTGTATTACTCTATAAAAAACACCCTTTACAAAAAACCTTTGTAAGGAACCCAGAAACCTTTATTTAAAGTGGCAATCTCTAAGAGTAGATATAACTTTAATTATAGCATTTTTAAGTTTAATTTGTGATCAGTTTCTGCTAGTTTCGGATACGTCCACTTCATTTAAGGAAGGTTTTAGGCAAACAATTTTTTGAAATTTGAATTGTTTTTTTAATTTATTATTGTTGTAAAACTGTTCAGGAATATAAAAAAAATTCAAATCAATCCCACTTATGATACAGATTCTACAGTGCTTCAAACCCGATGCGCCAGAGTTACTTTAAACGCGTTTTTCTCGAAACATAATTCTTCAAAACGGGCCACACTCCTGCAAACAAACTAATGGACCAATTTTAATATTTTTTTTTAAATTATTTATAATGTTATTCTACACTCCATTTACCAAAATAAGCGACTTTGATAATTTGCCTAGTTCTTACACGCAACAATATCGAGCCATAACCACAAAAAATTGTCACCAACAAAAACAAAATTTTACAGGAGAAGCAATTTTCTAGTTTTGTCTGCATTCAGCAGTAGGGGAAGAGTAGCATGAAAGAGCCAGTTTTTAAAAGAGATGAAAAAATGGTAAAAGGATATAGGAAAATAATGAGTCTTATATCAAAAGAACGTGTTTATTCCATTATGCACGCAGTATCATGAAACTTTTTCAAAAATCAACAATATTCTTGGACTTCTATTTATTTATAAGAAATATTAAATTCGGCTCTTTCATAACACATAGGCATTGAAAGAGCCAACCAAAGTTATGAAAGAGCCACGTTCTTATTACAAGACATCAAATGTGTTCAACAAAGATATATTATAAACATTTATTTATATTTTTTATAAGTATTATTATTAACATTTTCTTTGAAAAAATATATTATATAAAAAACAATTCAATACTAAAAACAAAAATACATGGTTTAAAAGCTAAAAAATATTTTTGGACAAAATAATGAATTATTTCATCTCTTCAAAAAAAACCCACAAAAAAAAAATTAAAAAAAAATAAATGGTTTGAATAAATTAAAAACATTTTATGCAAAAAAATTTTTTAGCTATTTCAGATGCCATTGTTGCTTTAAGAAAAAAAAAGGCCTATTGTATTGTTTTATCAAAATAACATAATTCAATTATTAATGTAATTCATAAGTCAAGGTATGGAATTACAATTCAAAAATAGCTCTTTCATGACCGGCTCTTTCATGACCGGCTCTTTCATAACACCGCAACCAGGCTCTTTCAAAACATATTGTCCCAAGAAGCATAACCTCAAAAATTATTACGAAATTAAAAGTTTTCCGGCAAAATAAATATGCTATTGTTAGGCCTATATTATGCATAACATTATAGTTTAATGATATGATTGTTAATTTTATAGGTATTGACGTAAAAAAATATATAAAATGCTCTCAAAAACTTACTTTATGACCACGAAATTCTAAATCCGATGCACCAACGCCGTATATTATCGCTGAACTGTCAAATGTTTGTGGGTGACATCTGGCTAGTGCATCTATTTAAAAATTACAGTTAATGTGTTATTCGTTCGAAAACTACCGTGTAATTCCTAGTGGCTCTTTCAAAATCTGACTCTTTCATGCCACTCTTCCCCTGCATGTAAACTCGATTTTTGTGATGGGTATAACTTAAAAATGGTTTAACTTAGAGATCTGAAATTTTGGGAGTAGATGGCTTTGTTATAGTACTATCGTTTGTCATTATAAAGTGGATTTCGGATTTCGTGTTGGTTACACTTTTTTTGAGGTTATGGTTCGATATGGTCAAAAATAACGTAACATTTTCATATTGCATATAGCTTCACAATTTTCTTAATTTTTCATATTTCCATTGCATTTTGGTGAATGATGTGAATTCAAGGGTCTACTTTCGAATGCATTTTGTTTTTTTTCAGACGATCTAGAGCCGAGCACTGATGCGACCTAATTTTCACCTTTTTTAATCACACCAAATTCAGCGCCATCTTTATAGATTTATGTATATAAAATATTTAAAAAAAAACCATTCATTTTATCTACACGGATGATGTTAAATTAACATGCAAATTAAATTTTTTGTCTATATAATATACTTTTTTAGAAAACATCTTCTAAAATATGCCTTAATTGCTTTTGCCTAAAACCACCCTTAGGAGAAGAGGAACTGATTCAAGCTCATAGCCAAGGGAAGTTTTTGAGATTTAAGCCTCTATAGGGTTCAGGCCTGTACCCAGACCAAGAAGACAGAGGGGATATGTAATGTAACATGGATATGTAAATCTTTTTATATATGAGATTAATACATAAAAAATAATATAAAAATTAATTTAGGACTTAGTAATAAAATGAAGGTAAAAATACAAGATTTATTTAAAGTGGCTAGAAATATAAGAAAGAGTAGCGAAATGGGCTAACATATGTATAATAGCGCATTCTTTTCTGGAAAAAATTCTACATTTTTTCTGACCTCTTCAAGAGGTCTGCATTTTTTCCGTTCTTTTCTAAAAAAAAAATGTTGACCTCAAAATAAATCGTGTTCTTTTCTCGAAAATTCTGACCGTAAAAGTATAACAAATGCAGAATTTTCTGACCTGTAAGATTCGGCGGTTCTGCATTCTGCTCTCTAGTAATACCAACATAAAAACAAAAAAAATAGTTTTGACAGTAATATTATATGCTATGACAATTGTGAGAAGCAAAATGTTCCCATTTTGAAAATTTTTTTTAAATTGATTCCAAAACAATTTTGATTAAAGTGGTTACTTTTAATAAAATTTAACAGCTCGATGAGTATTTCTTAAAAATTCCATGCAGTACCGCACTATACAAAACCTCAATCGTAAATAAATCGGAATTCAAAACAACAGTGCAGCCAATATCAAATGAAAAAAAAATGTTGCATTTTATCCGTTCTTTTCTCAGCAACATTCATCATGCATAAAAAAAATTTGAAAATTAAAAACATTTCAATGAATTATATATTCTTTTTGTATCTGTATCAAATTGGTGCACAACGTGCTTTTCATTTCTAGAAAGTTGCTATGGATGCGGGTAAAAAAATTATTAAAATTCAAATCTTATTTTTTGGTAGCAAATGTTGGCGACCCAGTAGAAATTTGAATTTTGTTAAACAAATTTCATATACATATTCAAGTCATGAATAAGGTGAATGTGTATATTTTTTGTTATTTTAAACTAAACTAATTTTAAAGCAATAAACAAATATGTCAACAAAATGCATATTAATTATTCATTTAAAGTTTTTCATTGTCTGATTTGGCCAGGGGGGAAAACGGTTTTAGTAGGGGGCATTGCCCCCTTTTCCTTTTCCCCCCTGGAAAACGGTTGTAGTAGGGGACATTACCCTCTTTCCCCCTGGCTACAGGCCTAATAGGGTTTGAATGTATACAAAAATATTATTGCAAATTAAATTATTAACAGCAAACAGTTGAAGGGCTTATTGCAGAAACATAATAAGCCATAAAATAAAAATTTTCAAAAAATTCTAATTTGAATCTTTAAAAAAATGTATAAAGTAGAAGTTCCATGAAGTTTTAATACTTGTAATTATTGGTTACGGAGGCCTTCTAAACAATGATAGTGGAAACCAATAATTAAAAAATAAATATGGCTTATCATTTTTTTGCATAAAATTTATTTTCATAAATTAAAAAAAAAATAAAAACGAAACAATATATGCTTTTTGATATAAATATAATATAATTAAATCAAAACTATATAATTTTAAACATTAGCATGGGCGTAGACAGGATTTTATTTAGGGGGGCCAGTCAATTATTGTTTCATGTAGCTGATAAATAAATTTTTTTTATATATGTATAAAATACATATAGAAATATATAAAATTATATTTGATTCAATATCGAATTAAACGTAATTCAACACGACCGAAAATCGAAGTATTCATCGCCCCGAACCTTCAGCAAAGCGGCTTAAAATTTCACTATTAAGTTTTTCTTTTTTTTCTTGCACCATATTTCTGTGCACGCTTTAAAGGCAAAAAAAGCTGCTGTAAGGACGAGTTAAATGAGTCGAGATATTGTGTGAACATTGACACCTTTCCATATTAGAAAAATATCTTTTCCATGAACCGGCAATTAATAAGAACCACAAAAACTATAACCGAAATAATCTAAAACAAAACCTTTCGATTTTGTTCCAGTAATTTCATGTGACCAGACAGCATTATTACATCAACAAGTCGGTCGGTCATGAATGTGAGAGCTGCTTCCGCTGATCCTATGTGCCACTGACTCAAAGCGAGGCTTCAACAATACTCATGCACATTTTTATATTTTTTGAAAGGCTTTATAACGAGTGATCCTTATAAGCTTGAACGTTTTCAGGTGAAAGGAGGACACAGTACAAGAAAATTGTACCTTTTCATATTGAGTATACTAACCACGGTGCATTGGTGTGTATTCAATAGTGACAAAATTTAAGTTTGGGTCTAATCGTGTCCTTCTTAAAATCGTAGATTTGAGGAGGAACCCAAGGGCATTTGAGCATTTGAAATTTCATTAAGGCACATCGACCATCCCACTTGTCCAAGTCGTTTTTGCAGAAACTGTTAATATTCATGAGCTAGCAGAAGCAGATGTAGATAGATTCTTTTGCAATTAAAAGCTCAGAAGCGGGTGCAAGCAACTTAGCTTCCTCTTCCACTCTGATCTCATTGGCACTCAATTCTCCTTTCTTGACTGTAAAGTAAATTGATTAGAAAATAAACATAGACCATAAAATTTGCAGAAACGTTATATAAACTTGCCACCAAACAACTTTCTTATATATCCATTTATAAAAACAATTGTAGATTAAAAAATGCACATTTAAATCCAATCAGAAATTTCAATGTGAACAGCTGATTTTGTTTCGTTAGTTATATCAACGAACGTTAGTGTTGCTGAAAATTGACTTTCGAATTTTCATAAACTTTTTTTACTAAACAATAAATGTGTCAGCCCTAAGTTTGTAATAAAAAATAAATTAAGCTTAAACATATATTAAAAACTTAATTACATTTCTAGTTATAAGAAAAAATGTTTTCAAAATCTTACTTTAATACTAAAAAAATTATTATTCTTAAGTTTAGTGGGGACAACAGCCTCCTGCCCTACCCTGGCTATGCCTTTCATTAGAGTGGAACGATTTTTTTATCTCAGCGTCTTCATTCATTTTTAAATACTCCTTATAAAAATAAATTTTTCTGCACCCTTAGTTTTTTCTGCGACATAACTTTTGACTTTGCTCGAGGGTTTGTGTATTTATTTCATTGCCTTATATTTTTCCACAGAAATTTTTTTTTAATCTGTAATCGAAAAATGTACGTCAAAATTTTTTTGATAAAAACATCTTAACCCTTTAGCCTCTGGAATCAAAATACGAGGTATTTAGTTGTAAAAATGTTCTAGTATGAATTTAGGCTGAAAAATACGAATGTGAAGTCCGTTTGTCAAAAAAATTTTACCTGAAAGAGGGAAGTGGAAAAAATAAAAGACCGTCTGTAGACGGTGTTAGTGGGTTAGTTAAAAAAATAAAACAAGCACACAAAATCTATATGTATTCATAGTTAATATCAATACATTAACTCGAATCACCCTGAGTAATTTTTTTTTTAATTTTCAGAATGACCTGTTAACGCAAATATAAAATGGTTTAAACTAAAATAAGCACATTTTAAGTGTTTGTATTTGCGTTGCCATATGGCAACTACACGGTTAACTTAAACAGGTAAACACTAATATATATTTTGTAAACATTTTTGTCTTTGGAAAAACATAAATGGATGTTGCATTTGGTACAAAACTAGTAGTGATTTTTTATAAAATTTACAGGATTTTTTAAATCCCCATTCAGGAATATGATTCATTTCGTCGAATCTCACACACTTGCCACTGGGTGAGCTACTTTTTACCAACATCATTGCTCGTGGTTAGCTGGGCGGCTGGTGATCAACCGCCAACAGATCGTCTTTCAATAGAAACACAGAGATCTTTCGCAATGCTCAAGCGAATATTGTACATCGTCATGTCTACTATCTTTTCATCACTATCGGTATTTTGATTTTTTTCAGCGTTGAGTCTTCGGTACAAAACGAATGCATTTGTTGCAGCCATGTTAAGAAAATGGTTACAAGTCCTGGTTGTCATAACCTTTACTTTGATTTGTAGTCCATTGAGACACATAAAATTCCATTAAATCGACACTGCCCAGTTGCGCGTTATACGAGTACTCACGTATAATTTATGGATAATCAATCATAATAGAATTGATTTTTTTCTATTGCATCGAGTAATTTTCGATGACTGGCTGACGGAATTGGTTCTCAGGAAAAGCTCAGTGCCAACTTAAGTTGAGCACAGTTTGACATTTTTTCGTTTCGTTTTCCAACAAATTCTGCTCCATTTATATAAATATCAGATAAGAAGCTCGCAAGATATTTGCAATTTATTAAAATGTCCTTTTGATCGAAAACTAAAAGATTTTTTGGAATAAACGACCAATTTTTGGCAGTACAGGAATATTGGAGATCGTTTGGAATTTCCAAATTTAAAATCAGTTGGAACTTCCACTTATTTTGAATAAGTGGCTCAAATGAAACAAAGTAATCATCGTAAATCGATGTTACATACCTCGCAAGTGCACGTTAGCATATTAGAAATAAATGTTTTTTTATATGTAAGGAGCACACTGTACATATATATATATATATATATATATATATATATATATTAGGGCGGGTCGATTTATTTTTCGACAACTTCCCTATGATTTCCGTATTCTATGGGTTATTCCATGAAAATTTGCCAAAGGAACCCATACCTCTATCGTTAAAATCGAGTCCCCTACTTTTTGTTGGTAGATTTTTTCCCAAATTGACGTTCGATTGAAATATTACCTACACGTTCACATCCATAACTCAAAAACTATCGATCGGGTTTAATCGATCGGCCAGTAGGCGCGTTTGAAAGGTGAGCTCATTTTGATCAATTTACAAAAAAAAAATCTCCAACATTGGTCCAACGGTTCAAAAGTTACGGGCATTTTTGTCCAATAAATTAGTTTACGCAAAGTTATTCGTATGAACATTTGAAGGGATATTTAAATTACGAAGTGCCACCGTTCGATGATCCACAAATTCCTTTACACATTCAAGGAACGGAAAGACATGTCCAATTGCTGGCTGCCACTGCTAAACGAGTTGCAGGAAAGAATGTAGAAGGCGCTATGGCGACGACATTAGAGAGCCGTACGAAAACACCAAGACAGCAAACAAGACTTTCAGAAAAAATAATTTTTTTTTCACATTTTGTCTTTTACTACACTCAAATTGAATATTTTTTTTTGATAATAGGTTGATAGATACTTTATTATCTCTTAACTTGAATTTTTGTAAAAAAAAAATAAAAAGGAAAAAAAAATCAAAAAGTTGGTTTTATGTGTTATTTTGTTTTAGCAATATCGTATGAATTAATCAACCGAATTCGATAAATTTGGGCTTAAACTCTTCGTTTTGAATTGTAAATTGAATTAAATAATGGATTGAGCCAAAAAAATGGCCATGAAAGTAATATTCTTGGAACAAATCACGAACAAATTGGAAAAATGGTCCAAAATTTGGACAAAAATGCCCGTAACTTTTGAACTTTTTACCAACAAAAAGTAGGTGACTCGATTTTAACGATAGAGGTATGGTTCCTTCGGCAAATTTTCATGGAATAACCCATAGAATACGGAAATCATAGGGAAATTGGTGAATTTTTTCACTCCCACAAATCGACCCGCCCTAATATATATATATGTGTTGTTTTTGTGTGCACATGTTGTTTGTTAGGCCGAAAGTCGAAAGAGAAGTTGAAAATATAATATTGTCTAAAACAATAGCTGTTCTACCCTTGTTCTACCCTTATTCGGCCACTTTTTTCTTATTCTTTTTATTCTTTTTAGATCATGTTCGATCCTTGTTTGGCCGTATCGTCTTCGTTTGACCGCTGTCCGACCGATAAAATTTTTTACTTGTTAAGTCTTGTGTGCGCATTAATGGGTAAGCAATGAGAAAATAATCAAGACTGCAATTTTAATAATCTATTTTACTAGCAAGCAATAATGTTAAGAACAAACACCAAAAACCTTTTACACTAGAGCATTAACTAAACAGAAACTATTAGATCAAAACTAGAATTTTTATGATTTTAAATAAAATTATATATAATGAGAATTTTTTATTTTTTTTTTTGTAAGCATACCTTGCCATATTCAAAAACCTCTGCTAACATTTTCTTGATTCATAAGCATAAAGTCATTAAAAAGTAAAACTGATCAAGAAAACCTAGAAAAGATAAATTTATTTAATACTTAATCTTTTGACATATGTAAGAATATAAATATCTTAATCGCGTCATTAAATGTATCTAATGTTTGGATTAATTTCAACATTACATTGAAAAAGCAGCGCTAAAGGGATTAAAACTGAAAATAGAAGACCTTAATTGTTTGTTGTTGCTGTTGGTGCTATGCTATGATTATAACTATAAATATTATTATTAATTTTTGTAGAAGTATAGAATTTCACTTAAATATTGTGCATAAAACTATTTAAGCAAAATTATACAGAACAACAACACATGCATACAAACGCAAACGTAACCGCATCAGGACCGACACCAGAACCACCACCACCACCACCACCACCACCACATCCAAAATACAACAAACACAGATGAATAAATACTGCACAGCCAGCCATTCAGCTCAGATCCTGTTGCCTGTTTTGATGAAATTTTGGCATTTGCAGAAAAGTAAATACCGCGGCAAACGAACGACAAACCGAACCAAACCAAACCAAAACGAACGAATGCGTATCCCACAAATGCAAAATAGTGCAAATTTAGACAAATAGCACAGCCAGAGTTACGCATACAAAAGCATTGGCAGGACCACACAAATACGCCAATACACAAACACACACATGCATCCATGCACTCGTTCTGCATCGTATAACAAATTATTTCCGTCGCTTGTTGTTGTTTGAATGCAAAAACAAACTTAATTCCAAATTCAAAAACATCAAAATCCTTTCAATGGACGCCTTCGTTGCGTTGCAAGCAATGCAAATTCTCTCGGCTAGGAATGGGATGAACCCACAGCAAATAGTAACTGACAAGGTGTTTTGGGCTAACATTTTGCCAAATGATTTAAAACAACAATAATGCAAAAGACAAAAAAAAAAATAAAAAAAAATAATAACGTTGAAACACAAAACAAAGTCGAACATTTGCAAATGTTCAAAAATCTAACATTGGGAAAACAAAAACCTGTGCTCCGAAAATAAACACCATCAGCCACATTTAAGAACGGACCAACACACATACGCACGCACATGTATATGTGAATGTGAACTTGCACCAATTGTTAGTGCTGAAATGCTTCTGCTGTCACGACAACAATTGTCGATAAAATAACAATGTTTTTCCTATTTGTTTTTTTTTATTTTTTATTTATGTTGTTGTGATGGTTTTGTCACAAAATCGAAATTGTCTAAATTCATAGTTTTTACATGCTTGTTTATTTGCATTCAGCATTTAAAAAATTGAATATTTCAAGTATTTGAACATGCCATTTACAGAATTATGCCTTTTATACATACCATAAAAACACAGTACATATTTTATGTTTGCTTTTTTTTTGTATGCTATTGTCCTTGTCTCTTATTCGCATTCTTTTCACATCGTTAATTTTTAAACACTTTTTGGTATTTGTATTTAAAAATAAGTCGATGGATATAAAAATCGCCTAAGGCACATACATGTAAACTTTTTTTTTTAGTAATAAGGTGCTTATCAAAATTATAAGACACCTTTAAAACTTACATTCAACCCTCGCTAAAGACGCGTTGCTAATGTTTTTGCAAAAACCGGAAACTAGCGAATAAATAAATGTAAAAGCGCTAAAAAAGCTGTTTTTAGATTTAAAGCACATCATTGGCAAAGAGCCGTTACTTTAAGTTTGAAAATACACATTTTTGCCTTCTCGCAATAATATCAAAATTATAGGACATCTTCTTTATTTTACAGTTAAAAAATAAGAAAACAAGTGATTCAATGTAACTATCCTTTAACATAGTGAAATTTAGTATCTAATTTTAAAAAAAGTGCTCAAAACAATTAATAATATGAAGAGTTTTATTGATTTTGATTCTCCAAATATACAAAATATTGAATACTTTGATTTAGTAGAAGCTGATATAGAAGCAGCAATTGCAGACTTGAATAACTCTGCTAAAAGTATAATTGATGGATTCTCACAAATTTTCTTTAAGCGTTGCTCCGAAACCATTATTCAGTCTCTTTCGATACTGTATAAGGCCTGTCTCCAAACAGGAACTTTTCTAGACATTTGGAAAAAAAAAAAAAAAAAAAAAAAAAAAAAACTTAAAACAAATTATACCTTCACGTTAAAAATGTTATAAGTGATTGTCAACATGGGTTTTTACCGGGAAGATCTACTTCCCAGCAAAAAAGTGCTTCCAAAAGAAGCTAAAGAGAAAGGGAAAGTCTTGAATACCATCCTTTCCACTTTCATACCCAGAAGGCATTCTTTTAACATATGCATGTCATTGGGTGGAATGCTTTCCTTAGTCTTCTCTAGAAGTGCTTCTATGACTTTTTCAATGGAAGATTTCTTTGAGCCCTTAAATCAAAGGATTCTAGTAGGTCCTTCTTCTCTAGTAGATTCTCTAGTTTCAGGAGAAATTTAAGAAGACATTTCACGGAATGGAATGGTTTTTGTGGTTTGGGGCTTAAAAAATTCCTGGAAAAATATCCCTTTCCCGATATTGTAGCGATTTTGGTGTTGAAAATGAGAAGTGTTTGGGTTTTGTTGGGGGTTTAAAAAATTTCACGTAAAATATCCTTTTTCCCAATTTTCAAAGCATTTTGATGTTGGTAGTAGTAAGTTGTTAGGTTTCATTAGGGGTTTAAAAAATCCCACGGAAAATATTTAAAACATATATTAAAATTATATATAATTATTGTACTTTAATTCAATTTAATTGCCATTTGAATGTCTTCCAGAAGTAATTTATAAAAATGTCTTTTGAAAGAACTTCTCTATAAGGCTAAGAAGAAGCACAGTTTGATCTATAGAATGTCTTCTGGAAGCAGCGTCCATAAGAATGCATGTCACATTTGCATCAAATATTTTGCTGGGTTGTTCTATGTTGTTCTAATGTTGGTCACAAATCACATCTCGAAAGCAATGGAATAGCATTACCAGTTAGATGTTATATACATCGATTTCACGAAAGCTTTTGATAAAATTGATCACGCTATTTTGCTGCATAAACTTGAAAAGTTTGGGATTAAAAACTCGCTTCTAGCATTTTTAGTAGCTATTTACAAGATCGGAAAATATTAGTCCGAGTGGATTCATTTCGATCAAATTTGATAGTTAATACAACTTCTGGAATTCCTCAAGGTTCGCATTGCGGACCCTTATGGTTTTTAATGATCTACCACAGTTTATAAAACATGCACACTGACTTATATTTGCAGACGATGTTAAGTCTTAATCTTTACAAGTAATCTTTTCCCAAGTATTAAATATATCTGACTGTATACAAATTCATAACGACATTATAAATCTACAAAATTGGTGCGTTGGGAATAATCTCTTTCTTAATAATAATAAATATAATGTAATTTTCTTTACTATAAGTCAATTCCTGTCATATTTGATTATGAGATTAGTAGCTACTCTTTAAATCGCAAAACTGAAATTAAAGATTTAGGAGTAATAATTGACACTAAATTAAAATTTGTATCCCATATTGATTTTATCACTGCTAAAGCGTATTCAATGCTGAGTTTTATGAAGAGAAATACATCGGATTTTATTAATCATTTATCTCACAAAGCTTTGTATACGTCTCTTTTCCGTAGGAGATAATATTACTGCGCAATAATTTGGAATCCTTATGTTGAATATTCTGCATATTGTATACATTCTGCATATGGTATATATCTTGCATACTTTGCATATATCTTGCATACGTTGCATATATCTTGCATACGTTGCATACAACTTGCATACGCTGCATACAGCTTGCATACAATTTGCATACAACTGGCATATGCTGCATATATCGTGAATATAAGCAATAATCGCTTAAGTTGACTTAAGACAGAGTTGAGTTATATATGAAGCTATGCTCCACGCATATTACACAATGACCACACAAATTCTGGAGCTTCTTAAGCTACCTTAGCAAAAACTATGACACGAAAACTAAAGACCTTTTCATATAACTTATATGGTGATTGAAAACTTTGAAGAAAGATTTCTCGAAACTTTGAAATTAAACCTAACCCATTTAATACGGATTTTTTTTTAAAGATTCAAGCTCCGTCAATGGATTTAGGGCATGAAATTGCAATAACGTAAACAATTGCATAATAAATAATTGCATAGCATGCAAAAAATGATGGGATGAACATTTATAACAATAGGGGTATTCACTTCATTGCTGCAAATTCAGAAATCGGAAATTTCCGACGTGTTGAAGTGAGCGACCGTTTTTAATGTTTAGTTTTTCACATGCATCTGTTAAGCTTAAAATCGCCATTGCTTCATTTCGTTGGTGGGCTTGTTACCAAAGCAAATAATTATGTTAAAAATCTTTTCCTTTCTGCCTTTAAATAGAAAAATAATGCCAAAAAAAGTAGAAAAACTAGATTATATGATCAGTTAAATTAATGATTATTTTGTTCTTGCTCGCATACATTTCAACAGCTTTTTTGAGATTTTCTACAGAATGCTCTTCTTCTTATCGAAATGATCATATTCACTCACAACTCACACTCATTAAACAGATATGGTTATGGTTACTGAACACATCTTTTCTTCATCTTCATCAACTCAATAGGTGATTAAATTTAAGCTTTTGATTTAAATTTAAGATTAAGGTGATTAAATCGGAAAACCAAAACAGCAACAATTGCATTGAAGTTTTCGTGAATTTTAGCCTTTCGGAAATTTCAGCACGAAATGAATACCCTTAATAAAGGGTGGCTACATTTTAAGGGCCGATTTTGATTTTGAACAAAACACAAATTATTTAGGAAATAATTGTCACTTCTTTTTATTATGATAATATTGGTATGGTTCAATTATGTACACGCTCAGAAATCTTGGATTAAATTCTAATACAAACTGTATTGTATATATGACCACACCAGAATTGTATTACAATCTAATACACTACATATATTACAATTGATTTTTATTCTCTCATGGGACTTAATTTTAATACATGCTTGTATTAAAATATTTTTGACAAAAAAAAAATTAACGAATCATGTGGGATTCGAAACCAGTACGTTTAGGTTATAAGTTCTTGGCTCTACCAACTGCTCTATGAAGCCACATGTATAAATAAATGATAAACATGCATAAGAGCCGAACCAAGCCGAACGCTGTTTTTAAAGACTAATCCAAACTGTATTAAAAAGTATTCCAGGTTTTATTAAAAAATGTCTGATATTTTGAAGAGTTTTAAATCTAATAGAAAAAGTATTAAAAAATGCATGATTCCAACGATTGGATTAAAATTAATTCCAAGATTTCTGAGCGTGTATGGAACAAAATATTGGCCAAATAGCCACCGCGACCTCGGTTTCACACCTCCATCCGATGGTCCAAATTTTCGATGACGCTGAGGCATAATTGAGGTTCTATGCCGTTAATGTGCCGAATTATCTCATCCTTTAGCTCTTGAATTGTTGCTGGCATATCGACGTAAACTTTTTCCTTCAAATAACCCTAAAGAAAGAAGTCCAACGGTGTCAAATCACATGATCTTGGCGGCCAGTTGACATCGCCACCACGAGAGATAACACGGCCATTGAATTTGTCGCGCAAAAGAGACATTGTTTCGTTAGATGTGTAGCAAGTGGCACCGTCCTGTTTAAACTACATACGTCCACATCCATATCTTCCGATTCGGGCCATAAAAAGTTCGTTATCATCTCACGATAGCGAACACCATTCACAGTAACTGCCTGACCGGCCTCATTTTGGAAAACCCGATGATGCCGCCAACCTATAAACCGCACCAAACAATCACTCTTTGTAGGTGCATTGGTTTTTCGACAATCACTCTTGGATTATCCATCGCCCAAATACGGCAATTCTGCTTATTGACGAATCCACTGAGGTGAAAATGTGCCTCATCACTGAAGATGATTTTCTTCGAAAATTGATCATCCACTGTTGCCATTTCTTGCCATTCTGACCATTCTGACCATTGACGACGCTTGAAATGGTCAAGAAGCTTTAGTTCTTGGGTCAATTGCACCTTGTAAGCGTGTAGATGCAAGTCTATGCATAATGTTCATCAACGACAAGCGTGAGAGGTGCAATTGTTGGGCACGACGACAAGTTGAGGAGGACTGCTTTTCAGCCACACTATCGCGAACAGCAGCAATATTTTCTGCAGTACGAGCTGTACGAGCATGCACTGGTGTTTTCACATCTCCTACAGACCAGGTTTGCTCAAATTTTTGAACGGTTTTTCCGATTGTACGCACATTTGGACGATTAAATTGTCCGAAAAAATCACGAAGTGCACGATATGCATTTTGATTTAAACATCCATTTTCATAAGAAGCCTGAATAACTTTTACACGTTGCTCGATTATGTATCTTTCCATAGTTCAAATTGAATTACTCTGAAATTTTGAAATGTCAAATGAAATGCAGAAAAAACTTGACGTTTAGGTGTGGTTCACATTAAACATGGGCCCTTAAAATCTAACCACCATTTATATATGTATATTAGGGTGTCCCAAATATATGTATATTTTTTATTTTGACAGATGTCCACGGCTTTAATACTTCCACTTGAACTTAGAAACACCCTTTGTGAAGCGCATCTTAATTGGCAAAGGCTTAGAGGTCGCCAATTCATTTTCTAATTTTCCCATACGATTTGTATGGGAAAAAATCAGTTTTGTTGGTAAATTAAATTTAGAGTCACTATCTTTTAGGCAAAATGGTTTAAAAAAACACATGTTCCCCCAAACTTTATCTGTTATGACCAGGGCTCAGATTTTGATGTCCTAAAAAACTGCAGAAAATTACCTTAAAAATGAAAAGAATCAGCTTAAAGTAAATGTTGTGGATAAATCGAATCAATCGGAAGTAGAATTTTTGAATGTTGAAATTTTAGACAATGGAAATAAAGTATTTGTTTCTTGCGTCTACAATCCAAATAGTAGTTGCAGTTTGGATCCCTTATTTATGTCTTTTTATAATTGTGCTGTAGACTATGAACACTTTGTTTTAACAGGTGACTTTAATATAAACCTATTAGCCAATAGCAATATTGCCAGTAGCTTCTTAGAAAGAATATCTGAAGTTGGATTCACTGTAGTAAACACTCTCATGCCGACTAGGTTTTCAAAAAACTCTCCTCCGAGCTTACTAGACATTTTTATTATCTCCGACGCATCAGCTGTTTTGCTTTTCGATCAAATATCTTTTGTTTCCGATCACGATCTTATTTTCTGTACATTAAATATTAGAACGTCGATCGCTGGACCTGCAACTCATTTTACATATCGCGATTTTAGGTCTATTGATACTAATCGTTTGCATCAGAACTTGGTTTTAATTAATTGGTCAGATTGCTGGTTTTTACAATCAGTGGATGAAAAGCTTAATTTTTTCATTGACGTAATAAATAATCTTTTTAATATGCACGTTCCCTTGCGCACGCGTCACATCATAAATAGTAGTTGTCCATGGTTCACGCGGTCTGTTGCGTGTAGTAGCTCTTAAAAATCGTAGCAAAACATATTGTAATTGGAAGCGCAACCCCACTACCTTGAACTGGATTAAGCACATAAAAGCCAGGAATGATGCCACATCCGCTGTCAAGCTGTCCAAATCGGTTTATTTTATGTCCAAACTTAATCCTGCACTACCCTCTAAACAGTTGTGGACAAACTTAAAAGGTATCGGCATATGCACAAAAGACTGCGTAGCTTGTGATCTAGATCCCACTCAGTTGAATGATTATTTTATCGCTAACTCTGCATCAAACGAAACTCAACAAACTGATGATAATAATAACAGTGGTGATCCTGAGTCTCCGAACGATTTTCGGTTTAATGCTGTAAGTGAATTGGACATAGCTATCTGTATAAGGAAAGTAAAATCGAACGCATCTGGGGAAGATGGAATCTCCATTAGGTTTATTAAGCTTATTCTACCACACGTCCTTAGTCCACTCGCCCATATAATAAATCACTGCTTTACCACCTCATGCTATCCAGAGATTTGGAAAGTGGCGACTATTATTCCTATAGCTAAAAAGCCAAATGCTTGCAACCCATGCGAATTCCGTCCAATAAGTCTTTTGTCCTCGCTGTCTAAAATATGTGAATCGCTTATGGCGGATCAGATATCTCATCATTTAAGTCTTTTTAGCCTGATGTCGCCTCTCCAGTCTGGTTTTCGGCCTGGGCACGGCTGTTCGACTGCTGTGGTAAAAATACTTGATGATATAAGAGTACCTTTTGATAATGCTGATTTGACATTGCTTTGCTTGCTGGATTTCTCAAAAGCATTTGACACCGTTAGCCACTCTATACTCTGCAAAAAAACTAGCTCTAAATTTTCGTTTTTCAAAATCTGCGGTCCGTTTACTAAAAAAACTATTTAGTAGGTAGGTTTTAAAGAGTTCGTGTTGGTCAAAATATTTCTATGCTAAAAAGCACTACTAACGGTGTACCTCAAGGTTCTGTTCTTGGACCGTTGCTATTTACAACGTTTATAAATGATATTTTCAGCAAATGCCAACACGTTACTATTTACTATACATGCATATGCAGATGACCTCCAATTATACTTGTCCAGACCTATCGGCTTAGTTGAAGATCTATGTGCTAGAGTTAATGAGGACTTAGCTTTGGTATCTAAATGGGCAGATGAAAATATGCTCACGTTGAACCCCACGAAATCATTTGTTTTGCCTATATCTAAAAATCCATACTATCACGAAGATTTGCCTCCAATCCTACTTAATACCGCGAAACTGAAGCTTGTTAATAAAGCCACTAATCTTGGTTTTCAAATAAACTCATCCCTTGCCTGCGATGATCACATCAACTCATGTGTAAAAAAAGTGTACTACCTTCTTCGGAATCTCCGAATGACATCATTGTTTGTGCCCATTGAAACAAAAAAGAAACTTGTGTTGCAGTTGATTATGCCGATCATAACATACTCTGAAGTCGTGTACTGCAAACTTGACTCTAGGTCCTTACATAAGCTCCTTGTCGCTTTTAATAATGCAGCTCGCTATGTTTACGGTCTTAGAAAGTTTGATCATATCTCAGTCTATTGTAAAAATTACTTGGTCGTGACTTACCAAGTTACCTTGAAGCTAGACATTGCATTTTCCTGCACCGGATCATCTATACACGTAGTCCCACATATCTTTTTGAAAAGTTGAAGTTTTGCAGATCAAGTAGAAATATGAATCTCATGATCCCTAGACACAATTTTCTTAACTCCAGTAGATTGTTTTTCGTCAGCGTTATTAGGTCGTGGAATTCATTACCTAATAGTATTAAAAGCGTTTCTAATAAAAACAACTTTAAGCATTTAATTTTCAAACACTTCACTTAGCTCCCAATTTTCATTTACTCTCATTTTTTTTTCTTCTCTCACTCTCTACTTAGTTTTTAATGAATACTAAATTGTCTATATAATCATTGTCTAAATTTAAGTCCTTTTAAGTACAATTACTATTAATAGCAGTCTGCAATATTTATTTGAATTTTTAATCCTATTTGTTGTTATATCCATTGTAAATTCGGCATGCAAAAGAATTGTTCTTATATGCCAACAAATCTTTTAACTAAAAATAAAATAAATAAAATTAAATAAATTAAATAAAAATTAAATGACAAAAAATAACCTAAAAACTGCAAAAAATTACTCAAAAAACGCACACAATTACATAAAAAAAAAGCTTTAGAAATAAAATATTACTAAATTTAAAATGTAATATTTTCTTGAATTTATACAATTCAAGTAATTGTATAAAATTTTAATACATGGAGTTATAGTGTATTACAAATTTAAGTTATTTAAATTGAAGGAACATCGATTGTCTGGCAAAATGTTTTTGTAAACAGAAAAACTTCTTTCTACTTCTGCACTGATATGTGCATCACATGACATGTGCATGGAAAATATTTAAAAGACGATATGTCATCGGATGTAAGTTCCTCTTTTAATTTCATAGTATTAAAATTTTTACCGCCTTATATTTCAGCATAGAGCATAAAAATAAACACGGAGGGAAGTAATATTCTTATATTGAGTAAATATTTTGCTTGATTTCAGAAAATTGAAAATTAAGTCTTAATTGCTCAAATCAAGCATTAAAAACTAAAATTAAGAAAAAAATTATAATGAGCATTTATTGCTTAAATTGAGTAAAATAAACTATTGCTTGAAACAAGCATAAAATACTTGATTCTAGAACCGGGAACAAGACTGGAATCAAGAAAATATTTTCTTAATTTTAGCAAACGCAGAGTTAGTTATTTAAAGTATCATTGAATTAAAGCGTATACATAGAGACTGGACAGTTTCTAAAAAATTGAAGTCTTTTCTTTTAAACCTTTTCAATGTTTTCATTTATCGCAAAATACAAGAAAATCTTTTAAAATAAGATTATATTACAACATAAAATTTAACATATCTAAATAAAACATTTCTAAAATATTAAAAT
Source organism: Dichetophora obliterata (assembly GCA_963920525.1). Lineage (NCBI taxonomy): Eukaryota > Metazoa > Arthropoda > Insecta > Diptera > Sciomyzidae > Dichetophora > Dichetophora obliterata. The sequence goes on along the minus strand of OY986439.1, from coordinate 98,369,436 downwards.
TTTTGTTTCATTTAAAAAAAATGTAGGTAGCTATCTATGAGATACAAAATAATCTTATTTATCAAGAAAAACTTTCTATTTTTCCGAATTTTCTTTTTTCTAATAAATTGTTTACTTAAATCAAGCAAACTATTTTCAATTCAAGGCAAAAAAATTTCTCAAATGAAGCAAATTATTCTAGCTTTCAGCAAATTTTTTACTTGAAGCCAGCAAATTGTTCTCAAATCAAGGCAAATAAATTTCTCACATCAAGCAAATTATGCTATTTTTTAGCAAATTGTGTACTTGAATCAAGCAAATTGTTCTCAATTGAAGGCAAATAAATTTATCAAATTAAGCAAATTATTCTAGTTTTCAGCAAATTTTTTATTTGAATCCAGCAAATTGTTCTCAATTCAAGGCAAATAAATTTCTCACATCAAGCAAATTATTCTAGTTTTCAGCAAATTGTGTACTTGAATCAAGCAAATTGTTCTCAATTCAAGGCAAATAAATTTCTCAAATCAAGCAAATTATTCTAGTTTTCAGCTTGTTTACTCGAATGAAGCTAGTTGTTTACTTGAATCAAGCAAATTGTTCTCAATTCAAGGCAAATAAATTTATCAAATTAAGCAAATTATTCTAGTTTTCAGCAAATTTTTTATTTGAATCCAGCAAATTGTTCTCAAATCAAGGCAAATCAATTTCTCAAATCAAACAAATTATTCTAGTTTTCAGCAAATTGTTTACTTGAATCAAGAAAATTGTTCTCAATTCAAGGCAAATAAATTTATCAAATTAAGCAAATTATTCTAGTTTTCAGCAAATTTTTTACTTGAATCAAGCTAGTTGTTTACTTGAATCAAGCAAATTGTTCTCAATTCAAGGCAAATAAATTTATCAAATTAATAAATTTTTTATTTGAATCCAGCAAATCAAGGCAAATAAATTTCTCAAATTAAGCAAATTATTCTAGTTTTCAGCAAATTGTTTGCTTGAATCAAGCAAACTTTTCTCACTTCAAGTAAATATTAGACTCGAATGCAGAAGTATTATTCTTGAGTTTTAAGTAAATGTTTCTTGAATTGAGTATTTTTTTCTCAATATCCTGTTTTTTTTTTTAATTTGCTCAATTCTAGCAAATTAATGCATGGATTGAGCAATTTATGCTTGAGTGTAAACTGATAGCCTATTTGCTTGATTCAAGCATAGAATGCTTGATTTTTTCTTTCCGTGAAGTTAATTAAAACTAGCATATCCTGAATTCTTATCTAGCACTTGTTTCATATTTCTACATATCCTTTCGTCAGTTTCACCACGCGTAGATTTTATTTTTCGAGGTCTATAACCAAAGCTACTCCTTTTCGATAGGTAATGTTTTTGATAGAAAAGACTCTATTGTTAGAGGAATATAAAAATTCTATTAAAATTTCGCTAAATAAAAGAAAAACCCGAAAAATGCTCTAAAAATTAATAATGTCAAAAAATTACAATAAAATAACTAAAAAATCGCTAAAAATAACCAAAAAATGCCTTAAATCTAGTAAAAATTACCTAAAAACTAAAACCGATAAAAAATTACGATGAAATGGGCTAAAAACTTTTCATATTTGGAATTTAGGAAACATAAATGAAGCAGCAAAAAATAAATGACATATCATCGAAATCCTAGCCCTGGTTATGACATTTCCAAATTTTATTTTCATCGGATTATTTTTTGGTGGTAGCCCAAAACGATTAAAAAATAAAAATATAAATACCAAAAAACTACTTGTAACTTTCAATCCAAAAACATATAACAACCCTATGAATTTTTTCTTCATTGTGCATTCCAACAATCATTATCTAAAATTTAAGACCAATAACAATAATGAAAATGGAGTACTTTAAGAAATATTGGTTTTTAAATAAATAATTATTAATAATTTTTAATACAAATCGTATGGTAAAATTAGAAAATAGATTCGCGACCTCTAAGCCCTTACCAATTCAGATTCGCTTCGCACAGGGTGTTTCTAAGGTCAAATGGAAGTGGAAAAGCCGCGGACATCAAACACGATTTTTTTTTGGGACACCCCAATGTATATATACACTCACGCCGAAGTGCAGTAATAAAACTTTAAATGCGTTTTTCTCGAAATCACTTTTTTCAAACTGGGGTATCGTTTTTCTCGAGAACCAGAAGTCGGATGAAGATGCGGAGGCGTCGTTTTGTAGGTAATCACGTCAGGCAGATTCTGAACTAGGATGATTGGGCTTAATCTACTACCGGGGGGGTGGAGGTGGTTCAAAACTTTTAACTTAACTTTTTTTAAAAATCGAGCCATATTGTTAATTTTTGATATTTTGGAAATATCCTAGTTCACCACCTGCCAACATGATTACCAACAAAATGCCGCCCGCCGAATTTCGATACGAAACATGGTTATCAAGAAAAACGACACCCCGTTTGCCTTCTCATGTTTGCGTACCCATTTTATCGCTCTGGGAGGGGGGGATAAAAAAACATCGAACATAAAAAAGTACGGAAAAAGTAAGAAAACAACGTCTACTTTCACATAAAAAACCCAGTTGATAAACTGGAAAACGACTGAGCTACAGCAATTTAAAAAAAAAAACGTTATTTTTGTGGGCTTGAACCGCAGGTCATACCTTAATTGATTCCCTTCTTCTTCTGCCTAAAGCCCCAAATGTGGCATTATATTGAAAAATGCTTAATACAACCATTTATATTATAAAACACATTGGCGTAGCAGCAGGTGGCAACCGCCCCCTTTACCTCCGATTTAGCTAGATAAACAATTCAAAAAGAAAACTTCAAAAGTTATTCAAAATATCACTTTTTTTTACAACAATAATATTTTTGTATTATATATTTTGCTCTTCTTTCTCTCTTCTTCATAAGCATGCTTTCGGATAACCATTTTCTTTCTCTGTGTTTGCGAAAAGATAGAACAAAATGTAGAGTTTCTACTGCAATTCCAATTTGAAAAAAATTCGGATACACTGAAAAAACTGTTAAATGAAGTTGAAAAGCTTGTTGCTTTGGTTTCGACAGTGCCTGCATCAGCAACTTCATCTGAGCGTTCTTTTAGTGCACTAAGACGACTTAAAACGTATCTTCGAGCAAATATGACACAGAAACGACTCACTCATGCGGCACTTATACACATTCACAAAGATAACACCGAAGAATTGAATTCGATGGAAGTGGTGAAAGAGTTTGTTTCTCGCAAGGACAGAAAGAAACATTTTGGAAGAATTTAAATTGATATAACTTTTTGTACCTTATTGCATTTAAGCCATGTAAAGATATATCTAGTTTTGCTTTATAAAAGCAACAATTATTTCTTATATTTTCATATTACCATATGAAAGATCCTTTAAAAAAATTATCTCTAATATCGAAATTGGAAAAACTTTTAAAAATAATGAAATTTTAATGTATTTTTTTTAGTTTTATTTAGTTTTATATTTTTTTTTATTTGAAACTAAAATAAAAAATTTGTTTTTTCATATTCATGTTTCTTTTTAGAAATTTTGGTAATTTTTTTTGCACCCCCATTTGTACTTGCCCCCAGATGAAATTAGCTTCCGACGCGCTTGATAAAACAACAATTTGAAATTGATGAGTTCAATTTTCTTGTACTTTTTAATATGTCTCTTATAATTTTAATATGTAAACATGTGCATTCTAACAAAATATAACGGCTTTTTTCTTAGCTTAAAATATCAAAACCACTGTTTTAAGCGCTTATTATGTGTGCATTTTTTCGCTATTTTTTTTTTTTTTTTTTTGTAAAAACATAAATAACGCGGCTTTAGCGAGGGTTGAGTTTAAGTTTTAGAAGTGTCTTATAATTTTGATAAGCACCTTAAATATTTAAAATTACTTTTAAATTTATATTTTATTTAAAAAAATGTAATCACAGAAAAATATCGCTAACCCATTTATAATTTAAGTAACATTTGTTAAAAAGCTTGACTTACAATCAGTCGTCCTTCGTATGCAGTTTCTCGACTTAGCTGATTTTAAAAAAATAATTTCTGCACTGTTTTTTTCTTGCTATTGCAAAAACTGTGTCAAATTTCGTTAAAATTTAAATATTTTTACGGATTTTATGGCGATTATTCGTTTCGGGATATATCGGCGGGCGACATGTCCTGTGTCCGATTTTGACCGAAACTAAAGTTTTTTTTAGTATAATGCAATACAAATATCTGTACCAAATTTAAACTCTCTGCGACAATGCTTTCTAAACAAAAATTCTGAAATACGCAGAAATTCATACATTTTGTTTATAAATCTATAGTAATAAAACTCCTTTTCTGTTTGTTTGTTTGTTTGTTTGGCCCTTATACAAATCTAAACGGCTCAACGGATTTCGTTCAAACTAAGTATACATATTAAGTTCATCCCAACTTAAGATGTTACATACTTAGTTTTTGCCACGCCCTCTCCAAAATTTTCCAACTAGCGGTAATTTTGTTATTATAATATTTTTATTATAATCGGAGCTTTTTGCGTATTTAATTTTAAAAAATTTCTGTTATTTTGACATCAAAAACGCTCACATGTATTCAAAATTGTAGAAATTTTCAGTACAACGACTTTTTCATAAAACATCGTTACCTAAGAATGAGAAAAAAAACGACATGAAAATCAAAGTTTGGTCCTTCGATGCAAATATCTCCGCTGTCCATTAATATATTTCATTCAAATTTTTTTTGTTCAAAAGTTCAATAAAATCACTTTACAAAAATAGGTTGAACTGTACCGTTAAGTTAGTGTATATATGTTTTATGATTATGTCAAAAAAGGTCCAAAATATTGACTTTTTACTCAAAAAATGACTCAAAAATTGTTGTTGTTGTAGAAATGAAATCAATTAAAAATTGCACATCTGGCTACCTTTCATATGACATAGCATTTATTTGCAAAAATTCTTCCAGCTAAGCGCAAAAATTATTTTATTCTTTTTGTCATCAAAACAACGGTACCCACTTTGATTTTTTTCGCGAAATTTATTTTTTCCAAAATGTTGTTTTTAAATTTTTTACAAAAAAGTTAAGTCTCAAAAATAATTTATGTGAAAAAATTACCCCAATATCTCTTTCCAATCAAAAATTATGGCTAAAAATCTATTTTTTCAAACAATTGACTATCCATCTATCTATAGTAAAAAAACTCATTTTCTGTTTGTTTGTTTGTTTGTTTGTTTGGCCTTTATACAAATCTAAACGGCTCAACGGATTTTGCTCAAACTAGGTACGCATATTAAGTTTATCCCAACTTAAAATTTTACATACTTAGTTTTTGCCACGCCCCCTCCAAAATTTTTCAACTAACGGTAATTTTGTTATTATAAAACTTCTTACCATCGGAGATTTTTGTATATTTAATTTTACAAATTTTTTGTTATTTTGACATCAAAAACACTCACATATCTTCAAAATTGTAGAAATTTTTAGTACAACGACTTTTTCATAAAACATCGTTACCTAAGAATGAGAACAAAACGACATGAAAATCAAAGTTTGATCTTTCGATGCAAATATCGAATAATATATTTTCGCTGTACATTAATATATTTCATTAAAAATTTTTTTGCTCAAAGGTACAATAAAACCACTTCACAAAAATAGGTTGAACTGTACCGTTAAGTCAGTGTATATATGTTTTATGATTATGTCAAAAAAGGTCAAAAATATTGACTTTTTACTCAAAAAATGTCTCAAAAATTATTGTTGTTGTAAAAATGAAATCAATTAAAAATTGCACATCTGGCTACCTTTCATAGGACATAGCATTTATTTGCAAAAATTCTTCCAGCTAAGCGCAAAAATTATTTTACTGTTTTTGTCATCAAAACAACAACTTTGATTTTTTTCGCGAAATTTGTTTTTTTCCAAAATGTTGTTTTTATATTTTTTGCAAAAAAGTCAAGTCTCAAAAATAATTTATGTGAAAAAATTACCCCAATATCTCTTTCCAATCAAAATTTATGGCTAAAAATCTATTTTTTCATACCAGACTATTAATAAAACTGAGTTTTGTTTTAAAATTCTCTATATAAAGGGTGTCCCAACAAGAGCGCAATTTTTAAATTTTAAATAAAACACAGACATTTAAAAAAAAATCGTGAAACTTTATTATATCGTAAAGTAGACAGAATGAGGTTATGTATGGAACAATATATCGTGCAGATGGATACCGCGGCTTTACTGGCATACACGCGATCTTTTAATGAAATTTTCAATGACCGTTTTGCATAAATGCTGCGGTATTTCATTAATGCAGCGTCCAATTTCCTCTTTTAAGGCTTGAGTCGTCGTCGGCTTATTCGCGTAAACCATCGACTTCAAAAAACCCCAAAGAAAAAATCTAATGGTGTTAAATCGCACGATCTATGCGGCCAATTCTGATCTTCAAAACGCGAAATAACACGACCGGGAAATGACTGATGCAGCAATTAAATTGTTTCTCTGGCTGTATGACATGTGGCGCCGTTTTCTTGGAACCACATGCCCTCCGCATTCATTTCTTCGATTCTAGGCAAGAAAAAACTGGTTATCATTTCACGATACCGAACACCATTGACTGTTTGCGCTTGACCTGCCTCATTTTCATAAAAAAAAAGGTCCAATGATTCCTCCAGCCCAAAAACCACACCACACAGTGACACGTTCAGGATGCATTTGCTTCTCATGAATCACTCGAGGATTTTCCTCACCCCAAATGCGACAATTCTGCCTATTGATGAAGCTATCAAGATGGAAATGGGCCTCGTCACTGAAGATGATTTTAGCGGCAAAATCAGCATTTTCATGTTATCTCTCCAATACCCAATTAACGAACTCCCTTCGATGGTCAGCTGGCTTCAGTTCCTGAGTCAATTGAACTTTGTATGCATGAAGATGCAAATCTTTCGTCAAAATTCGCTGCATAGTGGATTTGGAGACACCAATTTGCTGAGCTCGGTGTCGAATTGAGGTGGATGGAGTTTGAGCGACATCATCACGTACAGCTGCGACATTTTCGGTCGATCGACCTGGTAGAAGGCGCGTTGTTGTCTTTACATCACTAACAGGCCCAGTTTCGGAAAATTTATCCATTAATCTCTTTACAGTTGACTCTTTTGGAGCATTATTGTGACCCCAAATTGATCGCAATTTGCAAACTGTAGCCGCAAAACTTTCATCATTTTGGTAAAACAATTTCACAATGAGAATGCGTTGTTCATTCGTGTAGCGCTCCATTTTTACTAACCTCGTACCTTCTACTAGCAAACAATAACAATTGTTCAAATGTCAAACAATGCCACTTCGAATGGCGGCAAATTTAAAAATTGCGTTCTTGTTGGGACACCCTTTAGTTTGAACGTCCCCATTTATCTCTATGAATGCAGTTGTGTGTCTAGAGTAATTAAGAACTTTTTGAATTATATAAAATCTTCCTTATAGTAATCTACTTAGTTTTTTTTTGAAAATCTACTCTGATTTTTGAAAAATCAGTTTAATTCGTGTCTATTAGATATTAGTAAACATAAATGCTTTCTTGAAAGCAGAAGAGTAGTACTTTCTGCCAATATACTATTCAATAATATTCGAATATAATTGAAATAACTAAAATACTTTATTGAGCGGTGCTAAAATTCATAAATTCCATTACCATATTTTTGATGTTCAAATGTCAACTTTCAGCTCGCCGCGCCACTAAATTATTTATTATTTATTTAATTATTTATCTTATCTTAGAACTATCTGTAGATCACCATAAACAATTTTATATTTACTAACAATTTTATTTTTTTCGTATACATGGCCACGATTTGCCACTGTGCGGCGCACACTTCTGTAGATTTTCGACATGGCGAAAAACCATAAATTGGTCTTTAGCCCCCTGCGATTATTTTATTTATTTATTTATTTATTTATTTAAGTTATCATAAGTACAATAAGAGCTATGCTCTTTTATAGTACAACATAAATGCATAAATATAATTAATTTACATTAAATTTAGTTAAAATTAATATTAAAATTGAAATTAAAATGCAAAATAAAAATGAAAAATTTTATATTAAAAATTTGAAATTAAAGTTAAAAACTAAAAATGAAGAATAATAACAACTGTTCAAAACAGAATCAAAAATAATAACCTTAATTTTTAAACAATATTGGCTTTATGTTATTTTTTTATTTTAAAGAATATAAAAAATAAAAAGAATTAAAGATAAGTTAAGATTGAAAAAAAAATACTGATACAAAGAATAGATAAAGAATAGATAACATAGAGAAGTAAGGAAGTGAAAAGCTATTGAGTAGAGAAAAATGAAAAGATAGATTGCCTTAAAGGCTCTCTCCCAGTGACCTCCCCAAGCCATCTTGGCAAAGCATTCCACAACCTAATGGCGTTAATGAAAAACAGGTTGGAAGAGTTTAATGAGTTGTGCCTCGGAACTATCAGAACATGGCTTCTACTTGGCATACAAAACTGAAGTTTTTCATGCAGATAGCAAGGAGTTTTCCCATGGATTAGTTTGTGCAGGTAAATACAGTTTCTAACATTTAGGTAAGCAGTTATGTCGCATCCAAGTATTGCATTTCGGAAACGAGACAAACGATCGTATTTGCGGAGACCATACACATAGCGCGTGGCGTAATTAAATGCAATTTGAATTTTTAACTGGGAAGATGCGCCAAGTTTACTATAAACTATGTCTGAATAAGAAATGATTGGTAAACTTAGCTGTATGGCTAATCTACGTTTAATTTCAGTAGGAGTGACACTAGCAGACATTCTTAAGTTTCGTAGGACATAATAAACTTTTTGGACTATACTATTAACATGGTCTATGCAAGACAAAGAAGAATTAATGTAGAAACCTAGGTTTACTACTTTCGACACCACAGTCAGTTTGCTATTGCCAATAAACAGATCAGGGACATCAACGACACAAGTTTTACTTTTACATATAGGAAGAACATACGATTTGGCAGCGTTTAGTTGAAGGCCATTACTTTTGGCTCACTCATTGATGCTACTGAGATCCTCAATTAACCTACAACACAGATCATCAAGAAGCCCAGTTCGTAGCGAAGGATAAAGCTGGATATCATCTGCATAAGCATGAACAGATGCATTCCGGCAAACAATAAAGATGTCGTTTATAAAAATTGAAAATAACAGAGGACCTAGTATAGAGCCTTGTGGAACACCACTTACTACTAATTTGTATGACGAGGATACCTGACCAACCTTAACTCTTTGCATTCTATTACACAAATAACTAGACATTAGATTAACAGCACTATCACAGAACCCAAAAAGATACCTAAGCTTTTGATTGACTTTTTCAAAGGCCTTGGAAAAATCAAGTAAGCAGAGTAAAGTCATAGAGCCGGCATCATATTTGGGTCGAATATCATCAAGAACCTTTACTACCGCTGAGGAACACCCATGCCCTGACCTAAAACCACACTGAACCAAAAAGGTACATTATATTCATGAAAAGGTGCATTAATTTCAATGAATTATTCATTGATTTTGGTCCAATGAACTGTGGTCATTGTTTTCAAATGAATTTTCTTCATACTTTAATGAATAGTTCATTAAACTTAGTTATTTTCAATTAATGGTTCCTTGAATATCAATGTACACTTCATTGAATTCAATGAACACGTTCTTTAAAAAAATGCCAAAACTAATGATTTTTTCATTGAATTTAATGAAAAGTTCATTGAATTCAATGTAAAGTTCATTGAATTCAATGTATAGTTCATTGAATTTAATGTATAGTTCATTAAATTCAATGTATAGTTCATTGAAGTTAATGTATAGTTCATTGAATTCAATGTATAGTTCATTGAATCCAATGTATTATAGTTCATTGAATTCAATGTATAGTTCATTGAATTTAATGTATAGTTCATTGATTTTAATGTTTATTTCATTCAATTTAATGTGTTAAGTTCATTGAATTTAATGTATTTAGTTTATTGGATTCCATATATATTTCATTAAATTTAATGTATTTAGTTCATTGGAATGAATGATCTATACATTAAATTCAACGAATTATTTGTTAATCCCTCTCTAAACATTTTTAAAATAAGAAAATAATTACAATTTAAACAATATATTTTTATTTTAAAGAGTCAATTAATATACAAATTTTCGAAGATTTTGAATAGTTTTTAAATTTATAAAAATATACGGCAACAAACTCCCACACGAGAGTGCATGCCGCAGGATATTTTAATTGAAATAATTGAAAAATTTCAAAGCACACATCTACGGCTCTAATAAAACTAGCAAATTAAAATTTTACACCATCCATGAACACATAAAATTGTTGGAATGAGGAGAAGTTCTTCTCTCCAACAGCAAGGATTAATGGTTGAGCATTTTCGCCTTTAGTTTTTAAAAACTCAATATGCTCCTCGACTTCCTGGATACTTCTTCCAACAAAAACGAATGCCTCTTGGGAACTGGTAATTGTATGCTTTAGGAAAGTTGTTCTTCCAAAGTTGTCCTTACTGCATACTTTTTGAGTGGGCACCAAATACCCATGAAGGCTCCAAAGAAGTTTCATAGCATTACTGTCTGGAAAGAAATTAATTGAAAAAAAATATTTATTTATTTATTTAGCCTCGAAAAAAGTTAAGCTTACCACTGTAATTAGTGACATCTTCAATTTCTGCCAACTTTGCCCGCACAGCTTTATCTTTTATGTGGTTTTCATCCTTTAAAAATGTAAACATTTTTTGAAAATGATGGCAGCAGTCACTTAAAATGCCAGGTATATTTCCAAAAGCGACGGAGAAATCTTTATCAATCTAGAAGATATTATAAATGAATATAATATATTTATTTTTAACTAGCTGATATACCCGGTGTTACTCGAGAGTCACTTATATAAACATTTTAACATACACTTCTCGATTAAATGTTTTTTAAACTCGGGAATATTGAAAAACATGTTGAATTTTATTTGAATTTTATTTTATTTAATTTTATGTATCCACCGTTTGCTAGGTAATTTAACGAACATTGATCCAAAAAAGTTTAGGAAAATTTTTGTTGTTGGTGGTTCCATCTCTTGCGGTGAGCTAATTGAATTCAAAGAAGCGGTACGAAAAACATATTTTAAAAATTAAAAAGAATTTTTATATTTACTTAATCTTAAAGCAAGCACAATTACCTTTTCAACAAAATAAAAATTATGGTGGGACTCAATGCGTCCTTGAGATTATTTAGTTAGAGTTACGGAGTTATTGGCATTAAAAGTAAAAACTTTGATTTTCATATAATTTTTTTCTCATTATTAGCTATCAATGTTTTATGCAAATTCGTTGTGCTAAAAATGATTGTAACGTTTTGTAATTAATGACGCTAGATGACGCTGCGACTAAAAAAACTGGCAGTACTGCATTATTTTACTTTTTAAAAGTTTGGTAACAATAGCATTTTCGCAAAATTCAATGGAAAATTCGCGGGGAGCGGGGGTGGGGAGGCAAAAATAAGTAGATCCACTATAAAGAAGATTTTATATAATCCAAAATAATCGTAATTACTTCAGACACACAACTGCATTCGTAGAGATAAATGGTGACGTTCAAACTTGTATAGAGAATTCTAACACAAAACTAAGTTTTACTAATGTCTGGTATGAAAAAATAGATTTTTAGCCATAACTTTTGATTGGAAAGAGATATTGGGGTAATTTTTTCACATAAATTCTTTTTGAGACTTGACTTTTTTGTAAAAAATATAAAAACAACATTTTGGAAAAAATTTGTTTTGATGACAAAAACAGTAAAATAATTTTTGCGCTTAGCTGGAAGATTTTTGCAAATAAATGCTATGCTTTATGAAAGGTAGTCAGATTTGCTGTTTTTAATTGATTTCATTTTTACAACAACAACAATTTTTGAGTCATTTTTTGAGTAAAAAGTCAATATTTTGGACCTTTTTTTGGCATACTCATAAAACATATATACACTGAATTAACGGTACAGTTCAATCTATTTTTTTGAAGTGATTTTATTAAACTTTTGAACAAATATATTGAATGAAATATATTAATGGACAGCGGAGATATTTGCATTGAAAGACCAAACTTTGATTTTCATGTCGTTTTTTTCTCATTCTTAGGTAACGATGTTTTATGAAAAAGTCGTTGTACTGAAAATTTCTCCAATTTTGAAGATATGTGAGTGTTTTTGATGTCAAAATAATAAAAAATTTTAGAATTATATATACAAAAATCTCCTATACTAAAAAGTTTTATAATAACAAAATTACCGTTAGTTGAAAAATTTCAGAGAGGGCGTGGCAAAAACTAAGTATGTAACATTTTAAGTTGGGATAAGTTTAATATGTGTACCCAGTTTGAGCAAAATCCGTTGAGCCGTTTAGATTTGTATAAAGGCCAAACAAACAAACAAACAGAAAATGAGTTTTATTACTATAGATTTAATGAGATCTTGTTTCGTTCAATTATATCACAGCTGTTAAATTGCGATTACGATTAGTAATTAGCAATTTTTTTTTTGTTTTTGTATCAAGACTATGCACAACACGAAAATGTTTTTTAAAAGCTGAAAAATTACTAAATAATAGATTGCAAGTTTCATTGAAACAGCGGTAAACACTATTAGCAGATATGATATGATTTTTTTTATGAGCTAATAGTATTTCAACAGATTAAAATTTTCTTTTACATTCAAAGCACAACATTTTCTTCACTTTTAATTTAATTTATTATCACCTTTTATCTAAAATGCACACACACAGTTGCCATACGTTTTCGCAACTTCGCGTTTCACTTCAAACAAAATTGGGAAGGGAATAAATTAATATACATTGGATTTAATGAACTGAATACATTGAATTTAATGAACTATACATTGAATTCAGTGAACTATACATTGAGTTTAATGAACTATACATTGAAATCAATGAACAATACATTGAATTCAATGAACTATACAATCAATTCAATGAACTGTACATTAAATTCAATGAGCTGTACATTGAATTTAATGAACTATAAATTGCATTTAATGACCTAAACATTGAATTCAATGAACTGTTCATTAAAAATCAATGTATAGTTCGTTAAAATTTGATTTACAACTGGAATCAATGTACTTTTCATTGATATCAATGAAAAGTCCAGTAAAATAATGAAAACAAATCATTGATATTTATTTAGACATTTGTAATGAATATTGATTTCAATGAACAGTACGTTAAAAACTTTGAGCAACTCATTAAAATTCAATGATTTGTTCATTAAAATCAATGAATTAATTTTAACGTACGCTGTTCATTAAATTTGTTTTTTCTGTGCAGACTGATAGTGGGATAGCAGTTTTTTCTCAGAAAGATATTTGCTAATTTGTTGAGTCATAAGTTTTTCACATACCTTTGACAATGGTGACAGTATACTTATAGGCCTATAATCATTCGAACCAGATGGATTTTGCTTTTTAGCTATAGGTGTAACGATGGCAATTTTCCACATGTCGGGAAAGGAGGATATTATTATGTGAGGTAGTAAAAGTTTAAAGAATTTGATGGGAATGCCATCTTCTGCAACTGCATTTGATTTTATCTGCATAACACAGTTTCCAACATCAATTTCACTAACCGTTTCAAACTTAAAAGACTGTGGTATAGTCAGGTTGTCACTGGAAAGCGTAGAGGTGTCATTAGAGGTAGAAAAAATGTCAACAAAAAAATTATTTAGAATCTCAGGATCTTCATTGCATTCATTACGATTTTTATTACATAACCTAAGTCTTTTTATGTTGTTCCACAATGTTTTCGAATTAAGAGATACATCTAGTTTCTCAGAAAAAAATCGTGTTTTGGCCTGTCTTACTAACAGAACAGTTTCATTTCTAGCCAAGCGAAAAGATTCCCAGTTTTCAGGAGATGGTCTGATTTTCCATATTTTCTGTAATTTGTTTCTTTTTTTAATGCTATTAGACACGTATTGGGTGAACCAGGGACAAGACACATTTTTCACGGTTGTCGTACGTAGCGGTACATGTTTGTCAAAAAGATATGTAATCGGTGCTAAAAGAGACTAACAGCCCTATTCTGATTGTTAGCTTAACAAAAAATAGTTAAGGAGCTCTTGTTAAGCTGATTGTTATGTTATGTAAATGTTAGTATTCTTAAAAATCATTAACAACATAAAAGCTTAAAAAGCTTTTAAAGTTCACCATGCATGGTGAAAATCGATATTCCTATTGAAAGAAGAGATGCGCGATATAAGCAGATGCTTCGAGTGCAGCTTGTGACTTTGCAAGCGCTTGAAAAATTTGCCACGGCTACTGAAAGATTTCATTATCAACACTTAAAATAAGAAAAAAAATTCTTCCATATTTTAGTTTAATGTATTTAAACTCAATATTATATTATAATGTGTATTTTTTTATTATTTTCACAACAATTTTCTATCTAAGCACATACATTTCATTCGTTGTTAAGACTCTTTCTGTTATTAACAAAATTGTAAGGAAAAGAGCTTTTAAATTTGCAGCAGAATACGAAACCTTAACAAATTGTTAATATTAACTATTTTGTTAATGTGGTGAGCTTAGTTAAGCTGCCAGAATAGCAGCCCTATTCTGGTTGTTAACTTAACAAGAAATAGTTAAGGAGCTCTTGTTAAGCTGCTTGTTATGTTATGTAAATGTTGGTATTCTTAATAATCATTAACAACATAAAAGCTTAAAAAGCTTTTAAAGTTCACCATGCATGGTGAAAATCGATATGCCTATTGAAAGAAGAGATGCGCTATATAAACAGATGCTTCGAGTGCAGCTTGTGACTTTGCAAGCGCTTGAAAAATTTGCCACGGCTTCTGAAAGATTTCATTATCAACACTTAAAATAAGTAAAAAATTCCTCCATTTTTCAGTTTAATGTATTTAAACTCAATATTATATTTTAATTTGTATTTTTTTATTATTTTCACAACAATTTTCTATCTAAGCACATACATTTCATTCGTTGTTAAGACTCTTTCTGTTATTAACAAAATTGTAAGGAAAAGAGCTTTTAAATTTGCAGCAGAATACGAAACCTTAACAAATTGTTAATATAAACTATTTTGTTAATGTGGTGAGCTTAGTTAAGCTGCCAGAATAGAGCTGTAGGACTGTAAAGCTTGTCGTTTATATTATGGTGAAGCCAACATTTATTAAAAGATAACATTGACACATCGAGGAACAGAGACTGATAGTTAATATTTTTGAAATCACGGAAAGAAAAGTTATTAGAAATTGCATTACGAGACAAATTAACATTTAACGAACAAAAGATTAAATCGTGGTCAGATAGAAAATAGAGTTGATCGAATAGAGAAACTACTGAAAGATCAGAAACAATAAAATAATCAAGTAGACTAGGAGTGAAATTATTGCAGTACCGCGTGGGTACAGTATCATTTACAACTGATAGCCCTACTGTCGATAAATTATCATACAGTAAAAACTTACTTGTTTCATTGGAAATAATATTGATGTTGAAATCTCCACACAACATTATGAAGTCATAATCAAGAATACTGCTTGTTAAAGCAGAAAACAGAGGATCAACAGAGAAACTCTTATTAGGATTATACACGCATGACAAAAATATCTTAGTACTATTATCCCATACACATAAATTTAAAAATTCAATACCTGGTCTACTGGATTTACCTACAACTTTAGAGTTAAGGGTGGTTTTACAGTTAATAGCAACTCCTCCGCCTTTTTTTCCAGTCCGATCGTTTCTGTACAATATATAATTATTAATGCTAAAGATAGCATCACATACATCATTGCATAGCCACGTTTCCGAAATGCAAATAATGTCAACGAGCGAGTTTTCAAATATATATTTTATGTAGTCAAGTTTAGCCATGTTTTCTATTTCCAAACCTGCAAAAATAATACGGCGGTAAGAGATTTGGGTCGAATGAACAGGTCATCACTGAAACAAACGCCTATTTTGGTGACATTGATAAAGCCTTTATTTTGGAAGGAATAAGAAAATTGGAAAAACGCTGGACTAAACTTATCGATCTAAAAGGAGACGATGTTGAGAAATAAAATGCTTTTTGGCCGAAATAAATACGTTTTGTTCAAAAAGTCACTGACTTATCAAATTATCAACGTATGTTGAAGTTTGTCTAATAACTTGTGGAATGCAATTTCACAACAAATCATCTTCACTCTACATATTTTTCACATTTCTTTTGTATTTCTATAACAAACATTGTATACAATAATCGTCTGTTTCCTTTTAATTTTTGCACTTCCAACTAGTTCATTTTGAATTTTTTCAATTCAACCCATTCTATTCGTTTTTATTTACTGTTAATCCTCTACTTGATGCCTTCTCAACAGCTACATTTACATTACAACAGTTCAATATCCTCACTACTGACCTACTTAAGGTGGAAATTTTTGCAGGCACTTGATTGCAACAACCCTTAAAAAATATCCATTTCCACATACCTACACCTTCTCCTTGTCGTAACTCGTAAAGCTAGTAAAGTGAAAAAATGCCTACATTTATTAACACTCAATTAACTCAAGTAAGGCTTCGGATTTTGGCAGCAGAATTACAGCGACTTGACATGATGGCACATCAAGGTCGATGTTATTATAAGCCACTGCTGCTTATGACGGATTTAAGGTTTCTGTTGATGATTGTTATTATGTAATAAATAATAAATCCACGAGACTGATGAGCATTTTTTTGCCTTGGACATCAGTAAGTTATGTCTTTGGTTTTATTTTTGCCACACTTGCCACAACTGCAAGTCATTATTTAAGATCCTAAATAGTGTCCAGCCTACAACTAGAAGCCAGCAATTGTCTGCTTTAATTAATAACTTAAGTCGTAGCATTAGCTGACCACAGCCCAAAACAAACAAACGATTTTCATTAATAAAAATGAAGAAATGCTACAAAATAACACACAACAAATAATAAATCACAAAATCTCACTTGCCAGCTCCCAAGACGAGGAGAGAAACGCAGCAATGAAAGCCAACCAACCTGACTAGCTGCTAGCATGATCGTTTGTTTGCTGGCTTGCTTGCTGTAAGCAACGATCACTGGATTGCCTCGCTAGCTTGCTGGCTGGCTGACTGACATCGCTGGCCCGTCCATCACGTACACCTCAGTCCATTTAACACATTTTTGACACTAATCCTGTCTTGATGAAACTAATTTTTTTTATGTGGTCTGCCTCCGCAGCTACACTGTAATTTATTTGGAGCCTGCTGCTAGTGCTTCTACTACAGTACGATCGCAGAGTCTACGGAGACGGATCACTCGTTCAACTAATATAAACATAATAAATTGTTGCTTAGCTGGATCTGCAGCACATCGAAGAAATCAACGTCATCAACAACTGAGGACCATCTCGGTGAATACGTAGATACGGATCGCAAGTTTGACTCGATTGCTGCATTCACTCAGCTGTGGCTAGTATCTGGATGTGAATGTTTGATTGTATCTGGCTAATCTTACGCACAAATTAGTCTGTATTTGTTGGTGGAGCCTGCAAGCCTGTCCAGACTTTGGACTGATTGTACGTTACACTCGCGGATCTGCTGCTTTATGTGTTGACGTTGTTGTTGTTGTTGTTGGTTCCATAGCTGCCGCTGCTGCTACACGCGCGTCAATCATTAAAATGTAGCAAATGCAACGTCATGCCTGATTTCCTGACTTGTCAATTTTATTCGTTTATATTACAACTTCTTTTCGACTCACGCCCTGGCAGCACGATCACGATCAGGAGCGTTTCACCGCCAACTACAGTAATAATTTAACCTTAAAATATTCAATGTGAAATGTACGGATAGAGGTTCGTACAAAGGCATATCCGTAAACATCCTTCAAGAGTAAGACAAAGTCGAGTCCTGAGACTTATCTTATAGTGAAAGCTCCTTAGATATCAGTCGCCAATTTAAGTGATGTTTGAATATGTGAGAGAGGGCATAAATCTAAGATATAAGTTTTTTTATAAGTGCCCAATAGATCGTTTAGAGTTTTATAAATACTTTCCGTGAAAACGTTTACAAAATTTGGTATGGAACGAAAGGTGTTTCAGGTGATAAGTAATACTGGAATTTCAAAAAAATGGACTTAGCTTTAAAAAGTAATTCTAAATAAAGTCTTAATACGAAGAAGGCAAGCATGCTGCTCCATGCCCAATATATCTCAAACTGTTCAGCCTGAAAGTATGCACATCTTAATACATAAAAGGCAAGAATGCTGATCCGCACACAGTATTTCTCAAATTGCAATTATTTTTTGACCGTAAAGTAATTTTACAAGACACACTGTTCTCAAAAATGTTTAGCCTGAAAGTATGCACAGAAAATTTATCTGATACTTATCAGTGACAATATTGGGTTTTTACAATACACAGTACGTTTTTGATATAACTACCACTTTTTTCATCCTTTTAAAAAAAAAGTTATGACGAATTTAATGAAATTCTTTTGATGGATTACACCAAAAAATATAATTGTATCAGCCTCGACACGACACTTGAATAGTTACGTATACGATGGCTGCAAAGCCAGTTTGTTAAGTTGTGTATAAATATGATTGCTTCCAAACTCGACTTTTTGCACTTTTACACTTGAACTAATTTTTCAACACTGCTTCAATACGAAAAGTGTTATTTAAAGTGGTACATATGTATTTTTTACAAATCAATTGAATAAAAAAATCAAGTTTTGGAAAGAAAAAAGGAAGTGTGGGGGACCTGTCGTAGGACAGGCTTTTATACTAGTATATAATACATAGCAACTGGAATTATCATTTATCATTTAAAAAAAATAGTATTTTAGAATATTCTTTTGGTTTTGTATTTGTAAAAAAATTAATTTTGCTTTGTATTAAAGATTTTTTAGAATCAATTCTTATCAATTTTAAGAACCTTAAAAATTTCAACGCTCACGTCACAATGATGTCATCAATTTTGTGAAACTAAATTTTATTGTAAGTATCTTGTTGTCTACTAAGCAATTAAGTTTAATTTTTAACTTAATTTTTTAATTTTTAACAGTATTTAACTCTTTGAGGTATCATGGGACAAAATTTGAACCACTGAAAAATAAACTTTTGCGGTATGTTGTGACAAAATTCAACCCACTCAGATTTGATATTTATAATAAATTATAATAAATATAAATATGATGAATATAATTCAAATAAATAATAATAAAAACAGAAAAATATGTTTTACTTTTATTTCCTATACCTCAAGAGTTTTTTTTTATACTGAAATTGCCGTACCTCAAGGAGTACCTCAAGGCATTGCCCATTGCCGCAATTTTTACATATTGACTTATTTTTCATAATGAAAATTTATTGTCAAATTGTGTTGATTTGGAAGATGGGTGATAATAATTTGCAGGGTGGAAAGATGGAGTAGTGTTGGTGAAGATTTGTTTTAAATTTGCACAGCTCTAAGCTGCCGAGAAACACGCTTACAGGTAAACAATTCCACAACTTTACCGTACGACTTAGGAACGATTTATGGCGGTAATGCTAGGTTATGTTGGCCATCAAGGCAATGGTAAAGGGGTAGGCTTGAACAGCTACCCGAGTAGACCTGAAAAACAAACGGGTTGGTATAGTCCAGGTATATTAGAGTGACCAGAAAAAAATTAAGATTTTATTTTTAAGAAAAGCATTTGAGAAATAGCTTCGATAATGTTTAAAACTAAGCTACAGAAAATTTTATTGAAAAATATTAATGTTTAGAGTATGCGTGCAACATTTGTGAGGCACGGGCACGCACGGTCACGACTATCATTTGCACGCTCACGCACGAACACGAAATTAATTTTTCGTACTTGCACGAAAACGCACTAACACGCACGAAAAGGCACAATTTAGGACTTTGCAAAGTAGCTATGAAAATGGTACACATATTTTTTAAAATTAATGTTTCAACTTAAAAATATTGGAATTATAATAACATTGTCTGATAATAACATATCTTAAACATTATTAGTTTCTATCAATCAAAAATGTCTTCAAATAAGGAAAAATGCATGTACTGGCTAGTGGATTGTCCTATTAAAGGCATTAAAGGACGGAAAAACTTACTTAAAAGTTTTTTTTTTTAAATTGACAGTAGATTGAAATACAAGTGGCCAAAAACATCAACAAAGTGATATAAAACTTGGTGGTATCTGTGTTAATGCGCATTAGCGTAATATAACTTTTTTAAAAATTAGTTATTTCGAGTTTGGGTTCTATTTTTACATTTCTAGACCTAATACGTAACTGTGTTTTCAGTATTTTCACCCGAAAATGATACATAAAAAAACTTCCTTCAAATATTTTGCGTGGTTAGCCCCGTTCTTTTTATATGACCTCATAACAAAAGAATTTCTGAAAGATTTCCTATTTTTTTATAATAATTTGCTAATATCTTGAAAACCAATTACCATAGCCAAAAAAAATTGTCAATTTTGAATTACACCACTCACTGAATAGAAAAATTACCTTTAAAAGAAAGTTATGGAATCAAAAATATATAAACATTCCGTTTTTAAAATTGACTTAAAAAAATGGTATGTGGAATTATAAAAAATGAGTTGGAGGGACATCTAAAGCTTAGTATGCTGTAGGAACGAAAAAAAATATCCATAAGAAATACATTGAGATTTTTGACAACGAACAGGCAGTGAAATTTTTTCGCCAGCTAGTACACTGTAGAAGAGAAAATTATTGCTATGTTGACAAATTTCCATTCGTGAGTGGAGAGTTGAAATATCAAAATTTCACTGTCGATTATATGCCCGTTCATTTAATTGGCGCGGAAATTTGCCATTCAACAATAAAAAATAAGCAGTAAGTATGTTTAAGTGTTGAATTTGTTATTTAACAAATTTATTATTGTATTTATATAGTTTATTAATGTGTAGTTTTGCCTTTTATAGGATATAAAATTGCAGCAATAAAAATATGAATCTGTCAACCAGAACAGCAAGTGCTTGTTCTCCACACAAATATTTTGACTCTACACCAAAATATAACTATATGCCCAAAAATATTCGTTCCTACTGCATACTAAGCTTAACATTAATATTTTTCAATAAAATTTTCAGTAACTTATTTTTAAACAATATCGAAGCTATTTCTCAAATACTTTCCTTAAAAACGAAATCTTAATTTTTTTTCTGGTCACTCTAATTGTATATCCTTTGAACTCCTATGAAAGTACCATGAAAGTTGCTGAGGCAACCAACATTACGTCGATGGCCAATAGTAATGAGAGAGAATGAAATATTTTTATCCCCATTGCACGACAATTGAATTCGGTCCACAAGCTTAAAATAAGATTTTGAAACCCCCAAATGCACGAATTATACTCCATTTTTGGCCTGATATATGAGGTGAAGATCATGAGAAGCTTAGCTGAAGTAAAATATTTTTTGCACCGTTTTAAAAACCTAGGCTCTTGTGCGCTTCTTTCGACACATCGAAAATATGATTATTCAAACGTAGATTAGATTGGATCAATATGCCCAGAACGTCAAGAGCAGCAAATTTCACAAGATCTACACCATTTATAATGAGGGGAGCTATGGGACAATCCAACTGATTGTGGGTTAACAAGCAGCACCGGGTCTTACTTGCACTGAACTCTACTCTATTAGGAAGACCTCACTTCGAGATTTTTTTGTAAATCATTAGTCATTCATATTGTCAAATAAATAAAGCCAGAGTAGTATTGTTAATGATATTTAATTAGGTTCCACTTGCAAAGATATTCTTTTTAATTATATTCAATTGCTGCGCTATTTCAGCTTTTTCTCTATCTTTTAAAATTCAATGAATCTCCAAACCTAATATCATAAAAGCAAGCATCACAATTAGACTCGCGTTGCCAGATTTGCAAAATACATGTAATAGCTGAAGTTTAGATGATGCAGCTTGGCTTCTCCTGACTCCTACTCGTCCCGAGTATGGCTTTCTTCCTTCTCGTCTCCACTTGTGTCGTCGTAGTAGTGGTCAATCTCTGGAAACAGCTCGCACACGGTTTAATTTGTTCGCTGCTAACCACTGTACTGAATTTTCGTTGCTTTAGCTGAATTCCATAGATGTCCTCAACTATATATCGGTCAAAACGTAAAGCCTTTGAGATCATGTAGGGACCACGATAAGTTAACTCCACGATAAGTTTGCGAGATTCGCCGGTACATGGTGGTGGACACTCAATTAGGACCAAATCACCCTCGCTGTGTACATGAGGCTTAGCATGCTTTGCGTCAAAGTGTCAGCTGGTAACGGAGGTTGGTACTTGTTGCTAGGCCTATCCATTTGTGTATTATTTCGAGACAATTTGGTTGTGAAAGCCTGGACCTGCATGGTTAGTGCCTCCACCATTCGTTGTAGATCACCAATATCGTCATGCGCAGTATTGTCTTCACCAATACCATTTTCCTCCATACACTCGCTTTCAGGAGTTTCGTACCAGATACAAAGTTGGTTATAGAACTCCTGCGGTGCTCCTCCGTTGATGGCATACACCTCGGCAATTAGTTTTTAAAAATGCCTTATTTTAAGGAAAAACCGGAGCAGAAAGATTCAATCAAATTAAAATTGAATTTTGTATATTTTATGTTTGTTACAATACCTATTAAATATGCCCTCAGCCAAATCGATGCTATACACTTTTGAAATTCGCTCCGGCCTACTATGCATATCGTTTTGAGGGAAAAAAGTGGGTCTCTTCACTAGTTGAATCAATTAATATAGGGTAATTAGCCACGACTGTAAGAAAATTTTACAATATGAGCATTTATAAAAGTATTTGAAGCAAGTGTCTTAACCTTAGCACAATTTTGCTCACTGTGCAACCCTACTCACAGACGTTTCTAATGGGAGAGGATTGAGGAGTTGACGTACACGAAAATAACAACATATTACTTTAGGGGTCGTCCATAAACTACGTTACCAATTTAGGGGGGGGAGGTGTTTTGAAATGCACTACGATAAGTAACGGTAGGGGGGGAGGTGTTTAGATATTGTAACGTTACCAAAAATTAAAAAAATCGACGAAAAACCTCTAATTAATAACACAATCATTTCAAAAATTTTTAACCTTACCTGTTTATGTTTGATCGTCTAAATTGATGGTTAACTTTTGTTTCAACGATTTCTTCCACCGCCTTTTTCCTCGACACAGGAACCTTTTGGTATTCCTTCACCATCTCAGCACACGTCTGAAAAATTTGGGTCTTTGCTTTTGCGACAGGCTTTGACGTTAAGGCCTGAATGTTCTTGATCAAAGAAGATACCGTATGACATGTACTGTCCTTCTCAGAAAGAAGAAATCGGTTCAAGGTCGTGTCCTACCTGCGGCTTGTATTTCGTTTTTAAAACTTCTATGAATTGCCATAAGTTTGTATTATATCGTTTACAATAAATCGGAATAAAAAATACTATTTAAATAAATTAATTTTCAGAAAGCATTTACACAAAAACACAGAACTTGGTGCAGCTCGGGTGCAGCCTTTAAGGGTACTCTGTCAAAGACCAGGTGAATTTTTTTGCGTTAGAAATGAGGATTCACCTGAATGGGTCGACATAGAATCCGATGAAAAATTCTATTTTGAAGAATCCTCAATAAAGCTACCAGCTTCTTCTATCCCAGTGATTGAGAGTATCGAATCTTGGATCGCAGATGGAATAGCTTTTACAGATGATATTAATTATTGATTTTTTGCCAATTGTTCCTTTAATGTATCAAGTCATACTAGTCACTAATACTAGTGAAAATTGTCAGAGCTAGTCAAAATATATAATCATTCGAATGAATTAATTTCATATGTCACGTTCCTTTATGGGGGGGAGGGGTTTTGAAAAGCACTACGAAAAGTAATGCAGGGGGAGGAGGGTAAAAAAACCGGAAAATCAGTAACGTAGTTTATGGACGACCCCTTACACACATGGCAGAATTATCCAGGTAGTGTTGACAACTGCTTATTTTCTCTTCAAAAGGAAAACATAGCCTGTCAAAAACAGCTGTTAGTAAAGGAAAGCGAAAAAGAAAGCAAGCGTCGAAAACTAAAATCAAATAAGAATTTTTGTGCGTTTAAATAAACAAAAAAAAAAATTAAAAATCATGAATGTTGTAAAAAAATCGTGTGTGATTTGTGCGAAAAGCTTACTTATATTTATATTTATTTTATTTCGGCCAAGGTGCTCGGGCGGCAGTGCTTTTCTACAAGGACACTGCCACTGCAGCTCTGGTATGGTTTCACATTTGAGCATTGTGTACAAACTTTATAGCTTCTCAGCTGTTGGTTCATATTCTTCATCATCCGACACACATGAGTAGCTCCAGATTATTTGACGAACAATCGACCGCTGTCTCCACTATAGCTGCACAGCTGCCCGCTTAAGCTAAGTCACTCAGACTCGCCGTAAAATAAGATAAAATTTATTAAATATATCATGACACAAAACATATTCTTTACCTTCCAAAAACACACCACTTTTAATTAATATTTATGTTATTTGGAACATACGCATCTGCAGCTGCTGAGGTTGTTCTATTTTTTTTCACTTCAACATTTTTAGCATTGGTTGTGTTTTCACTTATTGACAATGGCCGATTGAAAGCGCTCTCTTTTTGAGTAAATTTTTTGACAGCTTATGTTTCCATAAAAACTGTCAACACTACCTGGTTAATTCTGGTTTGTAAAGCATCTCAATCTTTTGGTGCTCATGCTTCTGTGCCTCCCGTTTTTTTGCCCAAGAATATGTCTCTTTCCTCATCTTCTTTCTGTATCGTTCATTAGGCCTTTTCCTTGGTCAACGCGATTCCTACGAAACATCAACGCAACAGAAAAAAGTTGAAAAGCAATGCAACTATAAACCGAATGATTTTAGACTTGTTTCAAAAGTCATGGAACATATAATAATTTTAACTATATAATAACTCATACCAAATAATTTTCCTTGCGCACCTTAGAGTGGAAGTTTTTAAGGCAAGTTTTAAAGTTCAACTATGGCAAAAAAAAAAAACAATTCTACTATACCACACAATTGTGAATACAATTATTGTTAAAAAACAAAGAACTTAAATAATATTAATGACTAGCTGAAACCCGGCGCGTTGCTGCCACTCTCCCTATTCAAACGCCCATAAAATGTTATCAGTTAAACAGCATGTCTAAATTGAGGTCAAATACTGAATTCCGAGACTGTGCGACCTATATCCACAAAGCTATTCGATATAACAATTTTGGGTTGTATAGGAAGTGCCACGCCCTCTTGATCACCCCTCATAGAATGTAATCAATTAAACTGAATGTGTACATGGAGGTCGAATACCGAATACCAAAACTGTGCGACATATAACTCCAAATATATTCGATAACACAAGTTTGGGTTGTATGGGAGGTGCCACTCCCCTTTTCCCTACGCCCATAAAATTTTACCAATGAAACTGCATGTGTAAATTGGGGTGAATACTGAATTCCGAGGCTGACCTATAACTCCAAAGCTATTCAATATCGCAAATTTGGGTTAAGTTGGAGGTGCCACGCCCCCCGACAAACTCTAAAAAATTTTATCAGTAAATCTGCATGCGTAAATTTTGGTCAAATACTGAATTCCGATGCTGTGCGACCTATAACTCTAAAGCTATTTGATAGCACAAAGATGGGTTGTATGGGAAGTGTCACTCCCCTTTTCCCTACGCCCATAACTTGTAAGAAATGAAAGTGCATGTATAAATTTAGGTCGAATACCGATTTCTTACGCTGTCAACCTATAACTTCAAAGCAATTCGATATTGCAAATTTGGGATGTAAGGGAGATGTCAGGCCTCCCTGTCCAACGCCCATAAAAAAAAATCATTGAAACTGCATGTGTAAATTGAGGTCAAAAACTGAATTCCAAAGCTGAATTCCTTTAAATTCAAAGCTATTCGATATCACCAATTTGGATTGTATGAGAGGTGCTCCTCCCCCTTGTCCAACTCCCATAAAATTTCATCACTGAAACGGTACGTCTAAATTGTGGTCGAATACCGAATTTCTAAGCTGTGCAACCCATAACGCTATTCGATAACACAAATTGTTTTTATATTAATGGGAGGTAAAAGAAGTTGTGGCATTTCTTCTTAAACCATCTCGTACTCAAAGCAAAGCCACTTACAAAATTTGAGCTCAATCGGACCAATAGTATCGAAGTATTGTGATATTTCCAAAAGTAGGGGTATATGAAGTGTGACAACGCCCGTTTTTATTAAAGTTAGTGACAGTCATCATAAGAACTTATTTACCAAATTTTAATTTAATACGACCAAAACCTTCTTAAATATAGCATTTTTATTGATTTGTGGGCGATAAAAGGGGTGTGGCATTACTTTTTTCCTAAACCTTTGCGTAGCAGTTACGAACAAACCAGTAGAAGGAAGTATCCTATTTGGTCTAGTCGTTTTCAAGTTTTAAGCATCCGAACAAATCACGATTCATTTTTATATGTACAGATATTGATTTGTGGGCGCTAAAAGTGGGCGTGAAAACATTTATGTATCGTGACTGCCTCTTGGAGCACCTACACAGAAAGTTTCAGTATAAAAATGTGTAGAACTCCGGAATTGCCATGATTTCGAAAAAGTGGGCGTATATACATATATTGCGACGAAAAAGTGATTTTTGTACAGTTACTGACAGTTACCATCTGAACAAAATGATAATATCTTAGTTTTCATGATCGAAACCGTCTGATATATATCCCTTATTTGGTTTGTGGTCGATAGCGCAAATTTGGCTTGTATGGGAGGAACCACGCCCCCTCGTCCAAACGTTACCAAACCTCACAGGAACAATCTATCTCCTCGGCAAACGTTGTTCTGCCACAGACCGCCTTACTGCCATACACGAAAATGTCAAGAAATGTCAAATATATTCACCATTTTCAGTATAGCTGCCGAAAGTAGCCATGTGCACTAAATAACCACATTTTAGTCTAATACGATCAAAACCGTGCGAAATATAGCATTTTTGTTGTTTTGCAAGCGGTAAAAAGGGGTGCGGTAAAATATTTCCCTTAAGCCATCTCGTAATCGAAACAAATCAACTGCCCAAATTTCAGCTCAATTTAGGTTAAGCCTGGCGCACTTTACTTCACTGGACGCTAACTCCCCGAAAAGTGAGTTTAACTAAAGTAGGGCAGGCCTATTGATAGTGCACTTGCCGAGAGTAACCATATGTACTGAATTACAAAATTTTTGTCTAATACGACCCAAACCGTTGAAATAAAACGTTTTCATTGGTTTGTGGGCGGTAAAAGGGGGGCGTGGAGACCAATTTTTAGTACAGTTGCTAACAGTAACCGTACAAACTAAGCCAACATTTTAGCTCAATCGACCGAGTAGTCAATTTTGATGGTTTCTTAAAAAGTGGGTGTGGCTATATAGCGATGACGCCCTTTTTTAGTACAATTGCCGAAAGTAACCATACAAACTTAAGTATCATGTGCTAGTCTCATACGGCCAAAACTGCATGAAATATAGCATTTTCACTGATTTGTGGGCGCAAAAGGGGACGTGGAAACCAATTTTTCGTACAGTTACTGTCAGTAACTTCACAAACCAAAGTAACAAATTTTAGTCTTATACGACCAAAACCGTCTGAAATAAACCATTTTCATTTATTTGTGGGCGGTAAAAGGGGGCGTGGAAACCCATTTTTAGGACAGTTGTCGACAGTAACCGTACATACTAAATTACAAAATTTTAGCCATATACGACCCAAACCGACTGAAATATAACATTTTTATTGATTTGGGGGCGGTAAAAGGGGGGTGTGGCAAATTTTTTTCCTCAACCATCTCGTACCTGAAACAAATCGACTGCCAAAATTTCAGGTCAATCGGTTCAGTAGTTTTGGAGTCTATAGACATCACACTGCCAGACACACATCGTTTTGCTTTATATATATATAGATATTGATTTGTGGGCGTTAAAAGTGGGCGTGAAAACATTTATAAATTGTGTTCGTCTCTTGGAGCACCTAAAGAGCAAGTTTCACTGTAAAATGTGCAGAACTCCGGAATTGCCATGATTTCGAAAAAGTGGGCGTATTTATATAACGACCACGCCCATTTTTTGTACAGTTACCGAAAGTAACTATCTGAACAAAATCACCAAATCTTAGTTTTTTACGATTGAAACCGTGAAATATTTTTCTTTTTTTTTGTTTGTGATCGATGGGGCAAATTTGGCTTGTATGGAAGGTACCACGCCCCCTTCTCCAATCGTTACGAAACCTCACAGGAACACTCTCAAGATGTGGCTTTATTTTCCCTAAAAATTTCATAAAGATCGGTTCAGCGGTTTTGTAGTCTATACGTGATATAGCCACATACCCACCCACATACCCACCCACATACCCACATACATACATCCATTTTTATATATATAGATAGCACATTGTATTAATTTATTTGCTCAATATATTGGACACGTCAGAAAATAATTTTATATGTATTTATTTTGCAAAGCTTTTTTTTAAATCAAATCGTTTGGTTCTATGAAAAAAAGATGAACCAACATGATAAAAATAAATGTAGAGATATATTTGATATTCAAGTCAGTTGGATTTTCGATTTTGTGGCGAAGAAAAGCAAAAAAAATTTTTGTTTTTATTTATAAGAAAAAATCAACCGAACAAAGATCAAATTTATGTTTTTTTATCTTTTTATGGCTTTAAGGATAAGAATATTGAGAGAGTTTAAAAAACAAAGATCTAAAGGGTTGAAAAACCTTTAAGGGATTAAAAAAGGACTTTGTGCCGAATAGGAGCAAAACAATTTTTTTCTTTATACAAGCTTGTAAAACGTAATTAGCACAGGTTAAAATGAAAGTTATGTCTTTTGCATATTCAGGACCTAAATTATAGGAATATTACCTCAAAAACATTATTTTGTTCTTAGTTTAGCCTAGCTATTGAAAGGGCTCAAGAACAAAAAATATAAAAAAGACAGGACAGTTTAAGGTTTTACTATATAAATGTTACCTTTTTTGACGGTGTACAAACAGTCTTTATGTTTTTTTTTGTGTTGAAGGCAAATTAAGGTTGGAAAAGACTTTTAAAATAAAATTTTTTTGTTTTAATTATTTTTAAAGTAATACATTAAGCTGATCAACGTGTCTTTTTTTTCATAAGATAGTTTTGTTCGAATATTATTACAAATATAACCCGCTGATGAGAAGCACCGTTCTGATTCTATGCTAGTTGGAGAAATAGTTGTATAATAGTCGTAAACAATTTGTAAGTTTCGATCGCGATTGCCCTCACCATAAAACAAAATTATTTCCTAAGTCTGAATATCTGACAATTTTGAAATACATAGCTGACTTCCCGATGTTGCAGATTCTTTTAAAACTATGTAAAGTCCTTGCTCCAGTGAATCACACTCATCATCCTCACAATCTTTTTCAGCCTCAATAAATCTTTTTTCTAATTCTATATTCAGATCAACTTAAACTGAAATGTTTGCATTTACATGAATATTTGTATTAAAAATTTTTCATGCAATTTTTTTTTAAATCCCGGGATCCAGAACAGACAATCCCGGGATTCAAAGTGGCTTAAATCATCCGGGATCCCGGAATCCCTGATTTCGGCAGTTTTGTTTTTTCATTTAATTAATTTCATACTTTTGTTTTTTCATTTACTACTTAATCACCACTGTTATTAATATAATACTTTTTACTCTTTTTTTAATAAATTTTTGTCTGACATTTTAAGTTACCTTTACATTCAATTGATTAAGTGAATTAAATTGTGAGCTTTAGATCAAGTAAGTTTTTAAGAAGGCAACAACAACTCTGTATAGAGTCAATCACTTAGCTGATTAGACAGTCTGTTTCGGAAATCGCTACATATTCCTCTCAGTAGTCTTTGAGTGATTAAGCTGTGATCAACTCACTGTTTAAACTATCATATGAGTGCGCAGATTTTGGAATTCATTCTTTTGAATTGTATGGCTGCTAATCATATGACATTTTTTAAAGCAGTAGGTTATTTATTGATCACCGCCATCAACTCTATCAAGGGTTGCCATCTGTTCTAGTTGCTTCTTTATTTATTTCAATATTCATTGGTATTCGATAGTTTGTCGAAATGCACCATAGAAATGAAACGAGTTTTTTGCTTCGCCAGAAGCTAGTGTTCTAACTGAAAAGTGGCTATTTTCACAACCAAATATCGAATTGATTAAGTTAAAAAAAAAATTAATCCTAATGCTCTTAATTAAGCAAAGTTGTTATTTAAAATGATATTGAATTGTACTATAAGAGAACATAGTTCAAAGTGTACTAATGTTTAGCTTTAATAATAATAATAATAAAATATATAATTCTTCTGTACGTGAATATGTGACTAAACTCCTCTTTAACGGCTGGACCGATTTTGATAAAATTTTTGGTGTGTTTGAATGGGTCTCTGAATGGTTAAGATTAACAATTGCACGTGTTAGGTAGCACTGCGATCGGCTAAATAGCCATACACTCCTATCCTACTCATACGAATATCTGTGCTATCTATTTTGATATATCTTTAACACCAGAGGGCGCTGTAGTATAAATCTTTTACAAAACCGTAAAAAATTCTAAGCCAATCGTATATTTAGCATCAACATTTGTATAAAAAGGTATTCAGGTACGATAAGTGTTATGGCGCTATCTATTTTAATGTGTCGTTAACACCAGAGGACTCTGCAGTACAAAACTACCAAAAAAACTCCTACACTAAGCGAAAAATTGCAATTTCAAATCAAGTCTGACCGTTTTCAATTTAAAAATGTTCATTTTTGATATATCGATTTCATTAAGAAATTTTTGATTTTTAAAACAAAAGTTAATATTTAATTTTAAGTCGAAAAAACCAACTGTATTTTTTTTCCGTGGAATATTGTGATGAAGAATGATTGGTTTTAGATAGTGAAGCGGCTGATTTCAGTCCTCACCTCACTTCAACACCTACATCACCACTAGAGGAATGCTCATTGCAAGAAATGGATGCTGAAGAACGAAATTTTTTATGTTCTCTGCAACCTTATTTTAATAACAGGATTAGTCATAATTTTCAAGCATTTTGAAGTTCGAAAATATAAATATTATAAGATTTTTCTTTATAAGCCAACCATTACATATATATATATAATATTAATGATGGAAACACATACATATGTGAAATTGAAATGTATTTAATTTACTATTTTTTATTTTATGTAATAACTTAATAATTAATAAACATGTCTTATTGTCTTGTTTCAATGTGTATATCATGTGAAAAGCAATAAAAAGGTAAAAAAGAACAACTTTAAATTAAAATTATACGTTTTTGATATAAAAATTAAACATTTTTACAACAAAAATATGTACTTTCATATCAAAAATTGTTGTTTTGAACTCAAAAATTAAAAAAATAAAAAAATTTTTTTTGCAGATTGAACAAAAAAAAAACAATAAACTAACAATGACTCATTTTTAAAATAAAAATAAGAATCATTTTCAAAATGAGAAAATCGTAGTCGATTTAAAAATTTTCAACTTTACCCTACTTTTGTAACTGTTTATTTTTGATTTAAAGTTGGAATTTTTTATTTTACGTTGTTTTTATTCTTGGTGTATGTATTATATATAATTTGTATATATTATTTTTATCAATTGTATAAATTAATTCAGTAAACAATCGTTTCATATTTTTGTGCATTAGTATTATTTTGTATTATAACAATTAATTTCGTACAAATTGTTAACAAAATATTACCTGGGAAAAGCTGGGTGTTATTAGCAAGTTAAATATATATTTCACTTTTAAACAGCTGAACCATAGTTTTTGGTACGTCAACATTAATTTGTAAAGCTAAAGAAACCGCAGAATCCGCTCCTGAATAATCTTACCACGTTTCAATTCACTCGTATTTACATGCACACATAAAAGAAATTTGTTTAAATATCAACTCGATTTCTGTGAACCAGTCTTGCCTTATATTGTGCAATGGAACTGTCAGTTAAATGAACGCATAATAATAAAAATTTAAAAAAAAAAACCATAAATAAAAGAAAGCAATCTTTTATGACGATGACGAGCGATCGTAGCGACCAACTGTCAAACTTGTCAATAATTTGATGTTTAGAAGAACAAATTTCAAACTTGTTACAATCTAAGAAAAAAAAAAACTTAACAACAAATAAAATAATCAATGAAACCCATTTGGAGCAGTGCGTCGTTTTCTTGAAAGGAATTCATGAAAATAAATGTGAATGAAGCTACTTGGTAAAATTGAATTGGTAACAATAAATATGAGGACAATTATTGCTGCCGATGGAGCA
Source organism: Dichetophora obliterata (assembly GCA_963920525.1). Taxonomy (NCBI): domain Eukaryota; kingdom Metazoa; phylum Arthropoda; class Insecta; order Diptera; family Sciomyzidae; genus Dichetophora; species Dichetophora obliterata. The sequence continues at coordinate 98,337,047 of OY986439.1, read as the reverse complement.
TAATAGAGACAACGGATTCAACGGATATGTCGCTCAAAATTGCTCCAAATAGCAACGATTACAAGTTGTCAATTCTCCCAAAATTCTCACACATTGTTTACGGGATTAATCACAAAATGCAGGTGCTTAGTGGGGATGGTGGAATCTCTGGCTTTTTTAAGTCCCTAAAATTCGGAGACTAGTCGAAGTAAGCCCCAAGATTAATCAACAACTCTTTTGCAAAACATGTGGAATAGACTCCTCTTTTATTTGAAAATTTGAATGTATGAAAAATTAAGATAGCAAATAAAGGAAATCGTCACCTATTCTCTGAAAAGTCTAATTTAGGTATATCTGACCCAATTAAAAATTTTTTACTGGTAGTGCAGCACTGCAAAAGTTCAAGGTCAGAATGATACTCATTTCGTTCAGTAAGGTTGGTTCTGTGGTTATACTTTGAGAAAAATCAAGGAGCCTAGAAGAAAGGCATTCTTAAGAGTAGACGGTTAAACATTTGGACTAAATTGAAAATTTTTTTAGTTTACATATAAGACAACACTAAAAAAAGATTACTTTTTTGTTGAAGGAAAAGTTTAAAATGTTCTAATCCAAAAAATATAAGTCTTTAATCCGCAAAAAATTTAATAAAAGCAATTTAAATATCAACTTAAAATAAAAAATTACTCTGAACACCTCATGAATTGAACACACGTCCTCTGATGTGCTGGTCCAACACCTTATCCACTCGTCCAATTCTTTTGTTAACAAGGTTGCGCTTATTTTGCATAATAATGAAAGCAAGTAAGTTCCTTTCAGAAACGTGGGTTCCAGACTCACACTCTAAAAACTGATGGAAAAATCTCTACAATAAATGTCATGAAATTTCACGGTTTGATTTTGATCAATTTATTGGTGATTTTGTAAAAAGATCAGGCTATGCAGCGGGTTTTTTCAATTCTGTTTAAATCACACTTGATTTGCAATGTACAACCTTAACGCATACAAGTTCGATGTTAGCAGAGCAGGGAATAACAATAATGAAACTACCGAAGGAGTTCCTTACAGCTAATAAGACACCTCCACCGACAGCAGAAGTATTGTCAGCGTGTCTATCCCTTCTATAAACTTCAAAACTATTATCAAGCTATTCTAAGCCAGTAATGCTTACGTTTAACCAAGTTTCAGTCAATGCGATAATATCCTCAGAGAAATTCTGAGACATTAAAAATATGTCTCACGTCTCAGAGCGTAATTACCTTACATTTTGATAGTAAAGGGATAGCCTATTCAGTTTTTTTGTGATTGACGAGCGGCTTGAGTCGTCCCTCTAGGCTTGTTCTTAGGCTGAAACTCTGTAACGAGTATATTATCAGTCCACAAATTAGAGTTTAGAACAGTTGCAAACTCTTCAGCTGAAACTATGAAAATAAAGGAAGCATGGGAAGGTTTATTACCTATTTTTTTTTTTGCATGAACAAAATGCATTTTGACTCAACAAGTTATTATGTTTGATAAAGGTCAATACATATAAGCAAACAATGTGTATTACACAGTGAAATTTTATTTACAAGAAATTTTATTGATCAAGTAAATTAATGTTGGGCCATAAAAAATGCATCATAAAAAATATTAAGCCAATTTGTAAACAACACTTTGTTCACCAAAACAGAATGAACCTTACCGTTTCCATGTCGAACTCAACAAATACACGTTTCAAAAATGTATGTATATCTTCCGGCAGACATGTTATAGCTACCAGACTTGACAAGATATTACCGTGTTCATAATTAAATTTCTCATGGTAGCCAGCTAACCATCATTAAAAACTGAAAAAAATCTAAAAGATGCCCAAAACGCACAAACACAATAGTTGATAGTAAAACTTTAATATATAATACATAAAATTATGAATAATTTAAAATTTGAGACGACATTTCGAATGCATAAAAATATCGTTATAATTTTTGATATATGCGCAAGCGCTATAATCAAACGAATTCTTGAGTCACGATTAAAAAAAAAATAAAAAATTTAAACAACTTTTCAAAACTCATTTGTTTGAATACCACGACAACCAAAAATCGAAAATTCGGTTTATGTGTTGATGCTGCGGATTGGAACAATTTCGTATAGTATGTTGTTGTTTTGGGTTTTATTTTTCTTTATATTTATGTTGTTATTGTTGTTGTTGTTGTTGTGGCTGAGGTCAGCTGGGACAGTTATCAATAAACAGATTGTATAAAACGAAAACAGTTGGAAGTTGCTGCTGCTCACTTTTTTAATTTCATTGTTCATAGCTACAGGCCTCGGCTACCACGCTGTGGAGATGGTTAAGGAGATGTTAGAGCAGGGAAGGGGGAGGGGGGCGTAGCGGAGCACGGCTTAAGAAGTAGACAATACACAAAAGCACAAATAAGTTGAAAAAACAGCATAAAATTCCAACTCAAACATCAACTTCGACAACAGTGGAAGCAGCAGCGGCAGCAACTACGGCGAGCAACATTTTAACATAAAAACCTAACAATGTTATTAGCCTTACAGTATCGGATTAGGCTACCGGTCATCATCATCATCGCCATCACCAGCACCAGCACCAGCAGCAGCACCATGAGCAGCCATGAGCGAGTCTTGTTCGTTGTGGATGTGGATGTGGGCTCTAGATGGCTTGTTGAGTGCGTGAATCCATTAAACGAGCGCGGGAAACACGCTTCCCCAAATGTTTTTCAATATTTCACTCAACATGCAGCGAGCCAGCATTTAAGCTGGTTTACATATTCTATTTTTTGTTTTTGTTGTAGTTTTGTTTTCTTTATATTTTTGGAAGGTATGAAAAAGTATTGGGAAACTTTGTTTTCTTGTGAATGAGTACAAAAAGTAACGAATTATCATCTTAGTGGTTTTTCTCGAATTTTCTAACAAAGTAATATTGAGCAGAGTTGTTGCGTCAACTATTTTTTTCTATAAATCCAAATTTGGTGAATTTCAAAAATCAATATCGTCACGGATAATCTAAAGGCAGGGACGAAATTTTAACACTTAAAAGTTAACACTCAAAAGGGGAAAAACGTGGTTTATAATAAATTTTTATAAAAAATCACGGTTAGATTTAATACATTTTTAGCCATAAACTTACACTGAGAAAAAAGTTTATCAGAATATGAGAAAAAAGGCATCATATTAAGTGAAAAATGGTATTGACTTTGCTCCAGAGAATGCTTTTCTCTAAATGTGATCCCTAAAATTCCCTAAAAATGGCAAAAAGCTTCCATGAAAAAGAGAAATATTTTCTCATTAATAAAAGACACCTTCTCTTTAATAGAAAAATATTTCTTTATAATACGTTCAACCGTTTTCTTTATTGTGTAAATTTTTCTCGAAAACAGAGAAATATTTATTAAATTTTAATAAATGCTTTCTTTAAGTTGCGTTTATAGTTTCTCACAAAAAATAACACTTTTTTTTAAAGAAAGATATATTATCTAAACACTGATACAACATATTTCTTTAAAACACAGATCCGCAATTACGATTAAAAAATTATTTTTATCAAACATTTGTTTTAACTCAGTTCTACGCAAAGTAGAAGTATTAATATCAAATTGTGATTCGGTTTTAAAAATATTAGTTAAAAATGTGTTAAGAGGTAGAATTATTGCTGTGGCATTGTTTTTCGGGACTCTTTATAAATATTCCAGAAATTTATTCTGAAAAGCGATTTTGTAAATGCATCCAAAGAAACAGTAGTAATAACCCTATAGAAACAAACAAACTTGTTTTTAAAAACAACTAATTAAAAAACTAATTATATTAAGGCGGCACCCACTTCAATTTTGAATAGTTTTTATTGCATTATATATGAAGTAATTCAAAAACTACTTCAAAAAAAGTGGCTTATTGATTTTGACATGATTTTATTAAAAATTTTTATTGGATTACAAGTTTATACATATTTAACCATGCTATTTCATCAAATATTATGAATATCAAATATCAAATATCATATTGGCTTTCACTAATATGAATTTATGTATTTTTTTTTTTTTCAAAACAATAAAATAAATGATCTCTTTGATGTATAGAAATTTAAAATTTTTATGCTTTTAAATTCATTTTCAGTAAGTTGAATATTACCTAGTTTTCAATTGATTTATTTTAAAGAAGTTAAAAAAATTATTTCAATTCAACTAATTTAACAATTAGTTGAAAACATATGCAGATGAAAGTTAATTGACTTATTTAGCGGACATCACCATACAAAATATGTTAGTTCGTTCTATGGAAAAAAGTCAGAATTTCAACTAGTTGTGGTTGACAAAAAAATACTTTTTCAATTACTTTTAAATTAGTTGATTTTTCTTACAGGGAAACAACATCAGTTTTTGCAGCTATGTTAAGTAAAAAAAAATCTTTTGAAGGAAATCGTCATAATATGCAGAATATGCAACACTTGCTTTTCACAGTATTAATCAATTGCTCTCACGCTTTCTATTTTTTTCGTACCTCTTTCAATATAAGAAAAATATATCGATTTTTGAAAAGAAGCCTTTTTAATTTTTGAGAAAGTATTTGTTGTTTTTGAAGAAAATATTTCGCATAGTGAATTATTTATCAACAATAGAGAAAAATTCTTATTTTCTATATTTTTTTTCTCTAAAATGAGATTTTTTCAGTGAGAGAAAAATACTTATCATTATTAGAGAGATAAAATATTTTCATTTCCCACAAGGAAGGAAGTATTTCTTCAAATATGTGAAAATTTATTATAATTGAAGTAAATTTTATTTGAAATAAAGAAAATTTCTATTATCGAAAATAGAGACATTTTTTATCACAAAAAGGTAGGTGTTTTTTTCTGAGTGTAACGAGATGACATTTCAAGCTCTTTCTGGAGCTTCATTCCTAAGTCTCTAAACGAGGGTATAAAAAATTTCACAAAACAAATTAAAAAATCAACGGAAAAATATGAAAGTCCTTGGATGAGTAATGAGCTTTTCGAATTGATAAAAACTAGAAACAAATCTTACAAATTGAAATCCAAACACAGAACTAATGCATTTTTTAACGAAAAATTTAAATCACTAAAAGTTGAAGTAAGAAATAAATTTAACTTCTTAAAAAAACTCTAAAATGGCAACAAAACAACACAAGACAAATACTCTAGTACTCGAACTTTGGCAATCCCTAAAGAACTTACATATAAAAAAAAAACTGAAAAAATCAAATCACCCAAATTAGGTACAAAAATGTAAAAGTTTTAAATCCAATTGAAATGGAAAATTGTTTCAATGAATTCTTCGTGAATGTAGTAGAAACTCCTGAAGACCTTGATTGTATTGAAGAGCCAGCAGTAAGAATTATACAACCGTTTTGTTAAAATAATTGATGAATTGTTGAAATAGCTACAACAAATTTGAACATAAGATCAGCTTATGGTCCAGATGGAATATCCGCACAGTTTGTTAAAAGATATAAAGACTTTCTAGTCGGCCCTTCAACTTACTTTATAAATGAATGCTTTTCGTTAAGGTCAATACCTAAAAAATTGGTCAGGAACTAAAATTTGGATCCTTTGTACCAATTCACAATGCAGGAAGTAAAGAAATTTGCTCAAATTTTCGCCCAATAACTTAATAAATTAAAATTAATAAAATATTTAAAAGATTATATTGAATCGGTTTAAAGTTTTTCCAAAAACAAGTCAAATAATTGATAAAAATCAATTTGGTTTCATAGAAAATTCAAGCACACTCTCAGCCAGTTTATCATGTACAGAATTTGCTAATGCAAATTTAGATAAAAAAAAATATTCTAAGAATTTGAATAATATATATACTTTGACTTATAAGCAGAGTAGTATATCTTTATGAATCTTTGTGAATCCTGCTTTTAAGTCCATCACTTTGGCTCCCATAGGCACCAACATCAACGTAGGTAAGTCGGTACTTTGCTCGTAGGCTGCAAGAAGCACTATCGAAAAGTATTTTTTGTTATTGTAAAATTGTCTTTCATAGTTTGGTGGGCTTCGAATAGCAATGTACTTTCCATCGATTGGCTCAATACAGTTTGGAAGATTCCATATATTAAAAAATTCTTCGCAAATTTGCATTAAGTCAGGCATTTTTGTTTCTAAATATTTCCATAAAACTTCTGCTACCTCCAATATAATAGAGTGCACCGTTTCCTTACATGGCCTTAATGACCAGGCAATAGATTGAATAAATGATCCTTGACATAAATAACTAAAGGAATCATAGAAATATTCCCAAGAAACAATTTGTGTCCAATTTGTGTCCAATTTGTGTCCAATTTTTTAATTTGGACTTAATTTTATTTTTTAAAGCTACGATTAGTTAAAATTAATCGCACATTGATTTTAAGCCGAATGCAAACGAGCTTTAGCGAACAGGACCCGAGAAAAAAATTGATATATTGTATCAATAATGTAGCTGATATGTATCGAAACTGGCCTCAGTCTTAATGTACCCGAAACATACCCAACAAGTACCTTGAAAGGCACCTGAAATAGTACTGTAGTAAGTCTGTATTATGTCAATAAAGTGTTAAAAAATGAGCGACTATATTCGGAACAATAAACTGACGAGTGCCCCAATCGGTCTTCGTTCGTACATGTGCCTACCCAAAGTGTTCCAGAAATAGCACTACTTTCGGTGCAGAGGTCGGACATTTACCGACACGGGCACCGGACATATATTAGATACTTTATTGACACAAAATATGAAATTGTTTCTCGGAATTAGTATATTACTATTTTAACTATATCGCCATATTTACTTTAGTAACACAGCTATGCGACACTCTAGCTGCACACGAATTTTAATGTAAGACTTTTTAAGATATGGCTATGAATAATAATAAAACTCATTTTCTGTTTGTTTGTTTGGCCCTTATACAAATCTTAACGGCTTAACGGATTTCGCTCAAACTAGGTACACATATTTAGTGCATCCCAACTTAAAATGTTACATACTTAGTTTTTGCCACGCGCCCTCCGAAATTTTTCAACTAACGGTAATTTTTTTATTATAATACTTTTTACCATAGGAGTTTTTTGTGTATTTAATTTTTAAACACTTTTGTTATTTTGACATCAAAAACACTCACATATATTCAAAATTGGAGAAATTTTCAGTACAACGGCTTTTTCATAAAACATCGTTACCTAAGAATGAGAAAAAAAACGACATGAAAATCAAAGTTTGGTCTTTCGATGCAAATATCGACAGCGGGTCCATTAATAAATTTTATTCAAATTTGTTTTTGTTCAAAAGTTCAATAAAATCACTTCACAAAAAGAGATTGAACTGTACCGTTAAGTCAGTGTAACTATGTTTTATAATTATGTCCAAAAAGGTCCAAAATATTGACTTTTTACTCAAAAATTGTTTTTGTTGCAAAAATGAAATCAATTAAAAATTGCGCATCTGACTACCTTTCATATGACATAGCATTTATTTGCAAAAATTCTACCGGCTATGCGCAAAAATTATTTTACTGTTTTTGTCATCAAAACAACATGGGTACCCCCTTTGATTTTTTTCGCGAAATTTATTTTTTTCAAAATGTTGTTTTTATATTTTTTTCTTTTTTTGCAAAATACAAATCTCAAAAATAATTTATGTGAAAAAATTACCCCAATATCTCTTTCCAATCAAAAGTTATGACTAAAAATCAGTTTTTTTCAAATCTGACTATTAATAAAACTGTGTTTTGTTTAAAAAGTCTATGTATAATTTGAACGTCCCCATTTATCTCCATGAACCAATAAGAGAAGATCACGCAAAGAGCAGTGCGAGAAAAAAGTAATTTTTCGTGCAACGTCATCGGTCACAAGCATGCTATGAAATTGTCAATTTGCATATGTTTTGCATGCAAAACATGTGAAAACTCGGATAAAAGTAAAAAATTATAAAATTAATAAGTTTAATTCGCGAAAAAAGTGTTTGAATACTTTGTTTGTTTATATTTCCATGCAGTAACTAAATGTAAAGAACGCTGTAAAAAGAAAAACTGCAAATAAATAGAATACAAAATTGGATGTTGTTTTATTATTGAACTGTTTTGTTCAATTTTCTTTTCCTCTGCATCGAATTGTTCACAATTTCTTTATTTAATAATCTTATTTTAAAAAGCATTCGTGCGCGGAAAAACATTTTTTTATTTTGTTGTCACAAATAACATGCTCTGCACTTGTAATGTGCGTCTGCAAATAATTTTTGCTTATTAGCAGCCCGTCGCCATTTACGTCGTTGAACACTTTTTCCAACGCAGTCATATGCGCCATGAGCTCTTCCGTTGGCTTGGCGAACCGCCTTCTCTTAAATGATCTACCTAACTAAGTGATGCTGCCGCTTCTTCTTCCAGCCTTATGTTCGGAACGTCTTTGTGCAATTTGTGGCAGATGTATCACGCGAGGTTATCCAAACCGCTGTTCACTCCAAGAAAAAGATTAAAAATATTGAATTCTTAAAATTGTTAAATTTTACTTACACTTGCGAATATAGCTGCCGTATTTTCGCTTGAAGTAACTGCTCTGAAGAGCGGTTAGAAATAGAAGCGTCCCTTCCTATTTCCTCTACAGGAAAAACTTCTCCATGACCAACGACTCCTGAAGCAGAGCACTTACGATTTTTTTGTTTTCGCGCTTTAAAATTCGCTGACATCGTTCTGCATTTGCTGGCTGCACCTCCTTGGTCATAACTGTTGGGACAGCGCCCGGCTTTAAGCGCATAGCTTTGCCAAAACCTATCGTAACATATTTTAAAAGAATATTTACGTGGAAATGTAGAAGTACTTACCCATTTGAACTTGGACCCTTCTTTCGTAGTCTTCAGGCAGAAAATGATCTCCACAGATTCTTGCCATTGCAGTGTCGACATTAGCCGACAAAAAATCTCCCATTGCTTACAAGCAATTTTTGCCTTGGGGAAACGGTAGAAACTAACGTATTTGTTTTTTTTTTTGCTGTTGCAATTAATGCATGTCGCTACAGCACACTTCGTTTTAATATAAAAACACATTACATTTATATGATAAATCTTTAAAATTTTAACAAATAACATTCAACATCCAATCACTAATCGTAAACAAAAGATTTTGTGACCGATGACGTCAGACCTATCAGCTGTTTTTGTTTACAATATGGCGGCTCTTTTCTTTGCATGATCTTTATTTCTTGGTTCATGATTTATCTCTAAGAATGTAGTTGTGTAATAGAGTAATTACGAACATTTTGGTTTATATAAAATCTTCCATACAGTAATCTTCTTAGTTTTTTGCCTCCCCAGCCCCCGCCCCCGCCCCCTCCTGCTAAATTTGTATTGTTGTGATGGCTCTATTTTTTCTCACTATTGTGTCACCATTGTCACTCAGTTCTTTATTAGTGTTACTTTGAATGTTGTATACATATCACCATTTCATCGAAAAGATGACTGAATAAGAATGCTGTAAAAGTTAATATTATCATGTCATCAGTTTTAGCTATATGGCGATATAATAAAACAAATGCACATCTGGTTAGCACAGTTGTTTCATTGGTTTTGATCTGTGCTTTAAATTCACAGATAGATGGCGCCGAATTTGTAAGTACTGTGGGCACAAACTATACACCTTGCGGTGACTAGCCGAATGATGTCTACCGAAAGTTTCTTCAAATTTAACCCCAAACGTTTGGGATTACAGACAGGTGACACTATTATCTGCTTACAGAAGAATATGTGATGTTCTTATGTAGCTAGTAAATAAGTTTTGCGAAATTTTTGCGAAAATGCTATTGCTACCAAACTTTTAAAATGTCAAATAATGTAGTACTGCCCGTTTTTTCAGTCGCAGCGTCATCTACCCTTCAATAACGGCTAAGTTTCACAGTTGCCTAAAAACATAGAATTGGATCAATTTAAATGTCCGGCTCACTTACTGGACTATTTGTTGTTTTTGCTTTGCTTGCAAATGCGATGATATGATCCTGATCTCCCATGAAAAAACGCAGCTAATATAAATTTTAGTACAATCATTTTTAATAATGAGAAAAAAAATTATAAGAAAATCAAAGTTTTTACTGGCCAATATCTCCGCTATTTTTAATATATTTCATTAAAAATTTTTTTGTTAAAAGTTCAATGTATTTTTTAATATAAATCTTTGTTTAGATGTTGAAATGTCCATATCTCAACGACGCATTGAGTCCCACCTTAATTTTTATATTGTTCAAAAGGTAATTTTGCTAGCTTTAAGATTAAGTAAATATAAAAATTGTTTTTAATTATTAAAATATATTTTTCGTACCCCTTCTTTGAATTCAATTAGCTCACCGCAAGAAATGGAACCACCAACAACAAAAATTTTCCAAAACTTTTTTGTATAAAAGTTCTTTCAATTACCTTTCTAACGGTAGCTTGAAAATAAAATTCAACATTTTTTTGATTATTCCAGAATTTAAAAAACATTTAATTGAGAAGTGCATATTAATATGTTTATACAAGGTGGCGCAAAAGTAACCTTGCGATGTTTTTTGGCTGTAATTTAAAAAAAAATGAAAAACTTTGATTCTTCTTGTAGATTATTTTTATTTGGTCTTTTAATTTTTTTTACATCAAGTCGAGAATATGATGTCATGTAAATGGCCGCCGCCACAGTTGATTGTCATTTGAGCCCTTTTTATTACATTTTTCATCACTTCGGCCAAAACTTCCGGCGATAGGCCCTCACATTCTTGTCGGATATTGTCTTTAAGAGCTGCAAGAGTCTGAGGCTTGTTAACATAAACCCGCGACTTCAAAAAGCCCCAAAAAAAGAAGTCTGGAGCGGTCAAATCAGGCGATCTTGCTGGCCAGTGCAAATCGCCAAAACGGGAGATTAGGCGCCCGGGAAATGCATCCTTCAGCATATCGGTTGTGGCACGTGCTGTGTGTGCCGTTGCACCGTCTTGTTGGAACAACATGTTTTCCAATCCCAATTCATCAAATTGCGGCAAAAAGAACTCGTTGATCATTGCTCTGTAGCGCTCACCATTCACAGTAACCATTTGGCTCGCGACGTCTTCGAAGAAAAAAGGTCCGATGACTCCTCCAGCGAAAACAGCACACCATACAGTGACTTTGAGCGGGTGTAATGGCTCTTCGTGGGTTACACGCGGATTTTCAGTGCCCCAGAAGCGTAAATTTTGCTTATTTACGTACCCGCTAAGATGGAAATGGGCCTCATTACTCATGATTATTTTTGATGAAAAATCATCTTCCTCTTGGTGGTGATTAAGGATGGCTTGAGCGTATGATAGACGCGATTGGCGGTTAGCAGCTAACAGCTGATGCACCGTCTGGACTTTGTACGGAAACATCTTCAAATCTTGCACCAAAATTCGCTGTAAAGACCGTCGACCGATACCCATTTGCGTGGCACATCGTCTGGTCGATGTCGACGGCGCTTCCATGACATCCTCGGCTACAGCAGCAATATTCTCTGCAGAACGGCTACTCCGGGGTCTGCCACGCCTGGCAGCATCTCGTGTTGTGCCAGTCTCTTCGAGGCGAGCGGCTAAACGTCACAGTGTTTCACCAGTAGGCGTTGGACGGCCAGGAAATCTGCGACGAAATTCACGTTGTGCCAAAGTCACCGACCGATTATTGGTCAAATAAATAGTCACCAATATTCCGCGTTCTGGAGCAGTGTAGCGTAACATTGTTTATTAACGTGTATTTCGCATGTGTTTACTACACAAATGTCAAAACAGAACTGACATTAGGGGCCAATCGCAAAATTTATAGCATTTTCTGATAGGAGGATTACTTTTGCGCCACCTTGTATAAATGACTCTCGAGTAACACCAGGTATATCAGCTAGTATTAAAGCTGAAAGCAGTTTGTAAGTCCTCACAGACATTTCCTTGTAAATAAAAATTGGTGGTGGTCAATTTCTTTTAGTTTTAAAAAATTTAATTTTTAAGCTCCTTAACTTTAACTCGATCACGATTAGATTCGCAGGCGCAACAGGATTGCTTTCTAACATCTTTTAAATCCACTACACTGTTGAGAGCATTCAAGCCAAATATAAAGCACTTCGCTTCATTTACTTTTTTAATATTATTTTGCACACTCATTTTGAAAATATCTCACAAATAATCACAAATAAATGCATACTTTTTCGTGTCACTTCTCAAAGTCGATATATGGCAATTAAGGGCAATTTTTAGTTTGCCAACAGACTGCTGGCTTTTCGGTAAGTTTTCGACATTAGCGTATGCCAGCATGTAGGGCTATTATAGTCAGACCCAGTGATGTGCGGCGTAGAGAACATGATGTCGACAATACTATTGTCGACGGTGTCGAGAATGTCGTGTAGACAATTGCTTTTAACGACGTGTAGATAATTAATGTAAAAGGCTGCATGTTTTTTGTAATATTTAATTAAATTGAGTCCAAGTTCGAAGTATTCCTTATTTTTACGCCTTCTGGGCATGGCTTGTGTTTGTTTAATTGTAAAATTTGTTAGTTAAACGACTTTTCAAAAGGTTTTAAGAATCAGCATAATCTAAATGGAACTTGCATTTTCGCAGTGTTGCATTTTGTTGACATTGCTTACACAATTCTCGACATTGTCTGCATTGTCGACACATTCTGCATTGTCGACACCAAAATGTCGACGCGTCGAGGAACATCACTGGTCAGGCCTTTAGGTGGAACAAAAACCTGAGAAGTAAGTGGAACAACCTGGGAATCGCCAAGAGTTGGTGAAAGAGAAACAGTTTGGGCATAAGACATGACTGGCAATGAAAGTGGAGGTGCCAACACTGGCAAAGGAGCAGAAATAGATATGTTTGATGTATTCAAAGTAGAAGTTAAAATAGGTGGAGGGGCAGTTGTACCACAAATGTCCACGTCATCAGCAATGTCTTATTCAGGAGAAGGTACCGTTGGAGTTGAATCGGTGTTTTGCTTACTGCGTAGGGACATGTGTTTTGGTTTTTGCTTGGGTGAAGGAATTGACTCTTCAATATATTTAAAATCGTCGAAAAGAGACTGGTATTTATAAAATTTTGCAGAGAGCGAAGAAAGTTTCCTAATTATTTCAGAGAAACATTGCTTCGCCTGCTTAACAAGCTTGTAGAAGTTGATGTCAGCCAATCTTTATTTCATTTACATTTTATAACATGTTTTCCCCCATATAAATCAGACTTTGAACTCTATACTCCCTTTCGGCACGCATAAGTATCAATAGGGGTATTCACACTGACTTGGGTAGTTGGGTAGATTGGCAAATGCCGTACATTTTGTTTTTGTAAAGTGCCATTCTACCTAAGTACCCATCTACCAATCTACTCTAGCTGACCCCTTGACTTGTTTGGGTAGATTATTTTCTTGCCAAATTGAGTACTTTTTCCATGTGTTACCACCTTTTGCAAAAATAGACAATAATTGCACTAAGGGCATCAAATTTACAATATTTGTTGTCAAGGCTAATATCTCGAATAATACACAAAATATATTGCCCCACCCCTTATTTCCGCCCACAAGGTAATAAAAACGTTATATTTCAGACGGATTTGGTTGTATTGGACTAAAATTTTGTAATTTAGTTCGTATGGCTACTATCGACAATTCAACAAAAATTTCTTTTAACAAATTATAATTCCTGTGTTGTGAATGTTTTTATAATGAAACTTGATTTATATTTGCTATGAGACCAAGTGGTGGTACTTTTACCACTCTTCTATATATATAAAATCGTTCGTGCGGTGTCTTTTAAGATCTCAGGAACGGTAATACCTATGGCAATTAAATTTACAATATTGTTAATATCTCGGTTAATAAAGTTAATATCTCGTTTAATAAAAAAGCCACACCCCTATTACTGCCCACAAATCAATAGAATTGCTATATTTCGGAAGGTTTTGATCGTATTAGACTAAAATTTTGTAATTTAGTGGTTAGTGTCTGCAACTATATTAAAATTGGGTGTCCACGCCCTCTTTTACAGCCCACAAATCAATAAAAATACTTTATTTAAGACGATTTTGGTCGTATAAGACTTAAATTCGGTAATTTAGTTTGTATGGTTACATTGGGGAACAGTGCTAAAAATGGTCGTGGTAAGCAACACATTAAAATTGACTACTTGGCCGATTGCGCTGAAATTTGGCAGTCGATTTGTTTCGCTTACGAGATAGTTTATGAAAATTTTGCCAAACACCCAAACAAACATAAAAATGCTATATTTTAGACGGTTTTGGTCGTATTAAACTAAAATTTGGTAAATTAGTGCATATAGTTACTTTCGGACTCTGAACTAAAAATAGGCGTAGTCACACTACACGCTCAGAAATCTTGGATTAAATTCTAATACAAACTGTATTGTATATATGACCACACCAGAATTGTATTACAATCTAATACACTACATATATTACAATTGATTTTTATTCTCTCATGGGACTTAATTTACATACATGCTTGTATTAAAATATTTTTGACAAAAAAAAAATTAACGAAACATGTGGGATTCGAACCCAGTACGTTTAGGTTATAAGTTTTTGGCTCTACCAACTGCTCTATGAAGCCACATGTATAAAGAAATGATAAACATGCATAAGAGCCGAACCAAGCCGAACGCTGTTTTTAAAGACTAATCCAAACTGTATTAAAAAGTATTCCAGGTTTTATTAAAAAATGTCTAGTATTTTGAAGAGTTTTAATTCTAATAGAAGAAGTATTAAAAATGCATGATTCCAACGATTGGATTAAAATTAATTCCAAGATTTCTGAGCGTGTACAGTTATGCCAGTTCAAATACACAAAAACTTAAATTATTTTTTTTTTTTCGATTGGCATGAAAATTCTTATGTGGCAGTAAGCCGGTCTGTGACAGGACAACGTTTGCCCCTGGCTTACTAGTAAATGATAAGATGCTGGGAAGTTTACATTAAAAATTACTCGTATATAGAATAACTTTTTCACGCCCAATTAATGGCCTAAATTTTTCGCATATAAAATTACAAAATATGATTTGGCGGCAACCCTTTTCCAGCTGTCACTCATCTACATAAACCGGGGAGATCAAAGAAATATGCAGCACTGGCCAAAACTATTCTACAAAGTACTCAATTGCAATTTAGGGTGCTCGCAATAACCAAAAGTACTCAATCTACCCATACCCAACTACCCAAGTCAGTGTGAATACCCCTAATATTTTTTCCTGAAAATTTCACAGTTTACTTCTGTTTTGTAAAGAAACAAAACCCCAGCCCTTAAAGATCAGATTAAAGATCCGAAGAAACAAACTTTGTCCCATAAAATAAAGCTCACTCTAGTGTCAGTACATATTCAGTCGTTTTACGGTGAAGTAATCGGTTTTTTGTAAACACAAATCACGCAATTTGTGAATCATCATCATCAGCATCATCGTCATTATCGTTGAGTTAAACTAAAGCACAGCAATGGTTATTAAAAGGTTCCGATTATGAAACAAATCAAAACTCATCTCAATGGTTGGTGCGAATGCAAACGTTGTTTGTCCATTAAGATTGGACAGCGTCAAATACAATGGCACAGGCAATGCATTAAAATTGGTTCTTTATGAGTTAAGCTAGAATAAACTGGGTTTTTGTGGGTGTGCGTATGTGTATGCGCATGTAGATCGAGACATTCCATTCCAGTCTCGGTTATTTCGGTAGTTATATCGTTATACGGAGGCAAAATGTTAACAAAATGTGTGTGGAATGTTTATAGATAAACATTTTTATTAAACGAAACAATTTGAATTCTTGACTGTTGTTTTTGTTGTTGTTGTTGTTGTTTTACCTTAAGTGCTAATCCGATCTTTGTGTAACGAAATGCCACGGAAGTCAAATCAAGCAGAAGCGAGTTATTTTTATTAATTCCAGTTAGTATGTTTTAAATGAGCCACATTTAGATTTTGATAAAGACATGAATTCTACCAATCATGCAATTATATACAGGGTGCGTACGATATATGAAGACACTCATAAAGGTAATTACTACAGAATAATTTTGTCGGTTTTTTTTTCTTTGCAGATCATCAGAAAAAAAACTATATTCAGATATATCAGCTGCCAAATGCCTGGGCTGCACTTTCCGAAACCCGTAATGGATAACCCTGTACTGATGGATAACCCTGTACTGATACAGGGTTATCCATTTCGGGTTTCGGAAAGTGCAGCCCAGTCATTTGGCAGCTGACATATGTTCATGTCATCCAAACTAGTTTTTGTGTAGCTAACCGTTGCACAGTGGCCGAAAAGGCTCATTTAGCGGCGTTTAATTAATAGCGCTTAGGGAAAAATTTTGTTTGTTTGTGTAATGCTTTTTTTAGTTGAAAACAGATTAAGCTACAATGCTAAGCAAAAAAAAATTTTTTTAAAAATATATTTATATTTTTTTTTTTTGTGAAAGTTGCAACTTTTTTTCATATTTTATACTTTTTTTATTTTATTCAGGAAAACATCGTAAAGTTAAAATATTTATTGTTTCACATTCATTTGGGCTGAAAATATATTAAACTTTAATATTAAAAACATTTTTTTGTTTTATTTATTTATTTTGTTTTTATTTTTTTTTTCTGTTGAAATAACTATTTTTGGCCATATACAGTCTTCATATATTTAAGTTGTTTTCATAACAAAAGTTTTATTATAATTTTAAAAAAAAAACAAATGTAGTAATAATAATAGTAATAAAAGTGTTTTATTCCGTTTCGGAACTGCTAGATGAATCTAAGGTGCAAATGAAAAAAAACTATTCAGAGTCGGAGCTTTCAGAATTAAGGTCGCCAGTTATATCATTCATATTTAAAAGAAGCTGCTTGACCCCAGCATCTATTTCGATGTGTTTTTTCGAGTATTTCGAGGTGCTTTTAGATTTAGATGTAATAAAAGGATCCGACGAAACCAATAGAGCGTGCAGTAAGTCTTCCATTGTGTGCAATCTCGTGTCTTTTCGCGTGTGGTTCAGCCTATAAGTGCGAAAATCTTTATTTCTTGCCTCAAGTGCCTCTTCTGACATCATTCCTATTGGTAGCGAAACTTTGTCAATAATATCTGCTCCATGTATTAATATTTTATGAACAGATTGAGGCATATAAAACCAAGGGTATTCGGAAACAAATATTTTTGCTGTTTCCCAGGCATATATGCGAAAAGCCTCTACGTTAACTGCATACCCACATGCCATTGTACGCAATATTATACCAAACCTTTTTATAAGTTCCATTTTTACTCCAGTTACTATAGAGGCCATGGTTGGCTGCTCGAAAAACATTCTGGCTGTATTCCCAGTGTTTGTATTCCCCGAACCCGTCGTTGGATTGTCCACCAAAATACCCAATTCTTTTCTTAGTTCAAGTTGAATTTTTCTTTTGGTTTGTTCAGCAATTTCTTTATTTTCTCCACGTATTTGCCAAGTTTTTATAGGTATTCTGTAGGCGATATGAATTATACACTCGAAGCACCGTATCCAAGCATGAAGTGTCGACAATCCATATTCGTACAAGTGGTTTTGTGGCTGCCTCAGTTGAACCAAATTTAGATTGTTCATCAATTTTGGTGTCGCACCACAAATTCCACAAGCCAGTGATGATGACTCCGCTATGGTATTAAACACTTTTCCATCGATCATGGTCAAATGAAATTCGTGTGTTACTTCAAAAGAACTTAATTTTGTCGGCAGAATTTGTGCAATTTGTCTTTTTACATTTTCTATCTCAGCCCTTACTAAATCCGCTGACTCTTTTTCAAAAATTATTTTAATGGGTCTGCAGAACCGAGTTGAAGAAGGCCTGTTATTTTGCCATAGTATTGCGGGTCCTTTTTTAATTTGTAAAGGAACAATACATACAGCAAATAAATGCTCATCAATTGTTCCAGTATCAGAAACACTGAAACGTTGACGGTAAGTAGAGTGCCCACTGCTACCGTCACAGCCCCATTTAAATATTGCTTTTATGCAATCGTTATTATTGCCTACAGTCATGAGATCACCAAAAGCTGTTGAAAAGCCTTGCATTATACGTGCAATAGTATGGTCTACGAGACTTTGCAAGCCAACTTCAGCTGAACGTTCAGTTACGTGTATGTCACTGGGGTAACACTCCCTTTTAGTTTTAGCCAAAATATCGTAGCTTGGATAAATATTGGCGTTTCGTTTTTTGGCACCAGATTGCATATCTCTGTATGACATTTTTGAGTATCCACCATCAATATAAAGAGCTAAAGCTTCCTCAGGTGTATACGGAATATTGGTTTTTGCTTCAGAGTCTACAGATTTAAGCATTTTTGGAGCTATTCCAGATTCTGAACGTAACTTTGAAACAACCTGTGAAGCGCTTCTTTTTCCAGCCTTGTAAAGACTCACGCTCGTTGCTACCATTAACTCTTCGTTCGGTGTTTCATTGACAATTGATGCAATTTTTTTTATTTGAGTCTTCCTTGTGCACTCTGAAAAAGGTTTCTCATTACGTTGGGCAACGGCTGGATTAGGGAAAATAATGTCTTCATCCAACCAGATCTTATTTCGCTTTTCGAACACTGCCAAAACTCTATGACTTTCTTTCCACTTTTGTACAAGTTGGCTCATAAAATTTCTTAATTGTTTTTGAATTTGTCGGTATTGCTCTTCGCTATATTTCGAGCGATCAATGATATTAGCGAATACATGATTTTCAACCATTAAAAATTTGTTTGTTGGCACTGGTTCACTATGCCATATTAAAAAAAGAGTGCGTTTAGATTCTTCCATTGTAACTAAAAACCGAAAAAAATAAAAAGTTTGCAAAAACTAGCAGCCTATATATAAAGTTGACATAGATAACAACCAATTTAAACAAATTAAGCAAACAATGAACCCAATCCAGTCCAATCCACCTTACTTTTATTCCACACAAAATTGGATTTCATATCTAAAAACACTTTCACAAAGGACATTTTATTTTTCAACTGTTAAGCACTAACACATACAATCACAGATCACAAACAGATTTTTTTTTATTTAATACATACCTTTTAATTAAAGTAAAATCGCAAATCTTATTAACAAATTAAATTTTTAATTTTTTCCTCTCAACAAAATTGCACTTGAAACAAGCTCAAAAACATGTGTTAACTTTGCTGAAAAATGTGTCAAGTTTGAATGCTCACAGCTGTACGAATATTGGGAACAAAACCAAAAAGAAAACACAAAAAAATCCGCTGTGGTTTAAGTTTTCAAAAAAAATAATAAAGTTTGCTATATTATGACTTTTTACATTTCGCTGAAGTGCCGCTAGATGGGGTATTCCGGCCAATGTGCGTTGGCCATTTTACAATGTGGCACGTTTTACTACCGAACAACGCGTTAAAATTGTTAAATTGTTAAAGGATAGTTATAATTTTTCGCTTATACCTACTTTCAAAGTAGCTAAATAAAAAAATTAATTTAAATATATACAGAGATTGACGAAAAGTTTTCATTGTTCGCCTTCACTGTCACGTAGTTGATGTGCTTCCTAAACAGTTTTTTGCTTAACCCTCATCCTGTATTTTGGGCAAATTTTGCCCAAACGGGTTTTTAACTCAGCGTATCATGCGTGAATTAAGTATTATCGGCAAGAAATTTTGTGGCAATTATTTTTTCCCTATATTTCATCAGTGTTATGAATTAATATATTGTGGCTCCACCAGAGGCTCCTCCATAAAAAAGTAACGAATGTTGTATTTTGGGCAAATTTTGCCCAATACAATTTTCTATTATTTCCGCGAGCAACATTTAAAATGTGTGTTTTTTTTTTTCGTTTTCCGGGGAATCTCTTATTTCTAAATGAGAGCCACGTGGCTGATCGGGTTTGTGCATGAGTATATTCCGTCTGTTTTTTATACGTGTATGTGTTGCTTCAATCAATGCTGAACACCAAATGAGAGTGTGCTTTGCTTACACAAAACATCGTACATTGCACGAAGGAGTTGATAGAATTTTGTTGCTAGCATTTCGTCGACTGCAGCAAGCCCAACATTCGCAACAATAACGGCAGCACTGTACGCCTTTTTTTATTTTGGGGAATCACCAACATATGCTCAGTTGCTTTACCCCTTCAAATACATCAGAAAGAAGAACACATTCGAGAGTGCACCATTGTTATTTTTGCGACGTAGTTGATTTTTTTGCTCCCGTGGGTTGTGAGTTCTAAAAGTGGAAATATATATTTTTTACAGCACGAAAAAAGAGAAAAAGCAATGTCCAAAAAGGTATGTATAAAAAGTAAGAAAATTTTAGTGGATTATAACTGACTATACGATATCCAACACCAGCTTACTCGACGCCAAATAGAAGACCTGATAAGCGATTCATACAGTGAGCCTGAAGAGGGTGTACTCGACCATGAAAGCTCAATCGACGATTTGCAAAGTTCATCAGATAATGGATCAGTAACAAATATAAGAATATCGGAGGGAGAAAGTATTTACTCCGATGAAGAACCATTTACTGTTCCAGAGCAAGAAGAAGACCCTCCTTCTGGTTTTTTTTCTAAGGACAAGAAAACAATTTGGTTTGACAAATGCAGTGGCTCGTTGGTTGGTAGGAAAAGAGATGAAAACGTTATTACTTCCAAACCTGGACTAACCCAATATGCCATTGGGCGTGTTAGTGATATCAAATCTACATTTGAGTTATTTATGACAAAGGAGATGCAATCTATAATCATAAAGATGACAAATATTGAAGGTGATTTTGATAGAATTTTTAAAAAATTTTGTACATCAGAAAACCTATTTATACATTACTATATAGGAATCAAAGTGTTTGGAGAAACTTGGAAGGAAATAAACTATACATCGTTGAAGGCATATTTTGGATTGCTGATATTAGCTGGAGTTTATCGCTCTTGCGGTGAAGCTATGGAATGTTTATGGGACGATGTGAAAGGAAGGCCGATATTCAGAGCAACAATGTCCCTGCGAAGATTCCAAAATATTAGCAGAGTACTTCGATTTGATGATAAGTCAGATAGGGAGGATCGGCGTGCTCGGGATAAGCTGGCACCTATAAGAGCTTTGTGGGACAAATTGGCAAATAATTTGAAGATTATGTACATTGGCGTCGGAAGCGGGGGAGCAAGGTGGGCAGTTGCCCCCCTCACTTTTTTAGCTAGATAAACAATTTAAAAGGAAAAGTTATTCAAAATATCAGTTTTATTACAACGATAATATTTTTGTATTATATATTTTCCTCTTCTTTCTCTCTTCTTCATGTTTCATGTGAAGAAATTTTGGTGAACTTTTTTTGCACCACCATTTGTACTGCCCCCCCATTTGTACTGCCCCCCCAGATGAAATTCGCTTCCGACGCGATTGATTATGTACAATCCAAATGAATGCGTGACAGTCGATGAACAGCTGGTATCATATCGTGGCAAATGCCCATTTAGGCAATATATTCCTTCAAAGCCAGCGAAATACGGAATCAAAATTTGGGCGCTGTGTGACTCAAACACTAGTTATGCCTGGGCTATGCAAGTCTATACCGGGCGAAATCGAAATTGTGCCGCTGAGAAGAATCAAGGCATGCGAGTAGTGCTAGAACTTGCAGAAGGACTCAAGGGTCATAACATCACTTGCGATAATTTTTTTACGTCATATGATCTTGCTGCTGAACTTCTGAAAAAGAAAATGACAATAGTTGGAACTGTCCATAAAAATAAGGTATTTCTGCCCCCACATATTTTGGATATGAGAAAAAAACCTCCCCTTTACTCAGAGTTCCTTTTTGAACATAAAAATAAAGTGACATTAGTTGCTTATGTTCCAAAAAAATATCGTTGCGTATATCTGATAAGCACATTGCATCAGGATGCAAAAATAATGGACAGCCAGTCAAAGAAGCCGGAAATAATAGACTATTATAACCATACAAAGGCAGGGGTAGATAAACTCGATCAACTGGTTGCTACATATACATGTAAGCGAAAAACCAATAGATGGCCTGTAGCTCTATTCGCAAATATGCTTGATGTATCTGCATGCAATGAACAAAGCAAAACATTTTCGTCGCAGACTCTTTTTGGAAGAATTGGGATTAATGCTATTGGAAGATGAAAAACTGCACCGTCAGACACAGCCATATGGTACTGTCGCCAGGAAAGGACGTAACCCTCAGGAAGAGAAAGCTGCAAAGAGAGGCCGTTGTTATTGCTATGAAAACAAGTCCAATAGCACTAAATATAGTACTAGATGTGAAAAATTTAACCTATTTGTGTGCAAAAAACATTCCAACATCCAAGTTATATGCAATTCATGCCACAAATAACTTTTGAACTTATTAAATTAATAAAACTTTGAGTTAATTGAATTAAAATTACTTGTAAAACTGTATTGGGCAAAATTTGCCCAAAATACAAGATTCGTTACTTTTTTTCTTAGCAGGAAGAGGGTTAAATTCGTATTTGTTTTGGCTGGAAATTCGGTTCAATAATTCAGGCCTTGTCTTTAAACACTTTTAAAATTCGGTGCAGCTGTATTCAATGTTATTTTTTTTAAATAAAATTGATTCAAGAGTCTGCATTTTTAACGCTTTTGATTCCAATTTCTCGCTGGGAAAACTCAACATCTGTAGATTCGCAAAAATAATTCAAGGATTTAATTCTCACGGTGTTAATGTAAAAATATGAATAAACTTTAACTATGATAAGCTCAATCTCGATCACAAGCGGATCACAAGAGGCCTTAATTGTATTGTGGACAATATGTGCAGCACATCCGATACCAATAAGTAATGACTTCCACTGCTTCAAACGATAAAAAACGTTATATTGTCCCCCATGCTACCGATATTCAAAATTTGTAGGGCAATAGTCTCCACAGAATTCGACAATTTTACTTTTAATCTCGTTACATTCAGCAGCTCGGATGATTAGCGAAGAAATTACTTCAGACGATTCTCCCTTATCCGACGAAAATTGAAGCATTTTCACGTTAACTCCAAGAATTGGAATGAAGTAGCGCACAACTACCGGCATCAATTTGACGTTTCCATGGTTCCATGGTTCCAGGCATCTGTCGAAATCGAGACGTAGCTCTGCTTTGTCGAATCTTATTTTAAATCGCAGTAGCGTAACTTTATTTTGTGCGCCCGCCCGCAGGTTTCTAAAAGCGCCCTGCTTTTTACTTTTAGAGTAAAACTGTGTTATTACTAGATTACTAGAAGCGTAGGAGAAAACAAGAGAACTCTTGGCAAACAAAAAAAGAAAACAAAAAGAGACTTTTTTTAATTCACTGATCATATAATGATCATCATTTATTACAACAGTTATATTTTAAAAATATCTTATTTTATATATTTTATCTTAAAAGAATTTTTTAAAAAAAGCAATAACGAAAGAAATACTTTTTATAATATCAAATATAATAAAATTTATAAGATTTTATCACAAAGCAGGTAAAAAAGCATCACATATTAATGATTGAAATAAGTAAACAAACTTAATGATTGAATATACGGGATCAATAATTTTTTATGGGTGGAATGATAAGTTTCAGATGTTAAGTTTAAATGTTTTGTGTTTGACGTTGCCTGTTAACTAAAGAATTTGCTAACGTCACAAAATAAGACTAACTGACTGATTCAAATAACATCAGTAGCTGACTTGCCGAAAATATGAAAGCAAACGCGTAAATCGACTCCGACCATAATCGAATTTTGCCAAACAAAGACGACTTTTGCTCAAAATATTTGGCCAAAAAAAGAAAGAGTGGTCGTAGAGCTATGAAATTGGCACGAATATCTTTAAAGACAAAATTAAGAAATCTTGAAAAAGTCACACAAATCCGACCTCTGCCTAATAATGTTAAGGTTAGATCAAATTCAATTTTTCAAAATATTATTTATAGACTTTTTGATCATATGTTAATATGCAATTAAAAACACAGTTTTAATTCATTTTTTTCCCGACGTTTCGTTGGCTATTTTCCAACATTTTCAAGGGATTTTTTTATTAAATTTCGAAAACAAAAACAAAGAACACTGGATTAATAAATATATGAATTTACATAAAGCGACATAGTAGAAGATTTGAATGATTATTTTTTTGAAAAATTTTAAAAAGACATGAACTTACAAAATTATGTGTGTGGCATATGTAACTTATTGGTAACTTTTTAAGAACAATATAAAAACTTTTGACAAATTTACAGGACTTTTGCAAAAACTAAGGAAAAAACGATGTAAACACAATAAACAGATTTGTTACACTAATTTTTGTCTAAAGCAACAGCATAAATTAAGTTTATGTTGTCTTTGTCTTCTTTGTATTGGGGGTTGGAATTAGTTTTAAAGGTTTTCTAAGAGATGACGTAACTATCAATAGATCGCATCGGGCACACCTGTGACTATATTCATTTCAAAGCACATTGTCTAAGCTTCATTTTTCAGTATGTGTCATTCCACTGAAGTGTAAACAACATATATTTTTTTCTCTGTGAACATGTCGACTTTCGTTCCAACAAAACGCAATTTGCGGGAAGATTTACTTTTGTGCTTCCATTTGAAGAAAAAAGCGGTTGAAGCACAACGCACGCTTACTGAGGCTTACGGGGACTATGCTAAATCGATTTCTACTTGTGAGTACTGGTTCCGTCGGTTTAAAAGTGGTGATTTTGATACGGAAGACAAAGAGCGTCCGGGCCAGCCGAAAAAGTTTGAAGATGAGGAATTGGAGGCTTTGCTCGATGAAGACCCGTGTCAAACCCTTCAAGAATTGTCAGAATCATTGGGAGTCGACTTATCAACGATCGGCAAACGCTTGAAGGCCATGGGAATGATTCAAAAGCAAGGAAATTGGGTGCCGTACCAGTTGAAGCCGAGAGACGTTGAACGGCGATTTTGCATGTGCGAACAACTGCTTCAACGGCATAAAAGGAAGAGTTTTTTGCATCGTATTGTCACTGGCGATGAAAAGTGGATCCATTACGATAATCCTAAGCGAAAAAAATCGTGGGGACCACCCGGCCATGCATCAACATCGAGGGCCAAGCCGAATATTCATGGCGCCAAGCTTATGCTGTGTATTTGGTGGGATCAGAAGGGTGTCGTGTACTATGAGCTGCTAAAACCTAACGAAACCATCACTGGGGAACGCTACCAACAACAATTGATGCAATTGAGCCGAGCATTAAAGGTTAAACGACCGGAATATGCCAAAAGACACGACAAAGTGGTTTTTCAACATGACAACGCACGGCCACATGTTGCAAGAACCGTCAAGGAAACGTTGGAGGCGCTGAATTGGGATGTGCTACCCCACCCGCCTTATAGCCCAGACATAGCCCCTTCCGACTACCACCTATTCAGATCGATGACGCATGGCTTGGCTGAGCAGCGCTTCACTTCTTACGAGGATACCAAAAAATGGGTCGATTCGTGGATTGCCTCAAAAGACGAATCGTTCTTCCGGCGCGGAATCCATATGCTGCCAGAAAGATGGGAAAATGTTGTAGCTAACGATGGACAATACTTTGAATAATATACATTGTACCGTTGTTTCTAAATAAATGCTCAAAAACCGAAAAAAACCTTTAAAATTAATTCCAACCCCCAATAGTTCATCGTTGTTTTTTATTTTTGTTGTATTCTTAGGCTTTCTAAACCACACCCACTTCCCATATAAACGAAACCCATTTTTGCCTGAAACTTCATTAGGTCTTGTCTCAAAACAACGAAATTTGCTACATAAATTTCTTAGATGATTAATTATATTTTAGTAACTCAACCTTGGAAAATACTACCCACTCAAATTGACAACTTTTTTGTTCATATTTGTAAGCTTTTTTGATTACAGCAAGGACATTTTAAAAATTGAGTTGTTTTGTGTTTTTAAATAAGTATAATTTTGAAAAATAATCAGCTGCCATACATCAAATATATCTTACATTTTAACTAAATAGGTCACCTTAAAAAAAATGTATATCTTCCGTATTAGCAAGAATTTTTTTTTTTTTTTTTTTGATTTGGTGTAACGCAGGTCTAATGAAGTTTTTGTAAAGTAAATACTTCTCAAAATTATTTTTTTAACTTTTTAAAAATTGAATATTTAAAAATTTGTATCCCGCTTTTAGTATTTACTTTTATGATAAACTTAACACCATATTTTAAAAATTTTAACAAAAACAGCAAGGTTGCCAGACATAAGAAATTTTAAACCTTAAAAGAAAAATTTTATTTTCAAAAAATGCAACTTGGAAATATATTAGATTTTTGGCCGCTTATTTTATACTGTGCGTCGTTCTCCACTTTATTTATCATTTTTATCAAGGAGCTTGAAGGCGCCCCTGGCTTAGTTGCGCCCGCCCGCAGTGCGGGCTCTGCGGGCCCGCTTTTTACGCCACTGTTAAATCGTCTTTAGCATAAGAAGCCAACACATTGGTCACGATAGCTTCACACTTTGTACGAGCGCAATGAAAATCCTGAATTGCAAAACATTCTTGAAAAAGTTTTGAACCTTAATCAGTTGACAAAAAACTTTGATTTGACTTAACCACATGATACGCCCAAACTCCCTCCATGCCAGCGGTTTTATGGTCTTTTTTTGTAAAAAATTTTTAACTCTTCATGTGTCGGTAATTAATCGCAAAGCTTTTTGATGTTTTTTTGTTTGTGGGTGCTTCTGTATTGCTGCTTTTCCCATGTTGCTAATATTAATAGCAGCCAAGCAAACTTCACAAAAACATCACTACCATTTTTTCCTTTAGTTGCTTTCAGAAATGGATACTTTTTTCTCATTTTTGTGTTGAAAACATTTCTTCCACGTGAGAATTCAATTCAAAAACGTTTTGCTGCAAATAAATTCAACTCACAATGAAACAAAGCAGAAGGTAAACCGAAATAAAAAAAATCGATTTTTTCGATTAGTCGATTCTATCATATAAGAAATTTTTACCCCCTGATCACACGAAACGCTTTTGACGGTACGCTGTTTATAAAATAAACTATATGTTTTTAAAACCTTTCCTAATATATGTTTTTCAAATAATTAAATTAACAAAAAGTAAGCATAAATAAGTATCATTCTTAAAACTAAGTATACTTATAAGTATTGAGTTTTAGTAAGTATATGAATCTAAAAATAAGTATGATACTTACAAAGTAAGTATAGTGGGTAACATAAAGAAAATAAAATAAAGTGCCTAAAATAAAGAAAAAAAACAAACTTTCAGAACCTTGGCTAAATTCAAATCTCAGATACCTGAGAAACCAGAGAAACCGAATTTACAAACTCATCAAAACTACCGCAAATGTTGCCGAAGAAATGAGGCTCAGATACGATGAGCTATCAAAAGAGTTCTCTTTCAAATCTGAAGAAGCTTACAAGCTTTACACAAACTTAATTGGAGAGAAAATTGTCCAAGACCCCAAAACATTTTTCGACTTTGTCAATCTGAAACGAAAATCAGCCGGTTACCCTTCATCCATGTATAAAGGTAATATTATCTCTTCCAACCCTCAAGTAATATGTAACCTCTTTGCGGATTATTTTAAGGATGTATTTTGTCCACCAACTACTCAGTCGGATGTTTTTCCCCCCACTCCGAATTCACAACATATGGTTGAAAACTTTGGCTTGTCAATAGAAGACATATCGAATGCAATAAAGGGTTTAGATGCAACCAAGGGATCTGGACCAGACCAAATTCCCCCAAAGTTATTGGTGCGATGCTTAGACCAACTACTTGTGCCCTTATATATTATATTTAACAAATCACTGTCTCTTGGAGTGTTTCCCTCTTTTTGGAAAACTTCCCACCTAATACCAATATATAAAAACGGTCAAAAAAGTTCAGTTGAAAACTATAGAGGCATAGCAATTTTGTCGGCCGTCCCAAAGCTATTTGAAAAAATTATTTGCGAAAAGCTAACGTACCTTATCAACCAGAGACTAAACAAGCAGCAGCACGGGTTTCGAAAAGGAAGGTCCACAACCACTAACCTCATGATAATGGTTTCTGACGTTTTATGCAAGATGGAGAAAGGATACCTAATAGACGCTATTTACACTGATTTCAGTAAAGCTTTTGATCGTGTTGATCACGGCATCTTAATACATAAATTAGAAAAATTTGGTTTCTCTGGATCTTTACTTAGTTGGCTATCAACTTATCTCCATGGTAGATCCCAATATGTTAAATTTCAAGGAATTGTTTTGAAGAAAATTGAAGTCTCCTCTGGAGTACCGCAAGGTAGTCACCTTGGTCCTCTTCTCTTCAATATCTTCATATCCGACTTGTCCATGGTGTTGAAGGATATTCCACATCTTATGTATGCGGACGACTTAAAATTGTACCACGTAATTGAATCGCAGGAAGATGTAACTTTCTTACAGTTAAAACTCTCATCTCTTGAGACCTGGTGTACCCAAAACAAACTCTACCTCAATGTAAAAAAGTGTAGCGTGATAAGTTTTTCCCGTAGAAACCAAGTTGTAAATCACAAATACCGCCTTAATAATAATGAACTTAACAGGGTCAATTATGTAGTTGATCTTGGAGTGGTCTTGGACAACAAACTGCGCTTTAATTTACACTATGATAAGATTGTATCCAGGGCCAGTAAACTGCTCGGTTTTATTAAAAGACGAGCATACGAATTCAAGAATGTATGGGTCACTACATCCCTGTACTGTGCAATAGTGCGCCCAATACTCGAATATGGCTGCATAATTTGGAATCCAGTTTTTGGATCCCATTGTGATAGAATCGAATCCATTCAAAAACAGTTCTTACTATTCGCTTTGAGAGAAACTTATAACCCCCGCGATTATGGAAGCCTTCCACCATATGAACACAGACTCAACCTATTAAATTTGACACCGCTATCAACAAGAAGAACGGTACTGGATACATGTTTTACTTTCGATGTTCTGAGCGGTGTAACTTACTGCGAATATATCTCTAACAAGATTACCCTCAATGACCCTTTAAGACGTACAAGGCATACTCGGCTGTTAACTGAATATCGGCATCATACTGCATATGCCAGTAATGAACCCATCAACCGTTGCTGTAGAAAATTTAATAATATATCCGACCACTACTCACCTTCCATGTCCAAATTCTTATTCAAGCGTTCTCTATACAAGTCTCTTTCTCTTCCTAATCAACCCAACCTCTGAATTCTCTTTTTTTTCTTCTCCTCTTTCCTTTCCTTTTTGGCGTGTTCGTGAAATAATGTCAATTAGGTGGGCGGATTACGCCCACTTCGAATTGCACATCTTTGAACACCAAAACAAGGAAGGGGGAGAAAAGGAAAAAAAAATTATAAAAAATAAAAAAATAAAATATAAATACCTGTTAGAATAAGTAAATAAATTTGTAAAAACCTGTTTGAATAAGTAAATTGCCTTGGTTGGCCAATAAATAAATAAAAAAACATTAAGTATATTCAACCTTGATGTTATACGTATTATGGGCGAATATTTTGTAAATGCTATGGTCAGACAGCCGGTGTTGTCGAGCACATCAAAGAAGCTAATGACGTCCTCAATTTCCATTTTATTGAGCCCATCCTTTGAGGTCATTACGTATATTTTTAACAAATCCAAAACTGAGTACCTCAGGCCCCAGGACCAAAATATGGCTTTAGTATCGAGAATATCAGTTTCGTCAAGAACAAGCTCTGAAACAGAATTATCCATTGTTAATTTGGTTTTTATTTAAACATAAAACTTTATAACTTTTATTCTTCACGAATGCAGGTACTTCACTGCTAAGACTTACTGCTAAGCATACAAATAAGGAGAGGACTCTCTTCTGAGTTTAAAGTAGTCTTTTTTTAATCTTTAGTAAGATGATTGAGTGAGATGACATGCATATTTACCCATTAATGCTAACCACCAGAACCCGTTGAGTTTGGTTTTTGAAATTTTCAGCATAAATTTGTATTAATATGGACGGAAAACTCTGAAGTTTAAAAAGAAAATTCAAAGGATTTGGGTGTGGCGAACGGTATGATCATAAACGTATAAGGGGTCTGTAAGTAGAGAAATAAAAATTAAAACTAAAAAAATCAAAAAAAAGGGATATTGGAATCTTTTAATTTCGTAGCGTAGATGTTTAACCCTATATCGGGCTGTGTTGCAGATCTGCAACATTTAGAAATTGCTCTAGAGAAAGAACTCAAAGAGTACCAATTAAGTCGGAATTCTTATAAATGACTCATTAACATTACATGTAACTCTAACATTCAAATTAGAAACTGAATTAATCAACAGTTATTTTTTTATTTTTAGTTTTAACAGCGTAATTTTGCATTTGGCAGCAGTTTGTGTTTTACTAGATATATTTTTGATATACTTTTAAATGACTAAAATTGTATTGGGGGTTGGAATTAGTTTTAAAGGTTTTCTAAGAGATGGCGTAACTTTCAATAGATCGCATCGGGCACACCTGTGACTATATTCATTTCAAAGCACATTGTTCATCTTCATTTTTCAGTATGTGTCATTCCACTGAAGTGTAAACAACATATATTTTTTTCTCTGTGAACATGTCGACTTTCGTTCCAAAAAAACGCAATTTGCGGGAAGGTTTACTTTTGTGCTTCCATTTGAAGAAAAAAGCGGTTGAAGCACAACGCACGCTTACTGAGGCTTACGGGGACTATGCTCCATCGATTTCTACTTGTGAGTGGTTAAAAAGTGGTGATTTTGATACGGAAGACAAAGAGCGTCCGGGCCAGCCGAAAAAGTTTGAAGATGAGGAATTGGAGGCTTTGCTCGATGAAGCCCCGTGTCAAATCCTTCAAGAATTGTCAGAATCATTGGGAGTCGACTTATCAACGGTCGGCAAACGCTTGAAGGCCATGGGAATGATTCAAAAGCAAGGAAATTGGGTGCCGTACCAGTTGAAGCCGAGAGACGTTGAACGGCGATTTTGCATGTGCGAACAACTGCTTCAACGGCATAAAAGGAAAAGTTTTTTGCATCGTATTGTCACTGGCGATGAAAAGTGGATCCATTACGATAATCCTAAGCGAAAAAAATCGTGGGGACCACCCGGCCATGCATCAACATCGAGGGCCAAGCCGAATATTCATGGCGCCAAGCTTATGCTGTGTATTTGGTGGGATCAGAAGGGTGTCGTGTACTATGACCTGCTAAAACCTAACGCAACCATCACTGGGGAACGCTACCAACAACAATTGATGCAATTGAGCCGAGCATTAAAGTTTAAACGGCCGGAATATGCCAAAAGACACGACAAAGTGGTTTTTCAACATGACAACGCACGGCCACATGTTGCAAGAACCGTCAAGGAAACGTTGGAGGCGCTGAATTGGGATGTGCTACCCCACCCGCCTTATAGCCCAGACATAGCCCCTTCCGACTACCACCTATTCAGATCGATGACGTATGGCTTGGCTGAGCAGCGCTTCACTTCTTACGAGGATACCAAAAAATGGGTCGATTTGTGGATTGCCTCAAAAGACGAATCGTTCTTCCGGCGCGCAATCCATATGCTGCCAGAAAGATGGGAAAATGTTGTAGCTAACGATGGACAAAACTTTGAATAATATACATTGTTCCGTTGTTTCTAAATAAATGCTCAAAAACCGAAAAAAAACCTTTAAAATTAATTCCAACCCCCAATAATAAAAAAGTTAATAATTAAAAACAAAGGGTTGAAAACTGTTTCGTTAGTTATTAAACTACATTAATCATGAATTATTATATTAAAATCCATGTTATTTTTTCTGAAATATGGAAATATTTATATCTGCAAAAAAAGGTTTTTTGCAAATATTTTCATAAATATAAGGTAAGTTACCCAAATAAGGCCAACCTAACGGTTTTTACCAGACAGAAGAGAAACGGGTTTTTTTGAACTTATTTTTGCAATTTTGTATTTATGTTTATTCAATTATTTTTTCAAAAACATAAAAATAAAGCATGAAAAAGTAAAAAATATATCCAGCTCAGAAGGTTTTAAAAAGGGTCTGCTTTTTGCCATATTAGGACCACCATGTCTAAATAAGGCCCAATATATAACGGTTTTAGAAACATAACAAAACAGTCATAAAATAATAAAATAAGAACACATATTGTTATTACAAATGTTGGTTTACATTTATACTAAACATAAATGCCAAACAAATTTTTCGAAAAAATACTTTTATTGCCAAAAGTTCATTTTGAAAATGAAAATAAAGTTACTCTGGCTTTTTAAAGAAAATTTTGGTGATTTGCTGACCTTTATAGTTGAGGGCTTTCTTTTTTGTAGTTTTTTTCTGCCAGATAGATTTAGGTGTGGACATGAGATCGGAAAAAGAAAGCCGGAAAGAAAAAAATGTATGGGCGCTCTCAATATAATTTCATTAATCAAGTTTTTCTCGGAATACACCACAGTTAGATTTGATCAATTAACCTTTTTGTTTTCGTTAAAATACCTCTCTTTATGTTCAATTCAAAGCTGGACATAGGCAATAGTTAATTCGTAGAATAACGGACTTTTACTGCGAGCACAATATTACAGCAACCACGTTGTTGACGCTACCGCTGACTTCGTTCGACTGTCACTCGCTTCACAGATTCGCAATCGAAGTAACTTTTTTTGCATCGTGATGCAGATATGAACATGTTTAAACGTGCAAAAAAATCATTTTGCATGGAATGCAATAAATGTGCGTATTAGAAATCGGGCCTTATTAAGGCTTGGGCCTTATTAAGGCTTGGGCCTTATTAAGGCTTGGGCCTTATTAAGGCTTGGGCCTTATTTGGCGAAGAGACCTTAGTACTCATTTCAAAACAAAACTTGTTTTTATTTATTTTTATGAAAGCTTAAGAGATTTTTTGGTAAAAAATTGAAATGGGCGTTTTTGCGCTATATAGGGTTAACTTTAACCTAATGCACTATTTTAATTATATTTTCTTTTTTCTTGATGTTTATAAAAAAAGATAACTCATCTAAGTGGCATTTTTTACCTTTCTTTCAAATACTGCACGAACTGGTGCGAAAAAATAAACAAAGAGGTTTTAAATGTCAATTTTAGAACTTGTTTTGGAAAAAGCATACTTTTGGCTTTCTCACACTTACTGAAAGCAAAAGCTTTACAATGGTTGTGGATTTTTGAGGAATTTTTGAAAAATGCTTTCATCGCGTATGCTATATCATACGTTGTCATTTTTGGGTTAGTAAGATATCCAGATCAAAAAGATTTTCTTCTTAGTTTTAAGTGGTTTCTTATTAAACTTTAATAAATTTTTAAAAAGATTTTCACATCACTTCATTCATTCACTAACGAATCTCTTTAAGCAATATTTGATCAGTTTTAATATGATTTTCTCTGTAGAATTAAGAAGATTTCTCTAAGGAAATAGGGTGATCTTCTTGGTTTAAAGTGGTGGTTTTTGGCTCTGTGTTCTATCTTTTGGTTTTCAACGCCACCTTCCATATGTGGCTTTACCGTTCTTCCTTAATTGCTTTATTGCCTTTGTATTCTGCTGTTGTATCTGTGTTGAAGGCTGTTTGAATGCTGTCTATAACTTAATTTTAGCGCTGAAAGTAAAAGTGCACTTTATACCCAGCAGCATAACATCCTTTGTCTCTGGGACCTTTATATAAGCCATACCTTTAGGTTTCTCGTTTTTTTTTTCATTCCGTTGTTATTTCATTGCAATAACATTTCAGTTAGGATTTTTCCTCAGGACTTTGTCTCGCCATCAACATGTTCTATTCTTTTTTTTCGTAGCTCGACTCTGATTTTATGCTCACAGCCAGCCAGCAACCGAAGACGTTTGCTTTGAATAGAAGGATTAGACCAAAAATAATCCCTGCCTGCCAGTACAATAAGCACATACATATTCCTTAGCTACATCGCCACCGTCTAGAACAGTTAGCCATCGGATCACACTCAACATTCACTATAGATGGGAAAATAATCACAAAACTATTTTCTTGCCTTGTTTGTTGCCGCCTCTGTATTTCGCTTTTTATGTGCGTTGAGTAGCAATCAATGCAATTTCTATTGTGACAAAATGATGCCAATTGAACCAACTGCGGGTTTAGGGGGCGATGGTGTCAATACAGCAGCATTGTATGTAAAGTTGCTGAACACAAAACAAACAACAACCAACAACAACGACAATGAATTCCCAGAAGTTAGCAAAGGTGGAAAAGAATCTTAATTTCAATTAAATGTCTGCTATATGCATTATTATGATGATGATGATGACGACATGATTGCAAGATGGAATCCAAAATCTTGGCCCGAGGTGAAAAAGTGAAAGGTAGCTAGCATTATTATAGGTTGCAAGGATCAGCTTTAATAACACAAAGGTGTAGCACAACACAACTTGTTCGCTGGAATTACTGAGCTGGTACAATATTGATTGAAATGCCAGCTTATCCTCCACTACTACAGTTCGATTGTTTGGAATAATTTCTAGAATTGGGTGGTTATTGTTGTGGAAATGTGTGGGAATCGCCCAAGGATGTGTGAGGATACTTTTTTTGAGTCAGCTGTAATTCGCTGGTAAGTAAATAGCAGACAGTATTAATTTAATGCGTGTTGATCCTTGATTTAATTTCATTTAAGCACCTGCTTTTATTTTTTTCAGTTGCTTACGAATATTCTTAATTTGTGAGTACGTAAAAACGAAAAATATTATCTCACAACAAAAAAAGAAAAGTAATTGAGTTACCTTTTTCCAGAAAAATAGTTTGTCCAAACATACCTTCCTTGTTGCAAACGCACTGAGTGTCTTATCCTAGTTTTTCTCAATACAAAAGTAATATGATTAAGTTTAAGTGTACATCATTCGAACGCTGAGAAAAGACGCAGAAAGGTCCTCTTTTAAATACAAAACTTAAAATAAAACAAAACATTTCGAAAAGTCCTCGTGTTATATTGAAATAAGTTTAAAATATTTGCAGGATTACAACTATGTACGGTTACAACTATTTAAGTGCATTTGGAATGAAAATAAAATATTTTTTAGATTTTTTTTTAATAAATATTTTAATATAATATTATTTTAATATCGTTATTGACCTTAAGCTCAATAAACGATTTTAAACTATCAAACAACTAGAATTTGTATTTAAAATCAAGTATGATTTAAACTATCAAATATTTAGAATTTGTGTTTAAATCATATAAAGTCAACTTAATATAATATATGTTTGATACATGAATATAACATATTGCTTGTTAGTTGCAAAATAAGTGTTCACAGATATGGGCCTCCGCATGAAAGGCATAAAGGAATCTAGAATGAAGATAAGCAAAATGAAACCTATATAGAGCTATTTACTCGGATTTTTGGTACTAATTTTGTGAATATGATATGCACACTACACCGGTTGACACACGCTTGTACACATTAGAAAATCTAATATAACTTTAAAGATGGCGTAAAAATTTTTCTCGTATCATGTCCGAAATATTTAAAAATGTTATTTAATTTTTTTTTTTTCATTTTATACATTTCAGTAATTTTTTGCTAAACCAAATATTCTTAAAAGTTTAATAAATTCAATAAAGTGAGGCCTATATCCTTAAATGAAATCGCATTAATTACTATTGAGCCAACAGGTTTTTAACTCTTAAAATTAGAATACAAAAATTTCCTAATATTAAACAATATTTCTTTTGTTGAAAAACAGGAAAAAATAAACTAAATTTTGAGGCCATTTTTTAACTTTGGAAGCCTTTAACTCCTCAACCAATTATGAGTGGACTAAAATTTTCACATTTGGATTTAGGAGGTCAAAAGCCATATCATTCGCAAAAATTAAAAATTTGAGTTGTCGCTATTCTTGAAATGTTCCCCGCATGCTAAGGGAGATATTTTTCACCGGATCTCACAGCGCATTGACACCAATCTACTTATTTCTTCTTCCATCATGAATCAGTTCTAACAGCTTGCACATGCCTAGAATCTATCCAACTGACTGATGTCTTGGAAAGATACAAAGCTGATATCACTGCTATCCAAGAAATGCGATGGAAGGGACAGGGTTGCATTCGGCATGCACCCTGTGATATCTACTACAGCGGCCATGCGGAGAAGCACGAGTTTGGATGCGGATTTGTAGTTGGCAAGAGACTACGGCCCCATGTCCTGCGATTTACACCTGTGAAAGCTAGACGTCGACAAGCTGCAATCGAAACAGACAGCCGATGCTTTCGCCACTCGACTCTCACTCCTTCTTCAAAGCACTCCTCCAATCGATGATATATGAGCGCAGTGGACACACATTTCCATCTCCATGCGTGCGGCTGCTGAAGAGGTGATTGGCTACTACCGCCCTCGCCGAAACCAGTGGTACGACCAGGAGTGTCGCGACGCCACTGCAGAGAAAGACGCCGCCTACAAAGCCACCCTGCAGTCGGTTGTAACGCGCGCTGCTATGGAGCGATACAAAGAAAAGAGGAGGGAAGAGAGACGTATTTTCAGGCGAAAAAAAGAGAGGCAGAAAAGCGAGAGCAGGAGGAGATTGAGATGTATGGGGACAGGAATGAGGCCCGAAAATTTTTCGAAAAAATAAGACGCCTTGCCGATGGTTTTAAAACCGGGGCCTCTTCCTGCAAGGATGAAAACGGGAATCTAGTGACAGATGTCCAGAGTACACTGACGTTATGGAGGAAACGCTTTTCTAAGCTTCTAAATGGCGACGCTGACAACAATCCCGCCAATGGAGATGATATTCCGGAAACCCCAGTTTCGGATGACGGCGTCGAGGTTCCGCTGCCCAACTATGATGAAGTTTTGACAGCTATAGCTCGGCTTAAAAAAACAAAGCCGCGGGAGCTGATGGCATACCTGCTGAGCTGTTTAAGAACGGAGGCGAAGCTCTACTTAAATGCATTCACGAGCTTCTATGCAGAATATGGTCGGAAGAGTGCATTCCGAACGATTGGAATCTCAGTGTAGTCTGCCCAATCCACAAGAAAGGCGATCACACTATCTGTGCCAATAACCGTGGGATAAGCCTTCTTAATATCGCATATAAGGTCCTGTCGAGCGTTTCATTTGAAAGATTCCTGATCGGACCTTATCAGTGTGGCTTCAGACCTGGAAAGTCCACCATCGGCCAGATTTTCACGCTACGACAAATCTTGGAGAAGACTCAAGAAAACAAGTCGACACCCACCATCTTTTTGTCGACTACAAAGCCGCCTTCGACAGCCCAATAAGGAAGCACCTGTTCCACATGTCTGAATTTAGTATTCCTGCAAAACTAATACGACTTTGCAGGGAGACACTGAGCAACACCAGCAGCGCATCTAAAATCGGGAAGGACCTCTCTCCACCATTTGTAACAAACGAGGTTTCAGACAAGGTGATTCCTTATCGTGCGACTTTTTCAACCTAATGATGGAAAAGATCATCCGAGCTGCTGATCTAAAACGTAGTGGCACAATATTCTACAGGAGTGTTATGCTGCTTGCGTATGCTGATGACATCGATATCATTGGCCATAATACGCGTGAAGTCAGTGCAGCATTTTTCAGATTAGAAAGAGAGTCAAGTCGTATGGGTCTGGCAGTGAATGCAGATAAGACGAAATACATGGAGTCAACAACCAACCCACGGAACCCACGTTTCAGTTGACAATACTCCTTCGAGGTTGTGAAGGACTTCGTTTATCTGGGATCCAGCATTAATTCAACCAACGACATCAGCATTGAGATCAAACGAAGAATAACTCTTGCCAACAGGTGTTACTTTGGGCTCAGTAGACAATTGAGAAGCAGAGCCCTCTCTCGACGAACGAAAATCACGCTCTATAAATCGCTCATCATGCCCGTCCTACTTTATGCATCACAAACCTGGACGCTGAGCAGTTCAGATGAAAAGGCTTTAGGAGCATTCGAGAGAAAGATTCTTCGTAAGATCTACGGACCAATCTGCGTCAATGGCGAGTACCGAATACGGTGGAATGATGAACTGTATGATCTGTACGCTGACATCGACATAGTCAAGCGCATTAAAATCGAGCGGCTTCGCTGGCTTGGTCATGCTCAGCGCATGAAAGACGATGCTCCAGTGAAGAAAACATTCGATTCCGGTACCCAGCGGCGGTTAACGCAGAAGAAGGCGACCGCTTCTTCGTTGGAAAGAACAAGTAGAGGACAACCTGACGAAGCTTGGAATTTCCAACTGGCGCCAGCAAGCGAAAGACAGAAATGGCTGGCGCAAATTCTTAGATGAGGCCAAGACCGACATATGGTTGTAGCGTCAACTAAGTAAGTAAGTTAGGGCTAATTTCTTCACCTCCTGCTAAGAGTTGGAAGTCGTTCTAGGAGGAAATTTCTTAATTAGAAAAACAATTTTGTTTCTTCACCGACTTAGCTAGAGTTTAGAATACGATCGTTTGCTAAGTTAGAAGTTAGCTAGCGTTAGCAGGCGATTTATCTGGAAGGCCAATGTTGGCCTTCTATTTACACTTGGGTTGAAAAGTGATTTGCGACGTTTTATCTTTCATCAGCGTTAATTTTACTTCATCACCAGTCGATAATTTACAATAATTATGACCTCGTCTCTATTAAATCGTGTGTGGGAGGTGAAAAATTGGAGAACAGACGACGAGATTGATGGGGAGGATGCTAGTGTCGGTTCGTCAGGAGAACAAAATGTTCCCGTGAATTAATATGGATAAATGAGACGACACTGATTTTTATTTCGCTTTCGCATAACAAAACCCACTGCAGCGAAGATTCTAGCACTCATTGATAGTGATTTGAAATTTACCGACTCAAGGTATTGAATTGAAATAGTGTATCCTTTATTCATTGGTAATAGGTATTATTGGTTACTTAAAGGTCACGGTACATTCGGCCAATAACGGAACTTTTGATTTTGCTGCGGTTTTGCGCATTAGGTTCGATGGAGATTGCGATTGCTGATTTTTGTGGAGTGTCTGCTTCGTCTATTTGCCGTGTTTTGCCGCTCGTAGCTAATGCAATTTGCAAACATTCCTTTGGAACCGAACAAGAAATATCTGAAGGTACATATAAACAGAATGTGTTTTTATTATAAAAGTTGCTGATATATTATTATTTATTCAACGTCATTTTACAAAATCGCAAAATTTCCACGCACTAATGGTGCAATTGATTGTACTCACATTCGCATACAATCCCCGGGTGGCGAACATGCTGAAGTTTATCGAGGCCGAAAGGGTTGGTTTTCATTCGACGTGCAAACGGTAGCGTCCGCTAATTTAAAAGTGCTTGAAATAGTTACTCGTTGGCCTGGGTAAACACATGACCAGACTATTTTTAACAATTCGGTGTGGAAGCGTAAATTATAATTTTTTTGTAAATTTGTACTACAGAAAAACCGTTTTTGTTTTGAATTTTATTATTATTTCCTTTTTGTGTCAAAATCCAGTTCTAACTTTCCGTCAAAATGTGTCAAATTCTTAGAAAAATTAAATTTCCCATTGAGAAAAAACTACTTCTATGTTAACTCTAGAATTCGTCTTCCAAATCAGAAGCTATAGCGAAGAAACATAAATATTTAGCAGGAGTTCTAAAATTTAGAATCCCTTCTATATTTAGCAGTCTTCCACAATATAGCATTAGATTTAGAAGGAGGTGAAGAAACTGACCCTAAGTAAACGATGGTTTCGGAAAAAATTTGGCCACTCGTTTTTTATTAACTTCACTTCATATCTGTCCCGTACAAATCTTGGAATCCGTTTTTGACCAACTTAGTAGAGCTAGAGTTTTGAAACTTAAAATGTAATTTAAAATTAAATTTTGTAAACAAACAAAATGAGTAATATAAGACTAAAAAGTAAAAAATAAATATTTAAGTAAAAAAAAATTTAATATAGCAGGTTTTAAAAACGAACTAAAAAGTATAAAATAATTTCTCCTAGAGTGGGGCTTTTAGTTCAACCAAAAACGTGGGGCGCATGCTATAGAGAATATTAACCCTGCATCACTAACCTTAGGGTGGAATCCACCCAGTCACTGTTTCTATGAAAGATTTCTAATGCAATACATTCCATGTATAACTTACTGAACTGAACACAATAGATGTCTACAAACTTGAATCTATCATCCATTCAAAGATTTCTATCCCGACACTTAAGAGACTTGGGTTAAGAAACCAATCGTTCACTAACGTATTACAATTGTTAATAACACTTCTTACTATTCTCTATAGCATGCGCCCCACGTTTTTAGTTGAACTAAAAGCCCCACTCTAGGAAAAATTATTTTATACTTTTTAGTTCGTTTTTAATACGTGCTATATTAAAAAAATTTTTTTACTTAAATATTTATTTTTATAAAAAAAAATCGGTAAGAGCAAATTTGTTAAATACTGTTAACTGCAAAAATTAACCTTCACATAAGTCTTAGGTCTGGGTGACGGAGAGATAGAGCCATGTTTACTTGATGATTCTTGGAACTCTTCCGATATTATTCAATTTGCCGACGTTTGTGCAAAATTAAATTAATATTTTTCTGATTTGGAAAGCTATAAAAACTTAGTTCCTAAAAAGAAAATAGGCCTTTCTGTCCATACACAATATTACAAAAAATTTTAAAACTGTGTAATCTGTTAACTACGGAGCATAAGTACATCAAAATCAAATAAAATTTTGCAAAGTTTTTTTTTTCTTATAACATTTATGATCTTATCTCTGTTTTGTTAGATAAAAACAATAAAAAAATCACACGTACTATATAACGGGTTATAACTAAAAATCTGCACTAGTTTGCATTGCTTGCAGTTTCAACACGCTTTGTTTTGCCACGAAGACATTGCGTGATTAAATGATATATTGCATACTCTTTCTATCATATGACTCATGGCAGCACACGTGTTACGTTAGTCTGTAAAATGCCTTTACAGCAGCAACATCTCCGCGAGCGTATTGTACATTTTTATCAGGAGCATTTAGAGGAGGGAAAAAAGTTCACATGCGAACATTTTATGCAGGAGGGCGTATCAAAAAGTACGATATATTCTATCCTGAGTACCTTAAACATAAAAAGACATCCTGGTTCCGGAAGAAAACCGACTATTTTTACAAAAAAAAACATTGAAAAGCTTAAAACTGCCTTTTGCAACAAAGATGGCATAAGTCAAACCGAAGCCGTTCGAAAATTCAAATGCTCGCAGCCATATATTTGTAAAAAATTAAAATCTCTCAATATTAAAGTCAGGAAGAAGCAGCGGTCTCCAGAGTACACTGAAGAGCAAATTAAATTAGTCAAATCTCAATGTCGGTGGATGGTCAAAAATTATAATGGAAAATCTTTCATTTTGGATGACGAGAGTTATTTTCCACTAAGTGCTCCACAAATGCCTGGAAACAATATATTTTACACCAATGACATATCTTCATGCTCTCCTGATGTGAAATATGCGTACAAGAAGAAGTTTGAGCAAAAAGTTATGCTTTATATCGCTGTCTCTGACAATGGAGTTTCGGAGCCTTACTTTAAGCCAAGTGGACTGGCAATAAATCAAGTAATCTACCAAAACGATTGTTTGGGCAAAATTTTAATTCCATTTGCTCATAAATATTATCAAAACGATGATTATGTATTTTGGCCAGACAGGGCCTCTTCGCATTATGCGAAGAAGACATTAGAGTTCATGGTAAGCAAAAATATCAATTTTGTGCCTAAAGACAGGAACCCCACTAACTTACCACAGTGCCGACCCATTGAAGATTTCTTCGGAGAACTGAAAAGTTTGGTCTACAAGAATGGCTGGAAAGCCAAAAATGTGAAGCAGTTGACACGTCGTATCCGGAAGTGCCTGAAGGAAATCGACACAAATGGCGTACAACGGGCTTGTTCACATATACGATCCAAATTACGACGGGTGGCCGACAAAGGCCCGTTTATTGAAGTTCATTAATTAGAAACTATTACTTATATTATAATTTAACTAGAAATAATTTTTTCAGTATATATTATGTTACATTTTGAATTTCTGATGTGAATAAACTCAGTGCAGATTTTTAGTTATAACCCGTTACTACCAATTCAAGGATGTTTAAAAATAAAAAAAATTATATTAATTTACGAAACATATATTTGTTACATACAACAAAACTTTAAGTTACATATCAATGTCAAATTTGACGGAGAAAAGAACACTTAAAATCACACAAAATCTTAAAAATGCTCCACTGCAAAATGTAGTACAATCAGATACGATACTACGTGTAGTAAGGGACGATATGTATGTTTTTGGTTCAGTTTATTGTGTATGCTATTAAAATGAAATATAAAATTATATCGTCAATTTACTTCAAAAATATGTTATGAAATGAAATGCTGTTCTTCTTTACGTTTCTCTATAAATACTTTAAAGCAGATTTATTTTGTTACTCTCTAGAAATTAATTCCATTTGGTGTGGAACAACTAGTTAAAGCTTCTCTGAATAAATTGTCATATGTATTATAGTATATACAAAAATTCCACCAAACCAACGTTACTAAAGTGACAAGAACTTCGACTTAGAACTTCCTCCACCTACGTAACAAGAGACACTAAGCGTCAACATTGAATTCCAAAACTATAAACGAAAAATTCCAACCCATTGTTCTGCACATAATGGCATCAACTTGGACAGGGATGCCAGCCAAGACAGTGCCTCTGACTGACAGACCAGAATGTCCGGCAAAGTACACAACATCCCGTGCAAGGTGACGCGTTGCGACTTTAGCAACCATTTCGATCATAAATATTTTTTTTTTATTTTTTATTTTCAAAATTATTATTGTCATTATTTTTCCCCATTTATTTTTGTTTTTTGCTGCGGGCAAGTAAAAAAAAACACTAATGCCTCCTTCTGTCCATTTGTAAATTGGTATCTGGTCTCGCAACGCAGTAGCTAGTGTGTTGGGAAGAAGAGGGTGTGAAGGTGTGGTTGGCGGTTGCACACAAGTGTTGGCCATCCGGGGCGACCCACCTTAAAAATGTGATATAGCGCACTCTGGTGCTCGTATCTTAAGGTTTCTTTAGCTTTGTGCTGTCATTTCGTTTAATGCCTTCGAATGTCGCAATCATAGTTTTTTTTTTATATTTCATTTCATTTAATCGTGCTTTTTTCAAATCATCATAAAAAATTATGCTCATTAGTTTTGAGTTAAAAAAAGGTCGTAAAAAATATATGAGAAAAAAAGAACACAGTGGCCAAAAGCGGCCATGTTTTTTTATTCGTAATACATACTGGGTTTTTTTTTTCACCCAAGAAATCTAATATAACAATAAAAATATTTAATTTTATAACATTAGAAATAAACAAGCAACGAAATTAATAAAAATTTACATCTATTCGTATATTTTTAGTTCGTAGATAGATAGATAGATATCTCCATAAACTTGTTATTGTTATTAATTTATTTTGATGCCTCCGCCATATTGAATTGTTTAATCCGCCATTGTTGCTCTAACTTTGCTTGTCTTATTTAAATTTTATTTTAAATAAAAAATGCATTGAATGGTTTTTGATTGAGCGCGACGCTGTCGTAGTCAGGGGTCAGTGCGTAAGTCTGGGCTACTGGTCTTTATTGGCAGCGTGCTGAGTAGAAATTATGAGCTAATAATAAGAGGTATTAAATATTTTTTTTTTAATATTTTGGTTTTTCTGTAAATTTTAATACGGTGTCTGTCTGAGTTTTTAAGACTCTTTAAATTGCTTCGAGACCGTAGTTTTTATGTGAATGGCAACAAATGATACTATTTTTAAGCAACAAAAATGGAAAAAAAAACTGTTAAGACAATCCATGTACATTATAGTAGATAATTCTTTGTAGAGAGTAAATTTTAATCAAATTGTGGCTTCTGTATTGATTTGACCTCAAAATAATTAATGATAATGCAATAATAGATAGTTTCATTTGCAAATGGCTTAAAATGACATTCGTTGAAGAGTGACGTTTGCTGATGTCATTCAGTAGTAGTGAAATCATACAGAATGTTATGAATACTTTGAAATATCAAAGAATGGCTAATCAATAAATATTCATTAAACTCACTCGCTGCTCCACATTAAAAGTTCAGGTTATAACTATCGCTGAAAAATTGTATATATTTTTGCCAAATCTTGAACTGGTTTGGGCACAGTTTATAGTTAACAACTCGATTAATGTATTCAAAACACTTCGAAAGTGTGAAAAGCACGATAAATGACAGGTTTAAAGTCTTCTGTCATATTTTCGAAACTGGAATGTTTTTATAATGCAAAAATAACATTCCATTTGCTCTAATCTCTGTCCATCAATTTGTTCTTTTTAC
Source organism: Dichetophora obliterata (assembly GCA_963920525.1). Lineage (NCBI taxonomy): Eukaryota > Metazoa > Arthropoda > Insecta > Diptera > Sciomyzidae > Dichetophora > Dichetophora obliterata. The sequence continues at coordinate 98,292,809 of OY986439.1, read as the reverse complement.
TTTTATTGTTTATGAGCTATTCGTTTCTATTCCATACCAATTTATTTGCATTAAAAAATCAACAGACCATTTAGACTGAGCACTTGTGCTTAAAATTATATAAATTCAAAGAATTGGTTAAATACATTTATTCAATCTAATGTTTTGCATGAAATTAAAAACAAATTGTTTCATTTTCATATTACAGTAATTTTTTCGCTTTATTAAAGGAGTTGTTTCGTCACTTTTTTAAATTATCAACAAAATCCTTTCCCAAAGCTTAATATTGTTTGATAAAACAAATTGTTTAGTTTCGTGATGGAGGCATTTATTTTAGGAATAACATATCGTCGTTGCGAGTGTAATACTGCGTATCTGCCGCTTGCACATACACACATACGGTGGTACACTTTGCGAAATATTTATAAAGGCATCACCCTCAATATACTAAATAATAAATACATAAACTATTTTTTCCAATCTTAAGGTTCAAGTTAAATTACTCACCATTGATACTCAACCTTAAAGAATATTTTAAACATAAAAGAGATTCTTCTAACTATTATAAAATAAAAACAAAAAATTAGGTGTTAAATAGATATAAAGGCACTTTAAGGTTGTAATTAATTTAAAAAAAAATACATTATGTGGAATAAACACTAATAAGATGTATGCAACACCATAGATAGGTGTTTCACAGGGGGGAGGGGGGCTTAGGTTAGGTTAAAGTGGCTGTCACTTTTCAGAGACACACTGAAGCCAATGAGGCCCATGGGTTAATTTCCCTACTCAATTTCTATTTGAACTAATGTGAGCTGTTTACAAAGCTGTGGATTCTGATGGGTGATGGGGGATGGGGGGAAGCAAATATAAAAAGTCGATTCAATCGCTTCATTTGGAGCAGGACGACAAGTATTTATTTAAGTAAAATAACGAAAACAGACTTTTTAAAAAGAAACACATATACAGTGTTGTGCAAAACAATAGCAACAATATAAGTCCGCTGCAACAAAATCGTGTATCCTTTTTAACATTGGGGACACACAAAAATGATTATAGGAATCAAATCATATATTCATACATCATATACATATAAAACAAATCAAATTCAAATGTTTATTTATTTATTGAAATTAATTTATTTATTGAAATTAATGTTTACGTGTAAGACATAGTCTTTTAAATGCAATACAAATTAACAAATTTTCAAGAAGTTATAGAATAGTCAACCGAAAAATTACATATTTTTTCTAGCTAATAATTACGTTATTTAAAAGAAATAAGGTGGGAAAGCACTTAACTACAAGGTGGCGCAAAAGTAATCCTCCTATCAGAAAATGCTATAAATTTTGCGATTGGCCCCTAATGTCAGTTCTGTTTTGACATTTGTGTAGTAAACACATGCGAAATATACGTTAATAAACAATGTTACGCTACATTGCTCAAGAACGCGGAATATTGGTGACTATTTATTTGACCAATAATCGGTCGGTGACTTTGGCACAACGTGAATTTCGTCGCAGATTTCCTGGCCGCCCAACGCCTACTGGTGAAACACTGTGACGTTTAGCCGCTCGCCTCGAAGAGACTGGCACAACACGAGATGCTGCCAGGCGTGACAGACCCCGGAGTAGCCGTTCTGCAGAGAATATTGCTGCTGTAGCCGAGGATGTCATGGAAGCGCCGTCGACATCGACCAGACGACGTGCCACGCAAATGGGTATCGGTCGACGGTCTTTACAGCGAATTTTGGTGCACGATTTGAAGATGTTTCCGTACAAAGTCCAGACGGTGCATCAGCTGTTAGCTGCTAACCGCCAATCGCGTCTATCATACGCTCAAGCCATCCTTAATCACCACCAAGAGGAAGATGATTTTTCATCAAAAATAATCATGAGTGATGAGGCCCATTTCCATCTTAGCGGGTACGTAAATAAGCAAAATTTACGCTTCTGGGGCACTGAAAATCCGCGTGTAGCCCACGAAGAGCCATTACACCCGCTCAAAGTCACTGTATGGTGTGCTGTTTTCGCTGAAGGAGTCATCGGACCTTTTTTCTTCGAAGACGTCGCGGGCCAAACGGTTACTGTGAATGGTGAGCGCTACAGAGCAATGATCAACGAGTTCTTTTTGCCGCAACTTGATGAATTGGGATTAGAAAACATGTGGTTCCAACAGGACGGTGCAACGGCACAGACTGCACGTGCCACAACCGATATGCTGAAGGATGCATTACCCTGATTTGACCGCTCCAGACTTCATTTTGTGGGGCTTTTTGAAGTCGCGGGTTTATGTCAACAAGCCTCAGACTCTTGCAGCTCTTAAAGACAATATCCGTCAAGAATGTGAGGACCTATCGCCGGAAGTTTTGGCCGAAGTGATGAAAAATGCCATAAAAAGGGCTCAAATGACAATCAACTGTGGCGGCGGTCATTTACATGACATCATATTCTCGACTTGATGTAAAAAAAAATTAAAAGACCAAATTAAAATAATCCACAAGAAGAATCAAAGTTTTTCATTTTTTTTTTAAATTACAGCCAAAAAACATCGCAAGGTTACTTTTGCGCCACCTTGTATAAGAACAAAATACAAGTAACAAGCAAATCACAAAACAAATTAAGTTATTTAAAAAGAAATAAGGTGAAAAACACTTAATTATAACAACAAAATACAAGTAACAAGCAAATCTGGACTTAAAATTAATTATAAAGATGTTGATAGAAAGACGAAGAGACAGTATTAAGAAAAGTATAGGAAAATTTCATGCTTAAAGGTGTGCTTATTAGGGATACTTTTAATTCTAACAGACAACTAATTCCATAATCTGATTGCGTTCACGAAAAATAGTCTGTTGGAGTTCAAATAATTATAGACAGGAATAGTGAGGTTTAGATTTCTATTAGATCTACAAAATTGAAGCTTCTCAAATAGATAGTTGGGTGTTTTGGTATGTATCAAGTTGTATAAGTATATGCAGTTTCTAACATCTAGGTAATTAAAAATTTTGCAACCAAGTATTTGATTGCTCACGTGACTGATGCGGTTAAACTTCCGAAGGCCGTAAACATATCTTACTGCGTTGTTGAAAGCATGTTGTAGCTTAAGTTTAGACCTGAAATCAATTCTACTATATACAACATCCGAGTAAGATATGATAGGCATTATGAGCTGCTGTACTAACTTTTACCTAGTTGCGATAGGAACAAACGACGCAGTCCACCTCAAGTTCCGCAGGACGTAGTACACTTTACTTACAACAGAATTGATATGATTTACGCAGGATAGTGAGGAATTAATGTGGTAACTAAGATTCTTCACTTTATCAACAAAGTTCAGTTCGACCCCATTAAGATAAATAACTGGTATCCTAGAGAGAGAGTGATTGGATTTAGAAATTGGCAAGACATATGATTTAGTGGGATTTAGCTTGAGTCTATTAGATTCAGTCCATTCACTCAACTTACTACATAAATCATCAACAAGGTTAACAGGTCTGGACAAGTACAGTTGAATATCATCAGCATATGCATGCATGGTAACATGCCGACATTTGCTGAAGATATCGTTTATAAATAATGTAAATAAAATCGGACCAAGTACAGAGCCTTGAGAAATCCCACAGGTTAAATTACGGAAAGCAGACAAACTTTTTTTAGTTTTCGCCCACCCTTACTCATTGAGATCTTCCAACTAAGTAACTGTCCTGTTGGTATTCCGAACCGCGCACTGAAGATTGCGATAATGTAGCAGCCCAACACAGTTAGGTTTTCCCAACACAGTGGAAAACCCAAAAGTTAGTGCTCATACCGAAAGGCAGTGGCTCCACAGACGCTCCCTCAGACTACAGGCTGATTTGCCTACTCGACACAATAGGCAAAGTTTTTGAGCGTGTGGTGTGCAACCGCCTGGAAAACGCGATCCAAGCCGGAGGAGGACTTTCCGCTCGACAATTTGGGTTTCGAAAGGCCCAATCAACGACGGACGCTATTAAGCTAGTTACAAGCACCGCGTAGGAAGCCATTGAGGGAGTGAGGGGAGCAAAGCAGTACTGTTTGGTGGCAACACTCGACGTAAAGAACGCTTTCAACTCAGCTAACTGGAGTCTGATTATGACAGCCCTCAGGAACTTTGGAGTACCACGATACCTCACGAAGATCGTGTCACACTATTTCAGTGAAAGAGTCCTGCTCTACGACACAGAAGAAGGCACGAAGACGTACAATGTCTCCGGTGAAGTCCCACAGGGGTCGGTTCTTGGCCCCCTGCTATGGAACGTCATGTACGATGGGGTTCTCAGGCTTGAGGTGCCAGCAGACGTCAAGATTGTTGGCTTTGCCGACGACCTTGCAGTTGTGGCGACAGCAAAACACCGTGAAGAAGTTAGGGCCCTCAGTAGTGTAACTATCGCTATGATTTGCGATTGGCTGCGAAGAGCGGGACTTAGTCTAGCTGAACATAAGACTGAGATGGTACTTATTAGTAGTCGGAAAAAACTAGAAACCGCCAGCATCAGTATTCGTGGAACAGTAATTGAATCGAAGCCGTTCATTAAATATCTCGGTGTAATGATCGATTCCAGACTGTCATTTAAGCAACATATGCAGAACGCACACAGGAAAGCATCCGAAGTATGCCTGGCGCTATCTAGAATAATGCCGAACACAAGAGGCCCCAAACAAGCACGACGAACACTGCTCCTCAACGTAGTGCGATCTACTATGATGTATGGTGCGACTGTATGGTCCACAGCGATGAAAACGTAGTCCTACCGACACGGAGTAGAGTCAGTTTACAGACTTGGCGCACTTAGGGTCTGCTGCAGCTTCAGAACGGTATCCGGAGATGCAGCACTGGTTCTAGCTAGCGCGATCCCTATTGACCTTCTTGTGGAAGAAGCGCTTCTCACAGCTGGTAGTGAAAGCACAACAGCTAATAAAAAACTCGCTAGAGAGAGAAGCTTGCAAAAATGGCAAGACCGCTGGGATAGTTCAGAGAAGGGTCGGTGGACGTACCAGCTCATCCCTAGCCTAACCGAGTGGTATGGCAGAAGCCACGGCTCAGTGAACTTCTACCTTACATAGATACTGAGCGAACATGGTTGCTTCAGGGCATACCTTCACAAATATAAACACGCGATCGATCCTTACTGCACTAATTGCACAAGAAATACGCTGCAAGACGCGGCGCACGTTCTTTTTGTGTGCCCCATGTTCCATAACGCCAGACTTGAGGCCTCGGCCTGTCTCGGCGAAAGGTTAACACAGCAAAATATGGGTTCTCTTATGCTAAAGAGCGAAGAGAACTGGTCGATGGTTAGCACCCTGGCTAGAAAAATAACCGAAGAGCTGCGAAGAGTTGAGCGCGCGCAAGATAGATTAGGTAAAGGTTGTTGACCCGACGACCATCCCACAGTAGATCCCGGCAGTAGCCAAACAGTTTCCAGCCTAGTGCTGTTCCCAAGCCCCGCGAAGTTATGCTTTACGGCAGTCCCGTGGGGTTCTATAGGGTCGAAGATTCAATGCGGAGGTTATGATACCGCGAGGTATCATGTAGGTTTAGTGCGTAAAAATCGTACACTCCCACCTGCACGGTGGAGCCTTTTGAAGGTTCCCCCTTCACGAATAAAATAAAAAAAAATAAAAAAAAAGATGGATCACAGGCATTGGATTTTTTAGCTATGGGAACAATTGTCGCTACTTTCCAAACCTCAGGGAAGCAAGAACTAGTGAAGCAGTGATTAAGAATGTGGGTTAATGGACTCAAAATGTGTGGTAATATAATTTTGATGAATTTAATAGATATTCCATCTTCACCCACGGCATTGGATTTTATTTTGTTAACACAGCGAGCAACGTCACTCTCACCAACAGAAACAAACTCAAAATTAAACAAACTTACAGGAGGTAAAGTGCATGGAGTATTAGTCGACAAATTATCAGAAGACCCTGAACTAGCAATGAAATAATCATTTAGAATATCTGAATCAATATAACATTTATTGGGTTTAACACTGCATACCCCATGTTGTTTTGTTTTTTTTTTAATTAAATTTCAAATTAATGTGGCTACATTTAATTTGTCTGAGAGCAAAACAAAAGCAACAAAACTTGAAAAATGTAAAAAGAGAACAGAGGTTTCAAGAATTACCGGTAAAAGTTACCGGCAGAGAAACCTTTGCTTACAGCTAAGCATAAAAAACAAGTTGAGGTGTTACAATTTAAACAACTCTGTATGAAATTATGACAACAAGTTGCAATTTATTGTTTTTTAGACTCAGTCTTGCAAAAGAGCACCTAAATTGGACCGTTAAAAAATCGAAAACCGTTTTTTAGCGAATAATCAAAGTTCAACTTTATTAATTCAGATGGGATGTGCACGGTACGGCGCCACCCAGGTACACGACTTGAAGCCCGAAACTGCAAAATAAATTTTAAGCACGGAGGCGGTGGCATTATGGTCTGCACTTGATTTTCCTATAATGAAGTTGAACCATTTCAAAAAATCAATGGAATTATGGATCGATTTGTATATACTGACCTTTTAGAAAGCAAGATGCAACCACATTCGGAGCGGAATATGTCGCTTTAGTGAACGTTTCAGCCCGACAACGACCCGAAGCACACTTCAAAGCTCATCAAAGACTACATTAGAGGCAATGGGATTCAAGTCCTTGATTGGCCGGCACAGACACAATGACTTGAATCCCATTTAAAATCTTTTTGGTATTTTGAAGGTAAAAGTTTCTGGTCAAAGGTTTTCCAATAAGACTGCACTACATGAAGCCCTGAAATTTAATTGGGAACATATACCTAATACCAACATATCTAAGTTAATAGAGTCGATGGCGCTCAGATGTGCAGCGGTTATCAAGAATAATGAATCTTACACCAAATATTAATTATGTTGCTTTTGTTTTGCTCTCAGACAAACTGAATGAAATCATATTAATTTTAAATTAAATAAAGAAAACAAAACGAAATTTGAATATGATTTGTTTTTAATATGATGTATGAATATATGCTTTGGTTCCTATAATCATTTTTTTTTTGTGTACCTAATATTTAAAAAGATGCAAGATTTTGTAGCAGCGTACTGATTCTGTTGCTATTGTTTTGCGCAACACTGTATATACATTCAGGCGCCTCACGAAAAAAGTCTTTTGGGGGCAGTTCCTCAAAATAGTCCTTGGCTTATGTTATGATAATTACCCAAATATTTCGACTCTAGCGATAGCCATTCTTGAGCTGCAATGGTTTGAAATAACCTCTAAAAATCGAGTTTTTTGTAAAAATATTGGCTGGTGTGTTAGTTAGAAAAAGTGAAATGATCTGAAATAATATTTTTGAAAAAGTTCTCCCAATCTGCATCAAAAAATTTTAAATTTTTACATTCAAAATCAAAATAATGATGTTTTTCGTGCACTTTTATGATTTTTTTTAAGTTATTTTTACTAAATTTCAAAAAAACTTAATTATTTCCAATGATATCCTCACTGGTCAGAATTGCTTATACTGAAAAAAATTAAAACTAAAATATTAATTATAAATTGTAAGAAATTAAAAAAAAAAAGTTATGAAGTTATTTAAATTTTTAAAGTTTTTGTATGGATATAAAATAAAAAATATCAAAAAATTGTTGATGCAGATTGTAAGAGATTTTTCCGGCCTATAATTTCTGATAGTTTGTTTTTTTAAAACTATTACGCCAGCCAATATTTGTACACAAAAATCTATTTTCAGGGGTTATTTCAAACCATTCCAGCTCACGGATGGCCATTGGCGTCGGAAGCGGGGGGGAAAGGTGGGCAGTTGCCCCCCCACTTTTTTAGCTAGATAAACAATTTAAAAGGAAAAGTTATTCAAAATATCAGTTTTTTTACAACGATAATATTTTTGTATTATATATTTTCCTCTTCTTTCTCTCTTCTTCATGTTTCATGTGAAGAAATTTTGGTGAACTTTTTTTGCACTACCATTTGTACTGCCCCCCCCATTTGTACTGCCCCCCCAGATGAAATTCGCTTCCGACGCGATTGCGGATGGCTATCTGTAGAGTCTAAATATTTGGGGAATCATCATAAGGGGTCGTCCATAAACTACGTTACTGATTTTTCGGTTTTTTTACCCCCCTCCCCCTGCGTTACTTTTCGTAGTGCTTTTCAAAACCCCTTCCCCCCATAAAGTAACGTGACATATGAAATTAATTCATTCGAATGATTATATATTTTGACTAGCTCTGACAATTTTCACTAGTATTAGTGACTAGTATGACTAGATACATTAAAGGAACAATTGGGAAAAAATCAATAATTAATATCATCTGTAAAAGCTATTCCATCTGCGATCCAAGATTCGATGCTCTCAGTCACTGGGATAGAAGAAGCTGGTAGCTTTGTTGAGGATTCTTCAAAATAGAATTTTTCATCGGATTCTATGTCGACCCATTCAGGTGAATCCTCATTTCTAATGCAAAGAAATTCACCTGGTCTTTGACAGAGTACCCTTAAAGGCTGCACCCAAGCTGCACCAAGTTTTGTGTTTTTGTGTAAATGCTTTCTGAAAATTAATTTATTTAAATAGTATTTTTTATTCCGATTTATTGTAAACGATATAATACAAACTTATGGCAATTCATAGAAGTTTTAAAAACGAAATACAAGCCGCAGGTAGGACACGACCTTGAACCGATTTCTTCTTTCTGAGAAGGACAGTGCATGTCATACGGTATCTTCTTTGATCAAGAACATTCAGGCCTTAACGTCAAAGACTGTCGCAAAAGCAAAGACCCAAATTTTTCAGACGTGTGCTGAGATGGTGAAGGAATACCAAAAGGTTCCTGTGTCGAGGGAAAAAGTGGTGGAAGAAATCGTTGAAACAAAAGTTAACCATCAATTTAGACGATCAAACATAAACAGGTAAGGTTAAAAATTTTTGAAATAATTGTGTTATTAATTGGAGGTTTTTCATTGATTTTTTAATTTTTGGTAACGTTACAATATCTAAACACCTCCCCCCCTACCGTTACTTATCGTAGTGCATTTCAAACCCCCCCCCCCCTAAATTGGTAACGTAGTTTATGGACGACCCCTAACATAAGCCCAGGTTTATTTTGAAGGAAAGACTCGATCAACTTTTTTCTTTTCTATGGAGCATTGGGCGCCTTAATATACATAGTTGTAGATACTTACATAGTTAGTTCTTTAATTTTTTTGGAACGCGAAGCCTATTTATTGATGACAGTTTCCTCGTTCACAGAAATATCCTTATGAATATTTAATAGCGCTAAACCATAGCATCATTCTATTAGATCTTTAACGATGTTTTACAACAGTATAGTCAAAGCTGACGTAAATTAATATATTTTATGTATTTATCAATGAAAAATTCTGGACTCGTAACTGCATACATTAACTGGTGTGCTTGAGATGAAGTGTCACCGCTAGAATTTGAGGAGAACATTTTTTAGAAACACTTTGCGATAGTCACACAGCAAAATCGTGAAACTGACAAATGTACAAATGTAATTCACTTTTACGTTCATTTAATAATACTGTAGGAATGTCAAAAAGACACACAAAGATGCCGAGAACGTTAACTTATTTTTTGGTCGTAGAATTTAGTAGCATACCCGTAAAAAATCAGATAAAAAATTCGAGATATTTGCGATTGAAATTTAGTCACTTTTAGACCCATTTTTAGTTATATTTTCCTTATTGTTGGAGAACAAAAATTTTGACGATTTTGCTTAAACTTTCAGAATTTAATCTACTTATAAAACTATTAATTTGAGTAAAAAAATTTTAAGATTTTTATAAAGATTTTACGCTTAACATTCAAATTTGGTCAAAATGGAGAGAAATGCAAAACTGCTTAACCTTTGAAAAAACATAGATTACACAAGACTAACTTAATTTTTACGTTGGAGGTGTTTTCGAGAATATAATAAAAAGTAATCGTTAAAATATTATAAATAAAATTTTAAATGAAGGTTATCTGATGATCAAATAACAAAAATCTATGTTATGCCACTAAATTCTATGACCGAAAATTAAGTTTATGTGTTTCGGCTATTTTTTGTGTCTTTTCAAAAGTTGAAAATTTACCTACAGTGTAATTTACAGTGCATCGTCAGCATTCTAGTTCGTTAGCAACAATACATAGGAAAACAATTAAGAAAACCATTTATATTGTATTATATTTAACTTAATGTCTGCTAAACAAACTAAGCATGTACACTGTACATTTTCATGTTATCTTCATGTTATGGTAATTAAATAATTTTGAGTACCTGTGCTTTTATATAATATATAAAAAATGTTTAATTGCTAAGGGGGTTTGAACCCCTGAATCCCCCATATATACGACGTTGGATGTATGGTCGCCGGCTTTCTTAATAACCTCTTCTAAGCGACTTGGCATCGAATTTATAAGATTTTGGATAGTTGCTGGATCAATTTTTTTCCATACCTTGTTGATCTAATCTCTTAGTCAGTAGCGTAACTATATTTTGTGCGCCCGCCCGCAGTTTTCTAATAGCGCCCTGCTATTTACTTTTATAGTAATACTATGTTATTAGTAACACTATGTTTACTATGGTTACTAGAAGAGTAGGATAAAATAAGAGAACTCTTGACAAAAAAAAGAGAACAAGAAGAGACTTTTTTAATTCAATAACCATCATTAGAATCGGGAATCTAGTGACAGATGTCGAGAATACACTGACGCTATGGAGGGAACACTTATCTAAACTTCTAAATGGCGACGCTGACAACAATCCCGCCAATAGAGATGATATTCCGGAAACCCCAATTTGCGAGATGACAGCGTTGAGGTTTCGCTGCCCGACTATGATGAAGTTCTGACAGCTATAGCTCGGCTTAAAAATAACAAAGCCGCGGGAGCTGATGGCTTACCTGCTGAGCTGTTTAAGAACGGAGGTGAAGCTCTACTTAAATGCATTCACGAGCTTCTATGCAGAATATGGTCGGAAGAATGCATTCCGAACGATTGGAATCTCAGTGTGCTCTGCCCAATCCACAAGAAAGGCGATCCCACTATCTGTGCCAATTACCGTGGGATAAGCCTTCTTAATATCGCATATAAGGTCCTGTCGAGCGTTTTATGTGAAAGATTGAAGCCCATTGTAAACGAACTGATCGGACCTTATCAGTGTGGCTTCAGACCTGGAAAGTCCACCATCGACCAGATTTTCACGCTACGACAAATCTTGGAGAAGACTTAAGAAAAACAAGTCGACACCCACCATCTTTTTTTCGACTACAAAGCCGCCTTCGACAGCCCAATAAGGAAGCACCTGTACTCCACCATGTCTGAATTTGGTATTCCTGCAAAACTAATACGACTTTGCAGGATGACACTGAGCAACACCAGCAGCGCAGTTAAAATCGGGAAGGACCTCTCCCCACCATTTATTACCAAACGAGGTTTCAGACAAGGTGATTCCTTATCGTGCGACTTTTTCAACCTAATGATGGAAAAGATCATCCGAGCTGCTGATCTGAGACGTAGTGGCACAATATTCTACAAGAGTGTTATGCTGCTTGCGTATGCTGATGACATTGATATCATTGGCCATAATAAGCGCGAAGTCAGTGCAGCATTTTCCAGGTTAGAAAGAGAGTCAAGTCGAATGGGTCTGGCAGTGAATGCAGATAAGACGAAATACTTGGTGTCAACAAACAAAAAGTCCCAGCGTCTTGGAACCGACGCTACAGTTGACAATACCTCATTCGAGGTTGTGAAGGACTTCGTTTATCTGGGATCCAGCATAAACTCAACCAACGACATCAGCACTGAGATCAAACGAAGAATAACTCTTGCCAACAGGTGTTACTTTGGGCTCAGTAGGTAATTAAGAAGCAGAGCCCTCTCTCGACGAACAAAAACCACGCTCTATAAATCGCTCATCATGCCCGTCCTACTTTATACATCACAAACCTGGACGCTGAGCAGTTTAGATGAAAAGACTTTAGGAGCATTCGAGAGAAAGATTCTTCCTAAGATCTACGGACCAATTTGCGTCAATGGCGAGTACCGAATACGGTGGAATGATGAACTGTATGAGCTGTACGCTGACATCGGCATAGTCAAGCGCATTAAAATCGAGCGGCTTCGCTGGCTTGATCATGTTCAGCGTATGAAAGACGATGCTCCAGTGAAGAAAACATTCGATTCGGTACCCAGCGGTAGTCAACGCAGAAGAGGACGACCGCTTCTTTGTTGGAAAGAACAAGTAGAGGACAACCTGACGAAGCTTGGAATTTCCAACTGGCGCCAGCAAGCGAAAGACAGAAATGGCTGGCGCAAATTCTTAGATGAGGCCAAGACCGACATACGGTTGTAGCGCCAACTAAGTAAGTAGGTAACAATATTTCAAAACATGCTTTTTTCCTTAAATTTGTACTTTGAAAACGCGTAGTTTTTTAAATACAGTAAATACACATTAAAATCTCATATTCAGGAGGCTTTTCACAAAACACTCTTAAATTTTAGTTTTTTCTGAGCACTTAACTGAAGTACTCCAAACACAATCCGAAATAAGTACTTTTCAGGAGTGTACGTTATGAAAATACAAAAAATACACTTTAAAAGGGAACTCATAAAATCCTCTTTAATAAGGCTCTTTTCAGATTCCGAATTATGAGCGCTCCGGACTTGGTTTAAAGGTTATTACTTAAAAAACGTTTTATTGGTTTTTAAAATGACACTTCTATTTCAGTTATGATTATCTCGCTCAAATTTTTTAAATGATGATACTGTATCCCAGCGTCTATAAAAAAAAGAATTTTGTCACATATTATTCATTTAATTTTAAATAACTTTTTCGCAGCATTTGCGGCCGTATCTCGCCGATTACTCTTCGAATGTTGATTTCCAGGTGTTCAATTGTTTGTGGTTTATCGACGTAGACAAGTGACTTTACATATCCCCAAAGAAAATAATCCAATGAGGTTAAATCACACGATCTTGGGAGCCAATAAATTGGGCCATTTCGTGAAATTATTTTTTCGTCAAAAGTTTCCTTGAATAAATCAATTGTAGCGACCACTGTGTGGCATGTAGCTCCGTCCTGTTGGAACCACATATCAGCAAGATTAATGCCAGCTAATTGAGGGTACGAAAAAACTTCGAATCATGTTCCTATACCGTTCACCATTGACAGTAACATTCTTACCATCATCGTTTTTGAAGACATATGGACCAATGACTCCGCCAGCCCATAAATCGCACCAAACAGTAATTTTCTGTGGATTTAATGGTGTTTCGACAAAAGCTTGTGGATTCTCCTCACTCCAAATACGACAATTCTGTTTATTTACATACCCATTCAACCCAAAATGGGCTTCATCGGAAAATAAAATTTTCCATGGAAATTTAAAATCTATATCAATTTGTGCTTCAGCCCATTCGGCGAATTGGTGGCGCATACGATGGTCGTTTGGCTTTAATTCCTGCAGAAGTTGAATCTTGAAATGTTTTAAGCCAAGATCTTTTCGTAAAATCTTCCATAAAATGGAAGGACACAACCCCAGTTGCTGAGAACGGCGACGAATTGATTGATTAGGATCATCTTCAATGCTTTCCTGTACAGCGGCTACAGATTCTTCAGTGCGCACTGTTTGGTGTCTCACGGGATGCACATTATCAGTAACAGTAAATGTGGTCCGAAAACGATCTATTTTTCTTCGAATTAGCAGCCTTGAAGGACGATTATGTGCGCCATAAAATGGACGAAGTGCACGATAAGTTTGATGAACAGAACCATTACTTTGATTAAAACTTTCCACAATTTGCGCTCGTTGCTCTGGAGTAAATTGACCCGTAATAAAATGTCAAAGCAAATAAAACAAAAATCAATTATCAGCTGTTAAATGGGTGGTCAAATAAACCAATGATGCTAACTCAAAGTTGTATCACTCTATAAAAAACACCCTTTACCTGTTAGATGTCAAATGATTGACTGTGTAAGGTGCGCATTAGCCAGTGAAGTTGCTTGACTTTAATGCGCTTGACTTAATGTCGATGTCAGCGTACAGCTCGTGCAGTTCATCATTCCACCGTATTCGGTAATCGCCATTTTTTATTATTGAAATGAATATAACTTTTCATTCCAATTTTTTATAAAATTATTATCAGCATTTTTATGTCACTCACAAGACGTTGGTGCCCTTTGTGTAAATCGTGAGCCATAGTCTCGTGAGCCATAGTCTCGTGAGCCAATATATTTTTATGAAAAACATGATTTTTTCAGGTTTTTCTAAATCAAAAACTAGGTGCCAAAAATTGATAGTTCGAAAGCAAGTTCTAAGATTTTTGTGACCCGGTTACCAAACTGTATTTACTGCTTTTATGTTTTAAACTTCCTCAAATAATGCATTAAATTGAATTTTTCAAAACGAACAGCCAGAAATACAAATTCTTTTTTCAGTGTAGAATGAAAACATATGACATAAAAAAATGCCATGTTTATGGTTTTGCGTGAACAAATATAACATTTCCAATCCTATTTCTACACAGAGAAAACAACATTTTCAAAAGTGGCAGAAAAGAGATACTTTTAAAAACGTTTAACCCAGATTTTGCACTTCTAACGTTTATTTTACTTTTAAAAACGAACATTTTAAAATGAAATAGTAATACGTTTATTTTCATTATAAAAACTTACATTTTAAATGAGATGATTTTAAATGAAATGTTCGTTTGACTTTTAACAATGGATATTTGAAAATGCTGTAGTAAAACGTTTATTTTCATTTTAAAAACGAAAATTTTAAAACGAGATTCTTAAATGTTCATTTGATTTTTAATAATAAATATTCACAAATGTTAAATGTTTGTTTTCATTTTAAAAACAAAAATTTTAAAATAAGTTTCTAAAATGTTCGTTCGATTTGCAACAATAAACATTTTAAAATGCAAAGGTACAACAATTATTTCTATTTTAAAAACGAAAGTGTTCATTATTTCCCATTAATTAAAAAAATTTACAGAAATCCGCATTTTCCCTATAAATTAAAAAAAAAATTCTTATTGGTTTTCAAAATTACAGTTTTTTTTAGTTATTTTATCATCAGCTATGTTCATCACGTTAACATTTTTTAGATAATTATACTGTATACCAGCAACTATAAAAAATAGAATTTTGTCAGATATTATTTATTTTATTTAAAATACTTACCTTTTAGTTGTGGCAGCAAATGCTCCAACTCAAACTCTTTCATTTCCTTCTTGCAGGCAAACTACGGAGTGATGAAATTGAGAATGAAAAATGTTTTATTTTCTGAACAAATATCAATGAAACATTTATAACAAACAATTCGTTATTAACAAGTGTTTTGAAACAAAGTATGTGAATTTTACTATGTATTGGTAAAATTTTCGTAGTTGTTTTAAAAACGTTTTGTTTCACTTTTCTATTAAAAAATGTGCGTTTTCGTTTTTGTATTGCGTAAAATGTTTTTGAAAATATTAATTTTATCCTTATTTATCATAGTAAAATATTCGTGGTTGTTTTAAAAACGTTTTGTTTTACTTTTCAATTTAAAAATGTGCGTTTTCATTTTTGTATGGTGTAAAATATATTTAAAAATATTAATTTTACAAAACGTTTTTAAAATGTGCGTTTTTGATTTTTTTGTTTTCTCAGTGTATACGGGAAGCTTATGGAATAAAAATAAATTGGCCATTTCAGGCGTAGAAAGGGCTTTGACCGAGCTTCTATTAATCAATTGTACTCACGGTTGCCACCTCAAATTCCCATAAAAAATACCTTTTTCCCACGAGAACAAAAAAAAAATACCACAAAAATTCCAATACCAAAATACTAAAAAAAATCCCACGGCTATTAAAAAAATACCACAAAAAATACCACAAGTATTTAAAATTACCACAAAAATACCACGCATTAAAAAATACCACAGAAAATACCATACGAATTAAAAATACCACAAAATTTATTAAAATTGTAAATAGTGCATACTCTTGTTACATTGAAACGCAAACAAATATTACAAGTTAAATAAATAAAACATGTACAATTGTGCTCAAAAATAGCAGTAAGACAAACAAATTAAAATTAAAGCGTTTTTAAGAAAGTCCGTATATGTTTTTATTTTCAAAATATGCCAAATTTAATTCAAAATAGAGTTCTTAAAACATAACTATTATTCTGACTGATTGAATTCAAAGGTTGAACAGAACCGTTATTTCATTCAAAATTGTGCGACTCAAGTAGCATATCTCAATTAACCGTGCTTAGCAGCAAAGATAAAAATAAATAATAATAAAAGAATACATACGAAAAAAATGTTCTGAATTCCACTTCCGAGCGGAAGTTAAAATAAATCATAACTGAATTCGATATTTGGTGTTCATAAATAAAGTCCAGTATCATAACATATATATAACTTTTTTGGTTTGGGATTATATTAATAAATTAAATAAAATACAAAAAGAAAAAAATTATAAGTAGAACACCAAAAATCAAATTCAACTATGATTTATTTTCACTTTCACTCGGAAGTGGAATGCCTGATAATTGTTTTTGTGTCTGATTTTAATTTTTATGAATTAGTTTTCCACACTGCTATTATTTTGACTGCAGTTGTATTTACATTTAGCTGTCGATTTCTTAATTTTGTTTATTATGTTTAAAGACGTACATATTATTTTTAAGCAAATTATAATGATTTTTGTTAAATTTTATTAAATTACAACCTTGAATTTTTTTTTGTGATAAGCGTTTTGCATGAAGAAAAGAGGCGACCAAATCCGACGAAGCTATGTTTCTAAGTGTAGTTTTATTTAAATTTAATACGTTCAATGTGTTGATGCGTGCGCTTTTTTTAATTTGGATGCGTTTATAACACATTCAATATGTAACCAGGTGTGAAAAAGCGTGCGGAGATATTTGTGCAAAAATAACATTTTAAAACTGTAAGGAAACAAAGTTTTGCGCAAATATTGATTAAAAATGCTTAAAACTTAAAAATTCCCCAAAAAATCCCACGTGAATTAAAAAAATACCATGAGAAATTTTAATTCCCACGGCAATTAAAAATTCCCAAAAAAAATCCCACGAGAATTATAAAATACCATGCTGAATTAAAAAATACCATGGGAATTTTTAATTCCCATGGCAATTAAAAATTCCCAAATGTGATATTTTTCTGGCTGTGCGAACGAACGCCCAAAGCCCTAACGCCCAAAAATAGAAAATGAACGATCGCCCAAAAATTTTTTTTGGCGATAGTTCATTTCACAAATTTTGGGCGATTGTTCATTATGAACGATTGCCCGAAATGTGTAAAATGAACTAACGCCCAAAAATTAAAATGAACCATTGCCCAAAATTGTATTTTGAGCGATTTTTCATTATGAACGATTGCCTAAAAGTTATCAGATGACAAATAAGGCTGTGTGAATGATCGCCCAACAACCTAATGCCCAAAATCGTTCATAATGAACAATCACACAAATTTTCAAAAATGTTAACTTTTCATAAACCTTGTTAAAATCAAATATGCCTAGAAATATGTATGCTTTGAAACTTTTTCTCAAATAAAAATTTCAGTTCAATTTGTTCTTTCTGTCGCTTTAATTGAAAAATTTTTTGTTAAAAATGGAAAACATGGAGTATGAACTCATAAAAGGAAAAGGGTACAAAAGTGTTATTTTGTACGTAACAAAGGAAAAAGAACTTTACAAAATAAAAACAAAAACAACCAAAAAAGTTATTACATTTGTTACCAACATAATTGTCCAGCAAAAGTTGAGTTGACTTCAGATGGCTTGTGTATTAAGCCACAAAAAGAGCAGTCTAGCAAGCACAACCACCCCGATCAAGAAGAAATTTATAAAGAAATGAAGTGCATCGGAGATTTACGAAACGATTCGGGGGCAGGAGTGCTCAACCAGGTCAATGCAGTCAGCGGAATTCGGACGGCATTTAAAAATGCAGTGCAGCAGTAAGTAGAGAAATTATTTAGACACATAATTTTTGTTTCCAAAAAATATTCTTGTAAAATAGTAATGAAAATGCAACGAAATACTTGAGCTATGACAAAATGAAGCGAGGTTTGCAGAAAATTACTCACAAAGTTTTTGCTAAATCACCAAAAACTCCACAAGAAGTGGTAGATGCTTTTCAAAAAGAGGACATTTGGAATAGATTCGGTGTTACCAACCACACCGATCCTCTACCATTTTATAAAGCTTGCATTCAGGAGGAAAATTTTGCTTATTGCATTTTTTCTTCTCAAAAGATTATAACTATTGTTAAGCAGTACATACCTCCATCACACCGGGAATTCCTGGCCGATGCAACATTTAAGATAGTTCCTCAAGGTTGCTTCAAGCAAGTTCTAATACTTTACGTAAATTATTTCAATAAAAAGGTACGGTACTTAACATTAAGAAACGCATAATTATTTGAGTTGCAAATTGCGTTCAATTCGTTTGTTTTACAGATTTTTTCTTTCTTGTTTGTTTTAATGACGAAAAAAACCACAAAGGCCTATCAACACTTATTCGAGTACATCGATAAAAATATATTCAAGTTGGAGCAAAATAGCTTCATAACTGATTATGAAGCAGCACTACAAACTGGCTTAAAATCAGTATATCCAAATAATTGTCATTTCCCAATTGTGGAAATTAAATATTTCCACGAGAAATATAATAAAAATTTATACGTATGATTGAATAATTTATTAGATACTGAAAAATTTTGAAATATTTTTATACATTTAAAATATGAAAACTTAATTCTAAAAAATACAAAAAGAACTTAAAAACTAAGTGGTTTTAAAACAAAGTGTTTTACATACAATTGAAACAATATTAAAATGTAATAATAAGATAACACTACATTATTCCCCCTCCAAAGAACTCGGTATTAGTCTTACAGTGTTTGCTAATAAATTAAAATGAACTGTCTTAGCTGATTTATTTGCATTAAAAAGTGTTTTTGAAACATTAATGTTAACAAAAGCTGGCTTAATTCGATCAATATTAACCGTTATAATATTTTTGTTTTTAAGAATTTTAAAAAATTTTGGAGACTTTTCTAATACTTTGAATGGTCCGTCGTATGGCTCTTGAAGTGGTTTTTTAATAGTGTCATTGCGAACAAATACAAACTCACAAGTTTTGAGTGATTCTGGCACAAATTGTTTAAAATTCTGATTATGATGTGAAATATGTGATTGATTATTAGCAACAATATCTTTAAGTTTGAACAAAGTTTCTGATGGACTGAATTTTTGCTCACTAGGAATGACTAACTGACTTGGCAATCTGAGTGTTTGACCATAAACCATTTCAGCAGGGGATGCTTTAACATCTTCTTTAAACGTGGATCTTAGCCCTAATAGAACTAGTGGTAATTCTGAGTACCAATTGTTTTGGTTATTGCTCGCTATAAGAGAAGCTTTGAGTTGACGATGGAAACGTTCTATCATCCCATTAGCTTGTGGGTGATAAGCTGAAGTTTTGATGTGTTTGCAACCAAATTTGGTAATAAAATTTTTGAATGTAGTTGATGTAAACTGAGGTCCTCGATCAGAAGTAATTTCCAGAGGAACCCCAAAGCGTGATATAAACTCTCTTTGGAACGTGTCAACAATAATATTAGCCCTTGTATCTTTAAGAGGATAAACCTCAGGCCAACGTGTGTTCCTGTCAATTATGGTAAACAAATATCGGTAACCATTTGAAATCGGTAATGGGCCAACCAAGTCAATATGAATATGTTCAAAACGACCGCTCGGAATGTTTATCTTGTGAGGTAGTGTTTTAGTGTGTCTATGTACCTTAGATTTTTGACATCTAATACATTCTTGAGTCCATTTGTTTATTTGTGTGTTCATGTTAGGCCAAAAATATCGTTGTGTGATTAGTCGTCTAGTACCTCTAGTTCCTGGATGTGAAATGTTATGTATTTGATCAAAAACTCTTTTCCGTAGTGTTTGGGGAATGTATGGTCTTGTATTATTTGTAGAATTTTCACACCAAATTTTTATGTTTAAAAACGGAATATCAACTTGTTCAAACTTGTAAGTTGTTTTGTCTGTTATGCTCTTGAGTTCTGTGTCAATGATTTGTTCCTGATGTAATTGTTTGAGATCAAGGTCGGGTGTTCTAACTTCTGTTACCTCGCATCTTGAAAGTGCATCTGCTACTGAGTTGTCTGTACCCTTAATGTGTAATATTGTGTTAGTGAATTGTGCTATGTATTCAAGGTGTCGTGTTTGTCTAGGACTACGTTCGGTTTTAGAAGATAATGCATTAACTAAAGGTTTGTGATCTGTGAAAACTGTAAAAATGTTACCTTCCAGGAAGTGTCGAAAATGTTTAATAGTTAAGTAAATCGCAAGTAATTCTCTGTCAAATGTACTATATTTCGTTTCAGCAGGTGAAAGTTTCTTAGAGAAGAAAGCTATAGGCTCAAGTTTATTGTTATGTTCTTGTTGTAAAACGCCACCTATTGCGGTAATGGATGCATCTACAGCAATCGACAGTTGTGCCTTACTATTAACATGGTTAATAAGTGTTTGCGTGGCAAAACTGTCTTTGATTGTTGTAAATGCATGTAAAGTAGTGTCTGTCCACTGTAAATGTTTGCTTTTAGTTTTCGAAGCTGTTGTTACCATGTCATAAATGGATTCAAGCATGTGTGCGAGTTTAGGAATGCACCTGTGGTAGTAATTTGTCATACCTATAAATTTTTGCATGTGTTTGACTGTTACCGGTTGTGGATAATCTTGAATGCATTTAACACGTTCTTGTGACGGACGTATTCCGTGTTTAGATATGTTGTAGCTAAGAAAGTCAATGTTATCAACTCCGAATACACATTTGTTAGGTTTTATGTTTAAACCGTAATCATTGAGTCTTCTAAAAACTTGCGTTAAATGTTCGAAATGTTGTGTTTCTGTCTCACTAGCAATCAAGATGTCATCTAAGTATACGAAAATAAAATCTAGTCCATGTAGCACTTCATTAATGAACCTCTGGAATGTCTGGGCTGAGTTCCTCAAGCCAAATGGCATACGGAGGAACTCGAACATCCCAAAAGGTGTAGTGATTGCTGTCTTGTGTATGTCGTTAGGTGCCATTGGTATTTGATGATATGCTCTGACTAAATCGAGTTTTGAGTAAATGCATGTATTGTGTAAATTTAAAGAAAAATCATGTATGTGTGGTAATGGATATCGGTCAGGTACTGTAATTGTGTTAAGTCTTCTGTAGTCGCCACATGGTCTCCAATCATTGGGCTCGCGTTTAGGTACTAGGTGTAATGGAGAGGATGTTTGAGAATTTGACGGTCTACAAATACCAGAAGTAACTAAGAACTGAAATTCTTGTTTAGCTACTTTTAACTTTGGCAAGTCTAGACGTCGTGGTCTTGTGTAAGGTAATTGTCCTTCAGTGACAATGTGATGTACAGTGTGATGTTTAATTGGTGCTGTGTAATCGGGTTCTGTTATTAAAGAAGGAAATTTTTTGAGTAACTGTGTATACTTGTTATCTATAGTAAATAATTTAGGTAAAGATGTTTCAGAAAATGCTGAAATTGTATTGACAGATAAATTAGTTAAAGGGTCAATGAGACGTTTGTGTTTAAGGTCAATAAGAAGGCCATATTTTGTCAAGAAATCTGCACCTATAATAGGTTTGGAGATGTCAGCTATAATAAATGAAAATGGTAATTCACGTCGTAAATTTAAATTAAGTGTCAATAATTTTTTTCCAAATGTAGAGATTGCTGTGCCATTAGCAGCTTGTAATACCAAATCTGATTTTTTGTTTGAAATTTTGAATTTTGAGGAAGGTAGAACTGATACCTCTGCTCCACTGTCAATAAGAAAATTTAATTTACTAGAGGGGTCAAATACAAAAAGACGACGTGTATGTATGACGGGTCTATTATCAGTCGTCGCGACAACAGAGTCTTTTAGTTTGTTGAATTGTGTTGTGTTATGTTGTGTGGTGAAAAGTTGTCGTTTTGAACAAATGCACATGGTTGCTCACATTTACGTGCGTTTTTACCGAATCTGAAATGGTACTTACATACCCAATTGGAAGGTCGTTGACCTGAAGAGGACCTATAAGACGATCGACGTCTTGAAGTTCCTCTGGAACTAAATCTTCTGGAAATTGGACGACTGAAACGTTGATTCTTAAGTTCATCAACATCAAGCGAGAGTTTTTGAAAACATTCAAAAATTTTAGATGTTTGTTCTGCAAAATGTTTAGTAATATTTGCTATCTCATTAGAATTAGAGATGTGTTTCGATACATTAAAGTTATTTTTGATTGCAGATACCTCAGATTCTGCTAATACCTCCCACAAGTTATCAGCGAGTAATAACAACTCATCTAATTCCTTATGACCAGATCCTGTCAAAGCAATGTTCAGACTTTTAGGTAGTTTACGTAACCAAAGCTTATAAACTAAGTCTTTGTTGACTGTTGAACCAGCTAAAAGAAGCAAGGATCTGTAAAATTGAGATGGTTTTTGGTCACCCATCTCAGTGTCAGATAGCATCTTATCGAACCGTTTGTTCTCACTTAAAGTATGTCTATTTATCAGAACTTTCTTCAAACCTTCATACAAGTTGGTTGAAGGTGGTTGTTGTATGAAATCTAATACCGTAACTATGACTTCTTGTGGAAGTGCAGTCACAAGATATTCATACTTTGTTTGGTCAGTGGTAATCCCTTTAGATCGAAATTGGAATTCTGCATGAATAAACCATGCATCAGGACTATCAGTCCAGAACTGTGGGAGTTTGACTGACGTTGCATGAACTTCAATGTTAGATGATGAATCATCGAAAGGGTTCAATAAAGGAGGCTCAAAATTAATTAAATGGTTATCTCCGTCTCCTGAGGTGGATAACCGAGTAGGAGTACGTTGCATTGTATTGTTTTAAAGAATACTAGCTTTATTACAAATAAATTTCTTAAAATAATATTAATAAAATTGAAGTGTGCCTAGCGTGCAGTGTAGTGCCTACGGTTGTGAAACGATAAGCGCCGGCTTATCGTTTTACATCCGCTAAAAAGCTAATTGTGTAGTGTATATAAATACCAATCCTTAGTCGCTGATTTACTGACGTCGCTGCTTGTTTCTGGCGTCACTGCTTGCTTTGGCGTTGCTGCTTGCGTCGGCGTCGCTGCTTGTGTTGGCGTCGCTGCTTGCGTTGGCGTCGCTGCCTGTGTTGGCGTCGCTGCTTGCGTTGGCGTCGCTGTTTGTGTTGGCGTCGCTGCTTGCGTTGGCGTCGCTGTTTGTGTTGGCGTCGCTGCTTGCGTTGGCGTCGCTGCCTGTGTTGGCGTCGCTGCTTGCGTTGGCGTCGTTGCCTGTGTTGGCGTCGCTGTCAACGTTGGCGTTGCTGTTGACGTTGACTTCTCTGCTGACGTTAGCGTTTCTTTCGACGTTGGCTTCTATTTCGACGTTGGCGTCTCTTTCGACGTTGGCGTCTCTGTCAACGTTGGCGTTGCTGTTGACGTTGACGTCGCTATTTCTGCCGAAGTTGTTGTCGATGTCGGCGTTGTTGCTGGCGTCGAGATACGCTGCTGCTATTTGCTTCGTTGTGGTGAGGTGGGTTCGCTGTTGTAGCTCTGCAGTGAGTAAGTTGCTCACGACTGCAGGCTGTGATGTTGTTGTTGTTGGTGCGGTGGCGGTTTTGGTGGTAGCGGTGCCTTGCGCACAGGTTTTTGCGGGTTGGTTGTGATGATGTAGATGTTGCTGTAGCTGCACTTTTAGTTGTTGACGCAATTGTTGTTGTTGCTGTGGCGCGTAGAGACTGAGCGCGAGAACTTATGAGCGTGTCGCGGGGTTGCTCTACTTCAGTGGCTTAGAGCGCGGGGTTGCTCTGCTTGAGTATTGATGAGCTCGTTGGTATCGTTGGTCCGGTTTCGACAGGATCGCCAATTGTGGAAATTAAATATTTCCACGAGAAATATAATAAAAATTTATACGTATGATTGAATAATTTATTAGATACTGAAAAATTTTAAAATATTTTTATACATTTAAAATATGAAAACTTAATTCTAAAAAATACAAAAAGAACTTAAAAACTAAGTGGTTTTAAAACAAAGTGTTTTACATACAATTGAAACAATATTAAAAATGTAATAATAAGATAACACTACATATATATCCAAGGCTGCTGGTTCCATTACTGTCAAGCATTGCGCCGGTGTTTATTAACAAAAATAAGAAGCTAGCTGAATTGATAAGGAACAACAAGAAAGGGTCCATTTTCTTTCATAAATTTTTGTCATTACCTCTACTTCCAAAAAACCTAATCGCTGCTTCCTTTACTGTACTTAAGCAGCAGATTAGATAATCGTTCCCCGACAATACATACTTTGAACCATTCTTCAGTTATTTTGAAGATTTTTGGTTGAAAAAGGTAACTGAAGTTTATAACGTGTATATATAAAAATATCAAATTTTATGAATATACCGCCCACGGTGGGGGTATTAATGATAAAATGTCTACTTTATGAACGGCCTTAAGAGTCTTAAAAATGAACAAAAGCCTTTTTTAAAAGAGAAATACTTTCTTTTAAATCACGCGTATTCAAGATTCAAATAATAAATTTCCTTGTACGAAAGAAATAAAGTATACAAATTTACGAAAACATTCAAGTACTTCACAAAAGAGAAGCAATTATTCTTTAAAAAAATCTTCTGAGAACAGATTAAAATGTTCGAATAATTATTTTCCTTTTACGAAATGTTTATAAGTTTTCGTAAATTGTTCCACATGGTTCCTTTCGTACAAGAAAGATAATTATTCGTTTGTTTCCTACGAAGCATTTCCTACTAGGTTGGGGTGATCGCGCCGATCAACCACCTCCGTTGTCTTCATATATTTGATATATATTTGATATAATCATAATATTTGATATGCACCGAAAGAAAGATGCTATTTTGTTATTTAATTCGGTATTCTCTTTGGGTCGCATTAAATAGGTGACAGCAAACGGTTTTTGCGTGTTCAAAAAATCCACAAGAACCACATCCGACATTGAAGCGTACAATAGAGTGCTGGGACGCATGATATCGAAAAATGGAAATTTTTTCAAATTCGTGAAGGCTATCAGAGATGAAGAATTTCTGAAAAGTCGTGATTTTGAAATGCATATTGAAAGTGGAGGAGCCATTAGCGCAAAACGAAGGACGCTTTCATCACAAAAAAGAGACGATGGCATTGCAAAAGCCTCTGAATTGCTTGAAAAAGGTAAAATAAATGCAATGGAGTTTCTGGATAGAATTACTTGCCCAGGAAATAACATTTACTACGATATGGAGCCAGATGAGGATTTATTTGAAGAATTTATTACCAATCACTCTGAAAAAGAGGAAGAATAAAATGAAGAACCCACATCCTCGAGTAGCAATATGCAACCGAATGCAGATACGTGTATAGTGTGTTTCAACTGTAAGCCAAATATTGTCCTCATACCATGTAAACACTTGCAAATCTGCAGTGAATGCAATTTAAGTTTACAAGCGCAAAGCCTTCCGGAAGGTCACACTTCATATTCCTGCCCCATGTGCCGCCAAAAAGTTGAAGATTCAATGCAAGTCTACTTTTAAAATGCATTACTCAGTTATTTTGAATTTTTAGATTTTCAAAAGAATTTTTATTTTTTTTTTCTATTTTTCATGTTTTGTGTTAACATTAAATAAAAATTAATTTTTGTGCTTGTTGTTATTGTAATTTCTTGTACTATTATTATTTTTCACCTGCATAGTTTATAATAATTTGAAAAATTTGCGTTTCTGTAATACAATCATAATTTATAAACAAAGTGTTAATTTTTTCTTAGGGCAGTCATCGTTATCGAGTTATCGTAGAGAAGTTATCGAACAGTTATCGTTCAACAAAGATTTTGGGCGATAGTTCATCTGATATTTTTTGGGCAATCGTTCACAGTAAAAAGCAATCGTTCATTTGTATTTTTTATTAGGCGGCCTTCGGCCGCTGCTTAGGGATTACAACCCTCAGTAAGTCCAACACCGGCTCCGCTGTCTACAGTACCTTCGAAGATAATTCTCTAGTTAATAGGTGACCCACGGCTGCTGTTTAGGAATTACAACCCTCCGTAAGTTCAACACCGGCTTCGGTATCTACAGTACTTCCGAATATAATTACCTTTTTATTTGGCGGCCTTCGGCCGCTGCTTAGGGATTACAACCCTCAGTAAGTCCAACACCGGCTCCGCTATCTACAGTACTTCCAAATATAATTACCTTTTTATTAGGCGTCCTTCGGCCGCTGCTTAGAGATTACAACCCTCTGTAAGTCCAACACTGGTTTTGGGTTTACTTAAATTAAGCATAATGAACGAACGCCCAAAATTTGTTGGCGTTCGTTCCTTATGTACGATTACCTAATTTCTCTGCTTTGGGCGTTTGTACATTTATGGAAATTTGGGTGATTGTTCATTATGAACGATCGCCAAATAAAAAATATGTCTTTATGCCCAAAATGTGAAATGACTGATTGCCCAAAATTTTTTTTAGACATTCGTTCATTTTCGTTTTTGGGCGTTAGGGTTTTGGGCGTTCGTTCGCACAGCCTATTTTTCTACTAAAGGTGGCAACCGTGATTGTACTGAAGGCTTAGAAATCTTAATATTATTATTCAAATATTGCTAAACGAATGTTATTTGGTTATTTCTTACAACTGCAGATTAAGAAGATAATAATAGTAATTCTTTGTATGTTGGATTATGAATTTGTATTGAGTTGTTCTTTGCTCTTGGTCAATAAAGATTAAAAGTTTTCTTCAACATACTTTTTGTGTGTATGTCCTGAATAAACATGATATAATTAACATTTTTCCATTCGATAGTTTTACTATGAATCCCAAAAAATTCGATTCTTACAAATTTCTTAGACAAAACTTTGATTGAACCTTCCTTATTTGAATTTTCAAAATGCTACGCATTCAGTATTGCTCTGTTTTGTAGCGCAAAAACAGGTTCTTTACTCACAGAAGCGCTCTTAAACAACGCATTATATCAAATGCCGGAAAATGTGTCATTTAACATAATTTACGATTCGTTCACCAGGTTGACTTTCAATAACAGCTCTAAAGACCATAAAATAAATTATCAAATGAATTTTCCAAAAATTTCATTAATAAAAAAACGTATTGTCGGTGCAACTCTAACATCATTCAAAGGCTGGGCACACACAAGCACACAAGGTGATAAAGTTTTCTTCTTTTTTTTTTCTTCTGTTGGACAACGAACATAGCTACCGAAAAAGCCTTTCTAAAAGATGAAAGATGAACAAAAAAAATGTTTAATTGACAATCGAAACGAGATACAATGATTTGATAGCACAATAAAAATTATGGTCGAAAAAAAGAACCGTGCGAGGAACTAGAAAAATTACACACTAATTCATTTTTCAAACATGGTATCGATGCATTTGGTAAATAAAACATATTGAGACCGAGAGGTACAGTGGAGTAGGGGGGTGCGAAACGACTGTTCAACGATATGATGATGAATAAAAACAAAAAGAAAAAAAATCCAATTGAAATAGTACCGCAGCAGCCGAAATAGACAGGCCCAATTCAGTTAAAATATAATTTATGACTGTGTCTATGCTTACAATCATTAGTTAACTGGTCACTGACACACTCGGTCACAGCAAACAGAGACCCGTCAGAGGTCAGTCGCCTTCATAGCGCATTAAATAAGAAGAAGAGGGGAGGGGGAAGAATAGATTCATTATCAGGTGTATGCTGCACTTTCTCTTATATTGCATACAGTCCTAATGACAAAGTAGAAAAATAGTTTTGCTACTTCTGAAGGTGTTCGTGAAACGGAATGGTTGGCCAATAAATTAACACAACCATCACAAGAAGACTGAAGAATGAAAGAAACGCAGGTTGAGGAAATTAAGTAATTGAATAGGTGTTGAGGTTGAATGCAACGCAATCGTAACAGGAAGGAAATCCTTGGAACAATACTGAACTGACCAAAACTAATGCCTCATCATCTGTCTAACAAGATGGCTGGCAAACAGTGACAACGGTAGCTACTGTTGTGTAATTGCCAGTGGGAAATCTTTGTTCGCAACTGTGGGAATTTTTTAAATTTTCGCGATTATGTGTGTATTTGTCACACGAAAGGAAGTTGAGGAAGTGGTTCATGAGGGAGTTTTTGGCAATGTTGTTTTTTTTTTGTTCATTATATTCATTATATGACAACTACTGTTGATACTGCTGACATCTTGGGTGTGCTTTGTTAACAATAATGAGACCTCATGCGTTGTCAAAACCTCAGTGATGAAACATTAACGTTTTTTTGGTGCCAAAACCGGAAAAATAGAAGAGTGGTGAGCAATGAGCAATGCGTGCGATTAGATGATGAATGAAGATTTATAATTTTCTTGCAGAAGCCCTTCAAAATAAGAGCTTACCCAGCCCTATTACAAGCTAATTAAATAATTCATGCAATCCAGTTAAAAAATGTTGATGAATTTAAAAATAATTTATAGTGCTTCGACATTTAAAACATTTACACTAGACTGGTCCTTATTTGTATGGGGAAAATTTCCAAGCACTTCATTGAGCATCCCAAGGGCTCAAACTGAGCTAATCGATGAAAGAAAAATTCGTGTAAAATTTTAGTGAGATCGGATGCATATAAATCCGTGCGCATACGGCTTAAAGTGTGCACAAGTGGATGAAAGAAAAAACATTTTTTTTTAATATTTTCATTTGCAATTCTATTTGGAATAAAAAAACAGTTTAAATTTTTTTATTTTTTCCAAAAACTTTTTAGTTTAATAAGGATATTCACCACAAATTACTTGAATAACTCAGGGGACAAAATTTTAATTTTTGGATTTTCCCAGCAATCAACCTGTAGATGTGCAAACTGGACTTTTTATTTCTTAAAAATTTATATTTTTTAAGTTATACCGAGTTAAAGTATGCATATAATTGTTGTTGTTATGTTGCTTTTTCTCTTCTTAATTTCAGCATATGCCTAAAAATATGTGAGGTACTTAGCGCCACCTATCGGCTAATAGCTATGAAACTGTTACACTGACGAATCTATATATATAAAAATGGATGTATGTATGTGGGTATGTGGGTATGTGGGTGGGTATGTGGGTGGGTATGTGGGTGGGTATGTGGCTATATCACGTATAGACTCCAAAACCGCTGAACCGATCTTTATGAAATTTTTAGGGAAAACAAAGCCACATCTTGAGAGTGTTCCTGTGAGGTTTCGTAACGATTGGAGAAGGGGGCGTGGTACCTCCCATACAAGCCAAATTTGCCCCATCGATCATAAACAAAAAAAAAGAAAAATATTTCACGGTTTCAATCGTAAAAAACTAAGATTTGGTGATTTTGTTCAGATAGTTACTGTCGGTATCTGTACAAAAAATGGGCGTGGTCGTTATATAAATACGCCCACTTTTTCGAAATCATGGCAATTCCGGAGTTCTGCACATTTTACAGTGAAACTTGCTCTTTAGGTGCTCCAAGAGACGAACACAATTTATAAATGTTTTCACGCCCACTTTTAACGCCCACAAATCAATATCTATATATATATAAAGCAAAACGATGTATGTCTGGCAGTGTGATGTCTATAGACTCCAAAACTACTGAACCGATTGACCTGAAATTTTGGCAGTCGATTTGTTTCAGGTACGAGATGGTTGAGGAAAAAAATTTGCCACACCCCCCTTTTACCACCCCCAAATCAATAAAAATGTTATATTTCAGTCGGTTTGGGTCGTATATGGCTAAAATTTTGTAATTTAGTATGTACGGTTACTGTCGACAACTGTCCTAAAAATGGGTTCCACGCCACCTTTTACCGCCCACAAATAAATGAAAATGGTTTATTTCAGACGGTTTTGGTCGTATAAGACTTAAATTTGTTACTTTGGTTTGTGAAGTTACTGACAGTAACTGTACGAAAAATTGGTTTCCACGCCCCCTTTTGCGCCCACAAATCAGTGAAAATGCTATATTTCATGCAGTTTCGGCCGTATGAGACTAGCACATGATACTTAAGTTTGTATGGTTACTTTCGGCAATTGTACTAAAAAAGGGCGTCATCGCTATATAGCCACACCCACTTTTTAAGAAACCATCAAAATTGACTACTGGGTCGATTGAGCTAAAATGTTGGCTTAGTTTGTACGGTTACTGTTAGCAACTGTACTAAAAATTGGTCTCCACGTCCCCCTTTTACCGCCCACAAACCAATGAAAACGTTTTATTTCAACGGTTTGGGTCGTATTAGACAAAAATTTTGTAATTCAGTACATATGGTTACTCTCGGCAAGTGCACTATCAATAGGCCTGCCCTACTTTAGTTAAACTCACTTTTCGGGGAGTTAGCGTCCAGTGAAGTAAAGTGCGCCAGGCTTAACCTAAATTGAGCTGAAATTTGGGCAGTTGATTTGTTTCGATTACGAGATGGCTCAAGGGAAATATTTTACCGCACCCCATTTTACCGCTTGCAAAACAACAAAAATGCTATATTTCGCACGGTTTTGATCGTATTAGACTAAAATGTGGTTATTTAGTGCACATGGTTACTTTCGGCAGCTATACTGAAAATGGTGAATATATTTGACATTTCTTGACATTTTCGTGTATGGCAGTAAGGCGGTCTGTGGCAGAACAACGTTTGCCGAGGAGATAGATTGTTCCTGTGAGGTTTGGTAACGTTTGGACGAGGGGGCGTGGTTCCTCCCATACAAGCCAAATTTGCGCTATCGACCACAAACCAAATAAGGGATATATATCAGACGGTTTCGATCGTGAAAACTAAGATATTATCATTTTGTTCAGATGGTAACTGTCAGTAGCTGTACAAAAATCACTTTTTCGTCGCAATATATATACGCCCACTTTTTCGAAATCATGGCAATTCCGGAGTTCTACACATTTTTATACTGAAACTTTCTGTGTAGGTGCTCCAAGAGGCAGTCACGATACATAAATGTTTTCACGCCCACTTTTAGCGCCCACAAATCAATATCTGTACATATAAAAATGAATCGTGATTTGTTCGGATGCTTAAAACTTGAAAACGACTAGACCAAATAGGATACTTCCTTCTACTGGTTTGTTCGTAACTGCTACGCAAAGGTTTAGGAAAAAAGTAATGCCACACCCCTTTTATCGCCCACAAATCAATAAAAATGCTATATTTAAGAAGGTTTTGGACGTATTAAATTAAAATTTGGTAAATAAGTTCTTATGATGACTGTCACTAACTTTAATAAAAACGGGCGTTGTCACACTTCATATACGCCTACTTTTGGAAATATCACAATACTCCGATACTATTGGTCCGATTGAGCTCAAATTTTGTAAGTGGCTTTGCTTTGAGTACGAGATGGTTTAAGAAGAAATTCCACAACTTCTTTTACCTCCCATTAATATAAAAACAATTTGTGTTATCGAATAGCGTTATGGGTTGCACAGCTTAGAAATTCGGTATTCGACCACAATTTAGACGTACCGTTTCAGTGATGAAATTTTATGGGAGTTGGACAAGGGGGAGGAGCACCTCTCATACAATCCAAATTGGTGATATCGAATAGCTTTGAATTTAAAGGAATTCAGCTTTGGAATTCAGTTTTTGACCTCAATTTACACATGCAGTTTCAATGATTTTTTTTTATGGGCGTTGGACAGGGAGGCCTGACATCTCCCTTACATCCCAAATTTGCAATATCGAATTGCTTTGAAGTTATAGGTTGACAGCGTAAGAAATCGGTATTCGACCTAAATTTATACATGCACTTTCATTTCTTACATTTTATGGGCGTAGGGAAAAGGGGAGTGACACTTCCCATACAACCCAACTTTGTGCTATCAAATAGCTTTAGAGTTATAGGTCGCACAGCATCGGAATTCAGTATTTGACCAAAATTTACGCATGCAGATTTACTGATAAAATTTTTTAGAGTTTGTCGGGGGGCGTGGCACCTCCAACTTAACCCAAATTTGCGATATTGAATAGCTTTGGAGTTATAGGTCAGCCTCGGAATTCAGTATTCGACCCCAATTTACACATGCAGTTTCATTAGAAAATTTTATGGGCGTAGGGAAAAGGGGAGTGGCACCTCCCATACAACCCAAATTTGTGTTATCGAATATATTTGGAGTTATATGTCGCACAGTTTTGGTATTCGGTATTCGACCTCCATGTACACATGCAGTTTAATTGATTACATTCTATGAGGGGTGATCAAGAGGGCGTGGCACTTCCTATACAACCCAAAATTGTTATATCGAATAGCTTTGTGGATATAGGTCGCACAGTCTCGGAATTCAGTATTTGACCTCAATTTAGACATGCTGTTTAACTGATAACATTTTATGGGCGTTTGAATAGGGAGAGTGGCAGCAACGCGCCGGGTTTCAGCTAGTAATCTTATAATTTCACAGCTTGATATGAAATTGATGAATTGATATTTTCAATATCAAAATGATACTGGAATGATTTCTTACAGTTGAAAAAAGATTTCTAAGCTGTTGGACGGAAAATTTTTTGATTTTTAAAAATTTAATAAGAAATCGGAAACTTGTTCAAGGATTTTTCAACTGGAAATCAAGAAATATTTTTACTCCTGTATATTTCAAATAAATTTTGGTATGAAATTAAATATGCTAACTTAAACTTAAATTAAATATGGAAATCAAGAAATATTTTTACTCCTGTATATCTATAGTAATAAAACTCATTTTCTGTTTGTTTGTTTGTTTGTTTGTTTGTTTGACCTTTATACAAATCTAAACAGCTCAACGGATTTTGCTCAAACTAAGTATACATTTTAAGTGCATTCCAACTTCAAATGTTACATACTTATTTTTTGCCACGCCCCCTCTGAAATTTTTCAACTAACGGTAATTTTGTTATTATAAAACTTTTTACCATCGGAAATTTTTTTGTATTTAATTTTAAAAAATTTCTGTTATTTTGACATCAAAAACACTCACATATCTTTAAAATTGGAGAAATTTTCAGTACAACGACTTTTTCATAAAACATCGTTGCCTAAGAATGAGAAAAAAACGACATGAAAATCAAAGTTTGGTCTTTCGATGCAAATATCTCCGCTGTCCATTAATATATTTCATTCAAATTTTTTTTGTTCAAAAGTTCAATAAAATCACTTCACAAAAATAGGTTGAACTGTACCGTTAAGTCAATGTATATATGTTTTATGATTATGTCAAAAAAGGTCCAAAAACTTGACTTTTTACTCAAAAAATTACTCAAAAATTGTTGTTGTTGTAAAAACGAAATCAATTAAAAATTGCACATCTGGCTACCTTACATATGACATAGCATTTATTTGCAAAAATTCTTCCAGCTAAGCGTAAAAATTATTTTACTGTTTTTGTCATCAAAACAACAAGGGTACCCCCTTTGATTTTTTTCGCGAAATTTATTTTTTCCCAAATGTTGTTTTTATATTTTTTACAAAAAAGTCAAGTCTCAAAAATAATTTATGTGAAAAAATTACCCCAATATCTCTTTCCAATCAAAAGTTATGGCTAAAAATCTATTTTTTCATACCAGACTATTAATAAAACTTAGTTTTTTGTTAAAATTCTTTATATAGTTTGAACGTCCCCATATATCTCTAAGAATGCAGTTGTGTGTCTAAAGTAACTACGAACATTTTGGATTATATAAAATTTTCTTTATAGTGATCTACTTATATTTTGCCTCCCAAAAATGCCTTATATATATATAAATATTTTGCCTTATACTTTAATGCCAATAACTCTGATGTTTTTAATATATTTCATTAACATTTTTTTTTATGTTGACTTTATATGATTTAAATACAAATTCTAAATGTTTGATAGTTTAAATCATACTTGATTTTAAATACAAATTCTAGTTGTTTGACAGTTTAAAATCGTTTATCGAGCTTAAGGTCAAAGTTAGAACAATTAATTGTTCTAACGAATTTTTCCAAAGAAACAACAACAACAACAAAGTTTTTTTTTTCAATATGAAAGGAAAAAAAAAAACTTTAATTTTTTTTTTGTTAAAAAGTTCAATATGTTTTTTAATATAAATCTTTGTTTAGACGTTAAAATTTCCATATCTCAAGGACGCATTGAATCCCATCATAATTTTTATTTTGTTGAAAAGGTAATTGTGCTTGCTTTAAGATTGAGTAAATATAAAAATTCTTTTTAATTTTTAAAATCTGTTTTTCGTACCGCTTTTTTGAATTCAATTAGCTCACCGCAAGAGATGGAACCACAAACAACAAAAATTTTCCTAAACTTTTTTGGATCAATGTTCGTTTAATTACCTAGCAAACGGTGGATAAATAAAATTAAATAAAATAAAATTCAAATAAAATTCAACATGTTTTTCATTATTCCCGATTTTAAAAAACATTTAATCGAGAAGTGTATGTAGAAAATGTTTATATAAATGACTCTCGAGTAACACCGGGTATATCAGCTAGTTTCAAATAAATTTTGGTATGAAATTAAATATGCTAACATGATATCGTCGTTGCGCGTGCAATACTGCGAACATGAAAAAAAGGCCAAAATTAATTTCATTTCAATTTTGATCAGTTGAAAATCTATTCAATAGCTTAAAATAAAATCTAGGTATGTTTGATTTTGGCGTTTTAACACCACACGGGCATACTAGTATTAAAAATTGCTTGAAACTTATTTAAAAGAATATAATATAAATCCAACAATATTAACAATTTATGAAAATAAATGTTTGTAATAGCAGCTCAGAATTGACAGGTTCATGCTTCTACTTGACCTGCAGAACTGAAGTTTTTCATGAAAATAATGAGGGCAACGCAAGAAGATTATTTTATCAACATATGCAATTTCTTGCTTCGAGATAGCGGAATAAGCAGCAACCGAGTAGCTTAGTAAGAAAAAAGGATACATGATCGAACCTCTTCAGTCCATAGACGTAACGGACAACGTTTTTTAGAGCAACCAACAACTTGTGGGATGAGCTTGATTCTATAGATTGCTATAAACTACTTCTAAGTAAGTTATGATACGCATCAGCAGTTATAAGACAAGTTTTCGTCTTGTTTCGACGGGAACATACGCTGAGGTCATTCTAAGGTTGCGTAGAACATAGTAGACTTTACTCACGCAAGAATTAATGTGACCGAATAGTGAACTACTTATATTAAACCCAAGGCTAGATTTGTAATTTGTAATTTGTAATTTATTAAGAAATAATGTTCACATATAAGACAGAGTCTTTTAAATGCAGTAAGAATAACATAATAACAACAATTTATAAACAACTGATAAATACATATAGTTTAAAACAAATACTTAAGGTTTTAATTAAAATTAATAAATTCATTTTAAAATTAATTAATAATTTAATATATTATTATCAACAAGAAGATAAGCAACTGAATAAAGTTATTTAGATTAATACAATTATTTAAGTATTTAATTAAAATTATCAAATTGATCAAAATATTATTAACTTAAAATTATTCTTATACCAAAAGATGGAGAAAATAATAGTAGTTATTAGGAAAAGTGTAGTAAAATTTAATACTTAAAGTTGCGATAATTTTGAATACATTTTATTCTTAAAGGCAGCGAGTTCCAAATTCTGACGGCGTTTACAAAAAAAAGTCTGTTTGAGTTTACAAAATTAAATAATGGAATTATCAAGTTCATATTTCTGGTTGATCTACAAAATTGTAACTTCTCAAAAAGGTATGTAGGTGTCTTTGTGTATAACAGTTTATGCAAAAATATGCAGTTCCTCGCATCAAGGTAGTTGAAAATATTGCAACCGAGTATTTTGCTGCTCAAGTGACTGATGCGGTCAAATTTACGAAGGCCAAAAAAATATCTTACGGCGTTATTAAAAGCTTGTTGTAACTTAAGTTTGGACCTGGAATCAAGTTTGCTATAGACAATATCTGAATATAAAATGATTGGCACTATAAGCTGGAACACTAATTTTTTTCTAGTATCAACAGGTACAAATGACGCGGTCCATCTTAAGCTCCGAAGGGCATAGTAGACCTTAGAAACAACAGAATTAATGTGATCCTCACAAGAAAGAGACGAGTTAATAATATATCCTAGATTTTTAACTTTGCCAACAAAGCTTAGCCCAACACCGTTTAAATAAATAGTTGGTATATTGGAAGCAGAATATTTCGCTTTAGAAATAGGCAAAACATATGATTTAAGTGGATTTAGTCTGAGCTTATTTGTATCAGCCCATTTCATTATTTCTTTTAAATCCTCATTCATCCTAACACATAAATTATCAACAAGGTCAATAGGACTATCTAAATACAGTTGCAGGTCATCAGCATATGCATGCATGGTAACATGACGACATATGCTGAAAATATTGTTGATAAACATTGAAAATAACAACGGACCAAGTACTGAGCCTTGAGGCACTCCACAGGATAAACAACAGAAAGCGGACAGACTATTTCCCACCCTAACTCGTTGAGACCTTCCAACCAAGTAACTTTTTAACAGACGGACCGCCATGCTAGAGAAACCAAAGTTAACCTCATGTTTTTGACATAGTATTGAGTGGTCAACAGAATCAAATGCCTTGGAGAAATCTAAGAGACAGAGCAAGTTTATGCGCCCCAAATCATAAGACACTCTGATGTCATCTAAGATCTTAAGATGACATCTAAGCAATAGTTGCTGTAGAGCAGCTATGTCCTGGTCGAAAACCAGACTGAAATGGGGACAAAAGGTCAAATCTTTTTATGTGTTCCGAGATTTGTATTGCCATGAGAGACTCAAAAACTTTTGACAAGGATGACAATAGACTAACAGGACGATAATCAGACAGATCGCAAGCATTATAGCATCTTGCTGTAAAACGAACGCAACGTGTATTTCACGAAGACTTCGTTCAAAAGCCAATAATCAGCTGTTTTAGCTTGATGTAAAACGTGTATCGTACACAAACAAGAGCAACTGATTCAGTTACGAACGAAGACGTAACAGCAGTACAAATTTGGCTTGTTGTAAGAAAATCAACCGAAGCGGAACGTCAAAAAAAGGCGATAAACAAATTTTCATCGTCTACAAAATTTTAATAATGGAAGTTGCTGTGAAGAAAAGGTAAACCCATTTTCATAAGCATATTTAACATTATTTATATGTAATAACATATATAAACAATATTTTATATATATTTAGCTCAAAGAAAACTACAAGCGAGCAATTTGGGGTTCTAGTGCAGGAAATGCAAAGAAGCCCAGAGCTGGCAAAAGGCACACCAGTTTTTGGTGCCACTAGAACCAAAGTGGATGAAAAGTGGAACTCTATTGCTACAAAAATTAATTCGTACGGACCGCCACAAAGAAGTGCTATGGAGTGGAGAAAGGTATTGTACATACTGCAATAGTTTGATGCTTTCAATACTTTTTTTTATTTAAGATTTGGGCAGATCTTAAGAGCCGCACAAAAAAGAAGATTTCGGAGAACCATAAAAGCATACGTGAAACAGGTGGTGGGCCGTTTAGATTCAACCCATTCACAGAAATGGAGCAAACCATCGATCAAATTTTATTGATTTCAACGGCAGCACAAGCTCGCGGCGTGACTTTGGGATGTTTACCTACTATGCAGCCGTCCGGCCAAGCAAGTTCTTTATTAGAAGCAAATGGTGAAGCAATGGTAACTCCTCCAAGAAGAGCTCATCCAGTTGGAGTTGTAACACCAACGCGAGCAATGCCAGAAAATTTTGTTGAGCCGCTATCGGAAAACACAAGTCGTTCGAGACCTTTGAAACGCAAGCGTAATATGCTGGAAGATCAAGCGAAGTTGATTCGGCTCGAAATAAAAAATCAAGAGTTGTCTATAGAAGAGCTCAAACGACAAAATACGATTGCTCAATCTCAGGCCGATTCAACAAGAATGTTGGCAGAAGCAACAAAGATGCAGGCTGAAGCCACCAAAACAATTGCTGAAGCCACAACAACGCAAACAGAAGCTTTACAAAAAATTGGTGCTGCAATGGAGGAAATGTTAGAGATCTTAAAAGAAATAAGAGGCTATGTTGTGGCTTGAGCAGTTATTTTGGTTGCTTTAGCCTGCATATTTACTCAATGATCTCAACTTTTTATAGACTTTTTTTTATATAATATAATGAAATGTGTTCCTTATTTTGTAATTCAATGGATTGTTTCTTATTTTTAGACAATGATTGAATTGTGTAATTTTTTTAGTTGAGTTGTTAATTTTTTAGTTCATATTCGTTTTACAATAAACATTTTTTTACGAAAACGTAATTTTTCCATTTATTTTGGTCATTCATAAAAATTATTGACAAGAATATTTACATATAACTATTTATTGAAGTTAACAATTAGTTTCACAAGTGTTCAATAGTGTTAAATTACAAGTTAAATTTAATGCAAGTTTGTGGCTAATTGTCTTCTTATAATTGAAGCTTCATTTGAAACACTGTCTACATCGACACTTGGAGTGGAGTCTTCGTTAGCATGATGAGTATTGCTTGAAGGATCCAGCGCTTCGCAATCATTTTTATAAAATATACAAACGTTGTGAATCGCACAACAGACGTTAAATATTTTCGTTGCCTTCTGAATAGTGCAGCCCCCTTGAACCAATGATTGAACAAAACCTATTATTCAGAACGCCAAAGCAACGTTCAGCCACATTCCGTGCTTTACAATGTTTTTCATTAAAGACTGTTTCGCAGGCGTCAGTGGGATTTCGAATTGGTGTTATCAGATATGGTAGCAGAGGGTAACCGGAATCTCCTTTTTTAAGAGAGATCACAAATTAAAGATATATTATAAGTTTACTGTTTGTTGCTTAACTTACCAAGTATCCATGTATTTCTTTTGCCATTGTTGAAAGCCAATCTGAAGTGTTCTTCCGCTGTACTCTGCTGCCAAACAAAAGCATCATGGTTACAACCTGGATGCCTAGCATCAACATACGTTTTAACCATTTTATGATCACAAATCTATTAACAATTTTTTAAAGTGAATGATTAAAAAGTTTTTAGAAATAAATAATTAGCTTAGAACTTACTACCATGACATTCAGGCTGTAGTATCCTTTTCGGTTGTAGTACAGATGTTGCATAGTCTCTCCTGGCGACTTTATGCGAACGTGAGTACCATCAACGCAGCCAACAACACCTGGTACTCCGAATGCGTTAAAAAATACTCTTTGACTGCATTCTCCACCTCTGAAGTCCTATTTAATTTTACCCATTTTTGGCATAAGTGCTGCTCGAAAATCTCCAAACACTCTGTGATGACCCTGCATACTGTTGATTCGGACATCGATGAGAAGTACTCATTTCCAACGCTCTTTTGAAAGCCACCAGTTGCAAGGAAGCGTAGAAATGTTGCAAGCTTCAGTTGTGGTGGTAAGTGAGTGCTTCTGTAAGTTTTCTTCATTTTGGATGCTACCTCAGAAAATAAATAACAGAAGACTTCCTTATTTATCCGAAAGTTGTCTTTGAATCTAAAATAATATTATGAAATAAAACATTTTCCAATTGCAAATAACTCACTCATAGTTTGGATAGTCCAGCACGTTTGTTTCATCGCGAACTTTTCTACGTTTGACACGCATTGTCTGCTCATCACTATCACTTTCACTTTCGTCGTTAAAATTGTAAAATGCTATCGCGGAAAACATTATAAATATTTCACAAATTATGTTTAAACAATTTGCAGATTATCAACAAAAGTAAACAATTATTTCTAAGCAAAAATAAATGAAACAGCTGATGGAAAAAGTATTGCCACCTATTAAAAACTGCTAGTAATAAGTATACAATTTTCAAGATTTGTGTCAGTTTTACGCTAAATGCTGAACTTTTACAATCTGGTAATAATGTTTTTGACAAGTACTCACGTCGAGAGTATTTGAGTAACGTAAGCGACGTAATAGTGCACGATGACGCAAAGAATAAATACAGCAAGCCAATTTTGTCCGACATCGTTTGCAAACGAACGAGGCTTCAGCCGAAGGATTCGTTTTACAGCAAGATGCTATTATTTTTTTCGCTATGGGAATGATCATCGCTACTTTCCAAATATCAGGGAAGCATGAACTTGTGAAACAATGATTGAATATGTGGGTGAGGGGGCTGATGCTTTAGATGCTTTAATAACAACTTTCAGTTCAACATTATTGAGTAGAATTGGGGGTAAAAATTTAAGAAGGATGTTTTAGAGATCAGTAGAATGTAGATTTTAGGAGGTTTGGTTTGAGTTTATTAGCTTTATACCATTTAGCTACAGTATCTAAATCTTCATTTATTCTTACACACATATCTTCAATGGTCTAGGTCAAATGGTTAGGTCTAGACCAAAATAACACTGGCTTACAAAGAATTAATTTGTGTTTGCACCCTGGACCAAAGTATTTTTTTATGAGTAAGTACCCAGTGGGAAAAAGCAGGTCTTTGAAGCGCTTCTAGCAGGCCATCATATGGATTTCTTAGCCCTTCCGTGCTCGTTTCCAAGCCCATAAGCTTTTTTATATCAAACGAGAAAATTTTTTAGGCCTTCCGCTCTCGCGACTCTAAAGAAGCCTGCTAGAAGCCCTTCTTTAGAATGTACATTAGAAAGAAAAGCAATATAAATATCAACTTGAAATAAAAAAAATTTTGACAAATTCCAGATTTGAACCAGCGTCCTCTCAGCTGGCGGTCTGGCATCTTACCCACTCGTCCACCTCAGTTGTCAGTAAACTTCAGCTTATTTTGCATCATTACAAATGAAAGTAAGTTTTCGGGAGCGCGGGTTCGCAACCCAGCTCGGCCCAAATAAAATTTTTTTTGTATTTTTTTTAAAATCTACATTTTTTACAAATTTTTCTGTCCATTTAAAAATTTTTTTGGAATTTTTTTGTAAATTTCTTCATACAAAAATTATATAAAAGACTTAGAATTTTTCCATATAAAAGTTTTCATATAATGTGATATGCAATGTGTTAGATTTCGGAGACCTGGGTTCGCGTCCCAACTCGGACAAAAAAAAAATAATTTTTTTTTGTTTTTTCTTAAAGATTTGTTTTTTTAATTGATCTGATCTTATATAATTTTTTAAAAATTTTTTTAAAAATTTTTTTATATAAAATAACAGGAAAAGATTCCAAACCTTCAAAAGGTAGGCCTTACAGAAGCACTCATCAATGCAGCAATCATGGAAGGTATATTAACGCCAATAAGAGCACTACTAGCATGCATTCTTTTGCGTATCGCTAGCTAAAATGCCCACTGTGTAGAGGTTGGTGATCACAGAAACGGCAAAATTTTTTAAATACGGCAAAGGTATTTTTTAGGTAGTGGGTCGACTCAAACTAAAGTATCTCGTTGCTGGTAGTTTCGAGAGTAACATTTTATATGTATATTGTTGAAAAGGCAACCAAATTGCGAATGTAGTGACATTTTAATATTTGCAATCTACAATAAATTAGCAGATGTACAGCTTTAAATTTTATAAGTTTTTTGTGATTTTTGGAAAAATTTTGCCGATTAAAGGAAGTTTTTTTAAGGAAAATAAAAAAAAAAGTTTTTATTTTTTTATTTCTTACACAGTTTTATAATATAAAAGAAAAGCTTTATTTAAGCCTGATCGGTTTATAAATAAAAAAGTTATTGACATTTCTGTAAAACTCTATTTTAAATATTTGCACCAAACGAACTTCTGCCGGAGCTTTTTCGTTTTTTTTCCCGTCGGATCCTCTCTAATCAAGAACCAGCAGTAGTCGGCCATCATGCTCTGGTCCCAAAAGCCTTTAAAGCGCCTCTCAGTTTCTATCATTTCCTGCTGTAACCTCTCGCCATTCTCGTCGCTCTCATCGCCAAGATTGAGTGGAAAGTAGTCCAAGTGACTAAACAAAAAGTGCATTTTAGTGACATATTCGATCTTGAAAATAAAAAAAATTTAGAATAGCGCTTAGTTCTCAATATAGCAATTTTAAGCAATGGCAGAATATTTTTCAATTAAAATTTCGACGTAATTATGACGACTTTCGTTTCTTAGAAAGCCATCAACTACATGTTTAAACGCATTCCATGCTTCTAATTCAGCTGCATTTAAGAAATTTTCGAATTTAGCGTCGCTAAATAGCTTCTTGATTTGAGGACCAATAAACACACCTTCTTTAATTTTTTGAGGAGGCTGTTTTGGCAGTTTTTTAAGTGGTCGAACGCAGGACTGTCCTGCGAAAGTGCTTTTACAAAATTTTTTATAAGCCCAAGTTTTATATGAAGAGGAGTCAATATTATCTTGTTTCTGTCAACTAGCGGAGTGTTAATGATGCTGTTTTCCTCAGGCGTATGTGCGTTTCGTGGCAGCCATGCACGTTGGATGAAGTGTTTTGCGCGATCACGACTGTTCCATAAGCAAAGAAAGCAATTATATTTTGTGAAGCCTCCTTGCATTCCTGTCAAAATGGCAACAACTTTTAAATCCGCGAAAGCTTTCCATTGATGCGGGTTGTATTGGATTGATTTTAAAACTTGCTTCATTGAGTCATAGCTCTCTTTTATATATTTCGGATAACCAACTGGAATGGAAAGCTTGTTGTTACCTTTGTGTAACTATTTTTACTATTTATTTACTTGATTGCGAAACCTTAACAGGTTTTATAGCAAATATAAAATTATAAAATCAGATATTTAATACAATTCAAAAATAAAAAGTATGATTTTGATTGAAATCATGTATTATTAACAAACTAAAAAGTTTTAATAAATTGCTTAAAGTATATAATTTTATTAAAGTATAAAAAATAACAAAAAAAAAAGTTAAGTCAAAATCGATAATATCAGACAGCAAAGCAGGGTTGCGTTTTCAAGACAAACAAGGTCAAGTTAGCAACAATTTTTGTATCCGGCGGAGTCGTGTGACAAACAAGGTCTCATACCCAATAAAACACCACTCCAATAGGTAAATATATAATATATATCGTTCTGTCTTCCTGAAGCCGGTGAGGTCCGGGCTTGACAGGGTGGTTACTCAACAAACTAGGTCAACCTCACCAAACCAATTTTCATAAAATAAAGAAAACCAGTTGCGAACGCAGGCACCAAGACAAACTTGGTCTCATCGGCCACTCATATTAATATATTACAAATCGACCTAACGTAGTGTTTCAAGAGGTAAAAAGACACCAAGACACCACGTTACCGTCGACAAGTGTAGTTACAATCATCATAAAAATATGAGGCAACTGAAGATCCCAGGTTTAGGTCCATCCAGATTATTTTGATGTTTATTCACCAAAATTTTCCATTTTACGCTTAGGTCCATTTATCCATTTAGATTGTTATATTAATGTGTTTACAAATATCACCAGATGCATCAGATATATGTTTGAGAGATCTTAATCATAATCAACGACGGTACTGCAGGTAATCTTTAGTTTTATGCTTGATTGAGTCCATGGATTCCCTTAAGGATATAACATCAGATACAAAATTAAAATCACCGCAAGCGCTTCTTAGAGGTTAATTTTGCAAATAATTAGTTCTATAAAAGTTCATGTGGAGTAACTCAAAAGATCTTCTAGGACGAAAAGGAATATTAAAATATACTTTACTCAATAAATATGGACTGTTGACACATCCATGTAAAAGTTTTGTAATCCAACAAGCATTTATCATAATTCTTCGATTTTTTAAAGAAGGAAGATTTAAGAGTTGTAACCGATATTCATAAGATGGTAAGTGAAAATCAGTATTACAATAAAGATAGCTTAAGCAAAACAAAAGAAATTGTTTCTGCCCTGATTCAATGTCGTCTATGTAACAACCGTATCGTGGGCACCAAACAACTGAAGCGTATTCTAAGATAGGCCGCACTAGGGAAGTGAATAAAGTTTTCGTTATCAATGGATCGTTAAACTCTTTTGCCCAATGTTTAATAAATCCTAAATTACTATTTGCTCTATTTATAAACCCGCCAGAGGACCTTCGGGGAATCTGCCTGTCCCAAGCCAGGAATAGAAGTGGTGAGGGTTTGTTATTGGATGGGCAGTTCATGGGCCGTACACATCATAATGAGTTCATTCTTGAGGCACGGCTCTTGAATGTTCATCTG
Organism: Dichetophora obliterata; assembly: GCA_963920525.1. Taxonomy (NCBI): domain Eukaryota; kingdom Metazoa; phylum Arthropoda; class Insecta; order Diptera; family Sciomyzidae; genus Dichetophora; species Dichetophora obliterata. Next base: position 98,248,658 of record OY986439.1, on the reverse strand, counting down.
ATAATCTGTAAAAGAAAAAGGTTTACCTTGAGCCTTGGTTGTTGCTGCCAAATTCTTGGAGAAAGCATGGTTTTGATATTAAGTTATCATAACACCGTCATCTGTAATATGCTTTCGATGGACGATCAATCCAACATAACTTGAAGAGCGGGGACAGTCATCCATCAATGATGAGGAGACCTGATCTATCGTTGTTCTGCAGACCTTATCTTAGAATAAAGGTTGTTATGTAGGAAACATTTAATCTTTGGACCGTTGTATAAGCCAATTGGTATACAACGGCTCATGCTTCCTAGTTTTCTGAAAAAGGCTTTTTATTAAGTCTTAATTAGGAAAACGACGTTGCATAAGTAGGATTGTGGTTTACCCGGTTTTACTGGGAAACCAATGGTTATTTTTTAACCTAGTCATGTACTATTCTAGTGGCTGAAAGTGTCACAGTCAAATATAAATGTTCTAAGAACTTTTGGTCTGTAAGACGGGATGTTGAAGAGCCTTATCAGGTGGAGCCTTGAGCCCAGGTATTGACTGTCGTTGGGTTAGAACCACGTGGGGTATTCAAAACGCTCTGGCTTGTGGTTAGGCCAGAAAGGCCGGTGTGAGTTACACACCAGAACTCGGGCTGGTGATTCCCTTAAATTACTAAGGGAATGATGGTAGATTGAATCTCGCTAATTTCAAACAGTAAGTGTAAGGAAGGTAAGCAACTACCGGATCAATATACTGTTACCTTTGGAATTTGAGTACAGGCGACGGGGAAACCTAAATAGTCTGAGTTGTGTCCACTGAGATTGAAGAACCTGATGATATGATGACAGGCCTAATGTAGTTGCCGCCTTAGTCTTTCGTGTCAAGGAGTGATGACCCTTGATATGATGTAGATGATTATTGCGGCTGAAAAAGTAATGGGTTATATTATTGGTATTGACTACTGAGATAGCCCAAGGTTATTAAAATAACCAAGTCATGTACAAATTCGAGTAGCTAAAAGTGTCACGGCCATGAATTGCGTCAGTCTGACGACAAGATAGATGGGGTTCTGTTGCATGTTATTAGGGAAACCTTTCAAAGTGGTCTTTCTTGAATTCCGAAGGGGCGTTGGAGCACCGTTGAATTAAGCCTTCGCGGCAGGGGTCAACGTTAAAAACATAATGGCTTTCTGCACTATTTATTATTTTATTTACATGAATATTAAAGAGTAGTTTAAGATCCATTGTAACTCCAAGATCATTAAAAATATCTAAGGACTCCAATGGATAACCACATATTTTGAAGGTACATTTAATTGGTGGTTTGCGCGAGAAAGACATATGCTTGCATTTCTTCATGTTGAGGCTCATACGGTTGATTTTGCACCAGTTATGAAGATGATCAATGTCGGCTTGCAAAAATACAGCGTCATTATCATTTTTAAAAGAAAGGAAGAGTTTGACGTCGTCAGAAAACATTAAGATGCTAGAATGCATTATGACAGATGGCAAATCGTTTATAAAAAGTAGAAACAGAAGGGGCCCAAGATGACTTCCTTGAGGTACTCCTGAAGACACAGGAAACTCGTGTGATTTCTTGAGCTTAAAAAGAACAGATTATGTTCTATTGCTTAAGTAAGATTCAATCCACTTTACCAACGGTATAGGAAATCGAACAAGATATAATTTTAAGATCAATAGTTTTTGATTTGCAACGTCAAAAGCTTTGCTAAAATCCGTGTAAATAACATCAGACTGCATGCCTTTTCCAAAGTTTTCTATAGTTTTTGTTGTAAATTCGAACAAGTAAATTCATCATTCCACCGTATTCGGTACTCGCCATTGACGCAGATTGGTCCGTAGATCTTACGAAGAATCTTTCTCTCGAATGCTCCTAAAGTCTTTTCATCTAAACTGCTCAGCGTCAAGGTTTGTGATGAGTAAAGTAGGACGGGCATGATGAGCGATATATAGAGTGTGATTTTCGTTCGTCGAGAGAGGGCTCTGCTTCTTAGTTGCCTACTGAGCCCAAAGTAACACCTGTTGGCAAGAGTTATTCTTCGTTTGATCTCAATGCTGATGTCGTTGATCGAATTAATGCTGGATCCCATATAAACGAAGTTCTTTACAACCTCGAAGGAGGTATTGTCAACGGTAACGTAGGTTCCAAGACGCTGGGACTGTTTGTTTGTTGACACCAAGTATTTCGTCTTATCTGCATTCACTACCAGACCTATTCGACTTGACTCTCTTTCTAATCTGGAAAATGCTGCACTGACTTCGCGCGTATTATGGCCAATGATATCGATGTCATCAGCATACGCAAGCAGCATAACACTCTTGTAGAATATTGTGCCACTACGTCTCAGATCAGCAGCTCAGATGATCTTTTCCATCATTAGGTTGAAAAAGTCGCACGTTAAGGAATCACCTTGTCTGAAACCTCGTTTGGTAATAAATGGTGGGGAGAGGTCCTTCCCGATTTTAACTGCGCTGCTGGTGTTGCTCAGTGTCATCATGCGAAGTCGTATTAGTTTTGCAGGAATACCAAATTCAGGCATGGTGGAGTACAGGTGCTTCCTTATTCGAGAAGGTTAGTAACAGTGGATTTTCCAGAAAGGAAGCCATGTTGGAAAGGAGACATTAAAGATTTAACGCTATGCGATAGTCGTGATGTAACAATTGCCTCTAAAAGCTTAGGCAAAGCGCTTAATTTTGCGATGCCACGGTAGTTATCAATTAAAGACCTATTTCCGGATTTATGCAGTGGAATGATAAATGCTTCCAGGCTGCAGGAAAATATCAGGATTTTAATGATGAAGTAAATACTAAAGAGATTGGAGTTACTAATTCTTCACAGCAGTATTTTAACATACATGAAGGTATGTTATCAGGACCACTTTTATATGATGATTTAATATTTTTTAAAAATGATAAGACTGTGTTTGTGTCAATTATTGGGAAATAAATATCCCCAGATTAAATATTAAAAGGATAACTTAAATAATCATAGGACGATGATGAATAAGTCGTCTTGAAAAAGTCAGCAAAAAGATTGCAAGTACTATTATCATTATCAGACTCAACAGAATTATACTTCATAAGAGAAGGATAGGAATCAATCTTACATTTTGTGTTAACAAAGTTCCAGAAGGATTTAGCATCAGATTTGATGTTTAATTTGACTTTTGTTAAGTAGACATTATAGGATTGTTTGCATATAGTATAGCATTGGTATAGCATCCAAAATCGCATATGTTCTGTGTTTTTTGATATTTTTTATAGTATTTAGATTTCAAGTTTCTCATTTTTCTTAATTCATTTGTGTACCATACCGGACCCGATGTCAAAGAGGCTTTCCTTTGCGCAACAGCCTTAAGAAAACAATCATTGAGCGTTCTATTAAACGCATATACCGCATCATCAAGACTCTGAGAAGATAAACATTTTGTAATAATATTTAGAATAGAATTCCAGTTTATATTAGACAAGTTATTCTTCAAAATTACGTAGTTTGTTTTTTTAAAGTTAAACTCAATAGGCGGTTGAGAATCATAGTACTGCACAGATTTGGGGGGCCTATCTGCTAAAACCCAGACCGAGCCAAATCAGCCCTTTAGCTTAAATTTATGCATATTGAAAAATGCTGATCGGCTTTGTCACAATAGGTTTCTTTAACATACAAATAGCTCGAAACTCTAATGCTTTGAGCTATTAAATGGTCTGTTTTTACAATACTATGCATGCTGTTTCTTGTTAATGCTCTGTAAGTGCTATAATAAAAAATTTTAAAATTTAATGACCAGCACTATAAATTGAATAATAGAAAATAAAAACCTAAAACGGAAGCGGTAAAAATATGAAGAGTAAAAGATTTCCAATTTATAGCAGTAGTAAAAATTTAATTTCCTTTTTTTTTTATTAAAAGAATGCAACAAAAACTAGGAGCAAAAAATTGAAAATAGAAAAAATAGAAAATTGGAAAAAAAACTTTGGGCTGGGTATAAACAAAAAAGTATTAAATATGTACTATGCTCTCCATATTTTAGAAACATTAGAGAAATTAAATTTATTTTTCAAATATGTCAAAAAGGATGCATACATTGTGTGTAGGTGAGAGTCTTTATCACGAAATCAGCGTAAAGTACGGCAACACTACAAAATCGAAGTCGAGCCAAACAAAAGCAGGTTTGTGTCTTAAGTCTTTTGTTTTCAACAAAAGAATCTCTAGGAAACTAGTTCAAAAGCAGTGCGTGTGCGCATTTATGTGTTTGTGTGTGTGTGTGTGTTTGTGTTTGTGTGTGTTTATGTATATATATGTGTGTGTGTGTATATCTTTGTCTATCTCATGCATAAATGACATAATTTTGATGGAAAACTCTTATCAGTTGTGGGTTTTAAATTTCTAGACATTCTTCATCTAATGACGAGTGAGGAAAAGTAGAGGATTTCAATCAGTTTACTCTTCACCACTTTGGCACTTTGTCATTGAGCACTAATTTGTGGGAACTGAGGAAAGTATCAAATTTCTACGAAGTGGCATTTATGAGCAGCAAGATGATGATGACCCTTTCAAGGATTTTAAACCTGTTGCAGGGACAAGAATTAGATGAGATGATAAAACAACTCGTCATATTTCTGTTTGTGTGCCTCAAAGAGTTTGTAAGGAATTGTTGTTTTTGTTGGTCGAATCGACAAAAGTATTAAAAATAAATGCTTGACATATTTTTGTAGCAGCTGCTTTGCCAAAATTGCTTGATTTTTTTTTTAACATTTTTGACTTATTTTTGCACATTTTTGGTATTTCCTGAAATAGCTATAAAAACATTCAAAAAAAAAAACTTTACGCTTTCGGTTTAGTTCAAAGAACTAAATTTTACGCAAGTTGAAATTTTCTGCCCAGCCAGAGCGAAAGAAAGAAAAAGTTCATCGAAATTCGTCGCTCAGTCTGCTTGACAGCAGCTACGCTTAAACGCGATTAGCTCCCGAACGCGTATAAATTTGTTAAATTAAAAATTCACAAATCGAAATTTCGACAAACTTCAAAAGTGTGGTTGCGAGAAATTCCAGCGGAGTCCCGCTTCTTCACACTTGACGATGAAACCTCAAAATAAAAAAAAAAACAAAATTGGCCAAAATCTGTACAATAGCAGTTGAAGCGCTGTATAGCGCGGATAGAGAGTGAGTGAGGATGAGTAACGCACCCCTGCTGCGACGTCAATATGTCGTGGAGTTCACTCAAAGAGTGCCGCACACGCAGCCCAACTGTGACGCAGCAGTTTCACGGGTAAGTCCGCCTTATTTTGATGGCCCCAAAAAGGTCGAATGTCTTGCGTCGTTCGTTGCTCGTTCCTTCCTTCGTTCGGCCGATAACTTGTTGAACGTTTAACAACCTTTAAATAGTCTCTTCGCTTGACTCGATAATTTATGATCCGAAGGTTCCACAAATATAGCTAAATATCAGCAAATATTCGCAGTTAAGTCTCCTTCAATGCGACCCTATTTCATAGGACCAAGCCAACTGTGGCTGCTGTTGCTGCTGTTGCTTCATTAGTCAGCGGAGTGCCCTAAAGCCGTTTGTCATCTGTGTGGTATTCCAACACTTTAGCCAACCTTTGGTGGCAGCAGCCCCCGCTTTCAGCGTACTTCAACGGCCACACCAACATTTGTATTGCGTCTTTTCCAGCCTACAGCTCAGCCAGCTTCCCTTCTCTGCATGCTGCTCGAAAATGCGTTGCACAGAAGCGCATTGAAGACACATTCCAATGCTCGTCGATAATTTATTATCCGAAAAAATCGCCTCTTTGTGACTTATTTGCTTATTAATATTGTTATTAGTTTGGCATTCGTTGGAGCTTCAACGACGGGGCTTCGCTACCAGACTGCTTGCCTCTAGGTTTGCGTCTGTACCTGTTTCAGCCTTTTGTTCAACAGATGTTTGTCGATTTTTGTCTGAATGCTGCTGTTGCAGCAGGAGGTCAACATTATGTGGACTCAGCAGCACCACCAGCTAAATTTTCGAGCAGCTCCTTTGCTTCAAATACCTGCAGCATCTACCATACTAAAGCAATTCTCAATCATTTCATTCTTGCCCATAAATGTGCGACTATGTTAGTAAGCAGCTTCTCAAAATTACTTTGGGTTATTTCTAAAGACTAGCCGCACCTTTTTGTATAATATTTTCTACGTGTTCATTCTATCAATATAAAATTCTTCGGTTATATATTTTTTTATTGTTATTCATTTACAATTTAATTTTGTATCATTTTGTTTCGTATGCTTGTATTTTATATCCACACACCAAACACTTAAATTTCTGCGTGCTGAGATTTTGATATATATTTTTGCGATAACTAATACCTACTCATCTGCCGCACATAAGATGACCAGGTTGCGGTTTAAATACCGAAGTTTAAATACCGTCGGGAAAACTGTTGAGCTTTTATAGTACAATTTTGTAAGTGAAGCTTCTTTAGCAACATTCTGATTTTAAGCACCGTTCTGATTTTTAAACGAGAAATTACATTAAAAAACAAACATTTACAAAATGTAACAGAATTGAGCAAATAAACATGATTTCTTATGAAATATTTTATTTATTTATTGAACTTTATTTATAAATATATTAACTCAATACATGAAAAGCAATGGTAGCAAAGACCTTCAGCTTATACAATGTGTGCTGTGTCAACTGCCTTATTAACTGTTTAATATTATTTTTATTTGGTTTTTATTTTTACAGTTCTATTACGATACGATAATTATATAAGATGATATATATTACTTGCTTTAAGGAAATTTATGATTTTGTAAATATTGCTAGGGGATGGATTTGAGAGGCAAATAAAAGTATCTGTTGCATTAAAAACTTGTCGTCTAGCATTACTAAAGTATGGGCAAGAGGTAAGGATGTGGTAGAAATAACTTGGGGTTTGAAGATGAAGTGGACAGGAACATGGCAATCTGTATTCGTTGTTAAATAAGTGTGCGTGCGAAAAATGTGAGTAACCTAGCCTAAGTCGTTAGAAATTTTATAATATCTTTTCTATTAAAGCAGTTTTGTAAATTTAATTTCGAGATGTCTTTGATTGACAGCTTTTTCTAATTTACTAGTTGGTACCAGGTGGAAGTTGATAGGAACAATTGATTCTGTCTATTTTAAAAGTAAGACTTGAGAAAGTTATTTATGTCTCTAAAGTTAAAGTTTGGTGTTGTTACAAGAGGAGACTTATTGGCATGTTTTGCCATCTTGCCTGCGAACTCATTTCCTAAAATTTGAGTGGCCAGGAACCCATATAATTGTTATTTTGCCATAAAGTGCAATCAGTTCATTCCCTGCAGTGTAACCAACTAGCTTAAAACCAGTCTTCATACTAGTTGAAAACTGAGCAGTACTAGTTCAAGATCGTATTTTTTTCATATACCCAACTGGTATTTTTAACATGGCGATGTCATAGGAAATATCAATTGTCCTATTCTGAACAGATGAAAACTAGCTTATAATTTATATAGTTGTAGGAAGTTAAATTCTAGTTTGTTGTAAACAAATCATATATTGCCCAATTTTAACTAGTTTCTAGTTTAACCTTTCCTGAGTGGTTGGCAAATAGTCATATTTTAATTAGTTTACACTTATGTAGTTATATCAAACTAATGATTCAACCAGTTCTTTATTTGGCAATTTATCTTCTGAAGTTAGATCTTCTACTAAAGCCACTATTTAGAAAAATTCAAGTAAAATTTACATAGTATTTTATTATTTCTTAAAATAGTAAATTTTTTAAAGTTCATTAGGTACATGAGTATAATGAAAGAAAAATTATAATACAAATTGTGTTTTTACAAAAAAATCAATGAACGTTTAAATGTTTGTCGTCTGCATTCGATGCTTTTGTTTTACATGGCGATGATTAAAGCAATGAGAGCAACAAGAATCAAGGAGCTGCGCATTGCCACTGTCAAAGAATCATGAAAAAACTCAAAATTCATTTCGCAAGTTCGTGACAGCTTGACTGCCACTAAGAGCAAGTTTTTCAGTACAAGTTTAAAGTTTAGTCAAATTAAAATGAGCTTAACTCACCAAAATTGGACGTTTAAACTCGGTTTAGGCAAAAAAGGAACACATTATGTGATAATTTAAGTCAATTTAACTTCAACGAATGCTTAAATATCAAGTTAAACAGAGTTTAAACGTCCAATTTTGGTGAGCTAAGCTAGGTTTAATTTGGCTAAAGTTTAAACTCGTACTGAAAAACTGGCCCTAAGGCAGATAAATTGTCTCCACCACCATCGGGACTACATCTGAAAAAATTCACAAAGGTCTGCGTTGCTTACAAAATGTTAGTCTAGCGATTCTTTGTTGCACTACCAAAATAGATGAGCGCTCGAAGGTGTGTGGGCGTTATTCATTGTTGTCAGGATTTGTTCATAATGTAATTATTATCTAGGAATCGGAAACTTTCAGTAATAAAAATGGTTCGCCATATTACTACGGTCGTGACGAACGCAAGGACTATTGGTGAATTGAGTATTTTCAAAACTTAAAGTATTCGAAAAACTACCTAGCTCCCACTGGATGTGGAACTGGTTGATTTTAACAATCTATATATATAAAATACAATAGTATATTTGTATATTTGTCCTCTATAGACTCTAAAACTACTGGACCGATTTTGACCAAAATTTATATACATGCTCTATGGGGCGTGAGGAGTGTTTCTGTGTAGTTTGAAGTTCGTCCGACAGATGGCGCAATATTTAGTATTTTTGTGTTTTTTCACCGTAACTCAAGAACTACGATTTTGACCAAACTATAAACATGCTCTACGGGGCGTGAGGAGTGTTTCTGTGTAGTTTGAAGTTCGTCCGACAGATGGCGCATCTTAGAAATTGTTACACATTGATTATCTGTTAACATTTTTCAATAATTTTATTGCTGCATCAGGCAAATTTTTTAAAATAATTAATATATCGGCCTTGACTCAAACAGTTGTTTGGATGTGGTCGCTGAGTGATAGATGGCGCTATAATCTTCGTAAGGCAACATTGTATTGTAAATAACAAATCGAGATGACAGACAAGCTGTCATGAGAAGACAGATAACGAAGAAAAAGGTGTTAGATAATTTGGAGCAGCAGCGCGGTCACTAAGTAAGAAAAGGAGAAACAGCGAACTATAAAGCTATAAACGTATTGCTAATACAACAAATATATAATTCTGTTTTTTAACATTCGTTTGCCATTATTATTTTTTAAGTGATAGTGAAAAGTTATAAAGTGTGTAATCTCTTGAAGCTCTTGACCGTTCTCTGAAAGATTTCCGACAAAATGATCGACCAATGGGTGGAGCTCTATTGCTTCTTGCTGGTGATTTTCGACAAACTTTGCCAGTGATTCCAAAATCAACACCAGCAGATGAACTAAATGCATGTTGGAAAGCGCCATATCTTTGGAGACATGTAAAAAAACTTACATTGTCGACAAATATGCGTGTGCATTTACTTCAAGATGCTGCTGCACAAATATTCGCCAAACAGCTTTTGGATATGGGCGATGGAAAACTTCCGTATGAACCGATTACCCGTGAAATATCTTTTCTGCTAAACTTTTGCCAAATGCAGTCATCAATTGAACATGTTGTGCAGAAAGTTTTTCCCGATATTGCAAATAATTTCAAAAACCATGATTGGCTTGGCGAACGAGCAATTTTGGCTCCGAAGAATGATGATGTCAACAAAATAAACCATCAAATTCAATTGAAGCTACCCGGCGAAATTGTGAAGTACAAATCGATTGATACAGTTATAGATGAAAACCAAGCTGTTAACTATCCAATAGAGTTTCTTAACTCTCTGGAACCTTCTGGAATGCCACCACACACCTTAACTTTAAAACTTGGTTCACCAGTTTGAAATTGTGCAACGGAACAAGACTTGCAGTTAAAAAACTATCTCCAAATTTAATCGAAGCCACAATCATCAGCGGCAAATGTAAAGGAGAAGAAGTGCTGATACCACGAATTCCTATGATTTCAACCGATTTACCATTCGATTTCAAGCGGTTACAGTTTCCAGTGCGTCTTGCTTTCGCCATAACCATCAATAAGGCTCAAGGCCAATCGCTAAGTGTTGCTGGTTTGAACTTAGAAAATGCCTGTTTTTCGCACGGTCAATTATATGTTGCTTGCTCTAGAGTTGGAACGCCAAAAAATCTTTTACATGTTTACACACCTACCCAAAAAACTCAAAATATTGTTTATCCGCTAGCATTAAGATAAAGAAGTTAATAAATTAACAAAATTTTCTTTTTTTTCAAACACACTTATTTCATTTTATTAGCGGAACCAGACTTGCAGTGAAAATAAAATTAGAAGGCAAAACAACGTTTGCCCGGGTCGGCTAGTATGTAATATAGTTTGATTTTGGCTAATTTTACAACTGGTTTATTGTGACGTGACACAAACTAGTTGGATTTAAACTAGTTTTGCAACTAGTAAATCGTGACAAAATATAAACTAGTTTGTTTTAACTAGTATAAACACTAATCATTTTTTACTGCTGATTAGTCTTACACTGCAGGGTTTCTAATTTGTGAAATATAAAAGCTATCATTGTGTATGATCTTAACGGATGTAAGTGTGGAAAGCGAGTCTGAGCATTTTGCGAATTTACCTCTACTGCACTTGGCATATTTAATAGCTTCGTACACAGCAATGGCTAAAATGGGGTAGATGTGACATTTTTATTAATTTATCAACAGTTGTGATGCTGTAACTAGTATTATCGCTACTTTTTGAGCCGTCTGTATATATAAAGGTGTGTTTTTTAAGGCGTTTTTAAGTTCTGAGAAAGTAGAATTTTATAATTTGGTCAGTGTGGAGTTTTTGGCATATTTTTGTAGTTTTAGTATTGCATGCTTCATCGTTTCATTTCCAACTTTATTTTATGTTTAGAAAATGTATTGGGAGATATGGTGTTTGTAGTTCTTTGCAGATATTAAGTGATCTGTATGTTGCAGAGGGAATTTTAGGTGTTTTGTTTGCCTTATTAATATTTTTTGTTATGGTAAATAGGGGAGTGTGTTTATTGCGTAGCAAAGGTTTGAATAGTTTGGCTGTGATAAAACTTCTTTGTTATTCCAGCTGTAATATATTGGCTTCAAATAACAAGGTGTTTATTCGTGTTAAGTAAAATGCACCTAAGGAAAATCTTACTGCCGAATTTATTATAGTTTTGATTTTATTTAAAAAAGATTTAGAACAATGGCCGTAAATGAATAATACATAGTAAATTTCTGATAGAATAAGTGCATTTGTAACGTTAATTAAAATAGAAGAGTTGCAATTGAGTTTGTGACTAGAAAGGTATTTAATAACATTAAGTGGTTTTGACAGTTTAGATTTTAGATTATCAATGTGTGTATTCCAAGTAGCTCTTTTATTAAATGTTAGTCCGAGGATATAAAGGTGGTCCGTTTCGACGAGAACAATATTACTAGAGTAGATGTAGCATGTGCAATTTTTTTTCCTGCATATGTGCAAATATTTACATTTATTAGATGATAGGACAGCACCAGAGTAACTGCACCAGGTGTTGTTTCATCAACGAAAAGTTGGTTAAGATTTAGTATTGGGTTATTTTCCTTATTTGATTTGACAATTAAATTTAAGTCATCAGCATATGCTGTAAAATCAATATCTTTTTGCAAGGCTATGATACCACATAGTTTATTATAAGCTATAAGAAATAGTACCACCGACAAAGGCGAGCCTTGTGGTATACCATGGCTTAAAGGCCGAAAATTAGAGTAAAGGGAATCAGATCGAACCGTAATTTTTCTGTAAGACATAAAATTGATTACAAAATTAGCAATCTTGGGTAAAATTTTTCATTCAGAGAATTGGTCAATGATTGTATGCAATCCAATCTTTCCAAATGCCTTTTCGAAGTCTAGAAAGATCATAGTAAGATGTTTCTTAAGGGCGAGGGAATTTTCTAACTGATAATCCACATACAGTAAAGTATCAATAGTTGATTTACCTTTCCTAAAACCAAGCTGATACAGATTAATTTTTTTTTTTTTTGGCTAGAAACCACCCAAGTCTATTAGCGATTTTCTTTTCCTATACTTTTGCTAGACATATATTAAGAGATATTGGCCTGTAAGATTTGATAAGAGTTTTATCCGAGTTTGCCTTTAATATTGTTATAACTATTCCTAACTTGAATTGCTGAGGAACAAATTCACTCCAGACTTTGTTGTAGAATTTCAACAGCCTTAGCTTTGTTGCATAGTAAAGGGTCCGCCAAATAACTTTTTTTTTCAAAAATTTTATAAAAAAAACTACTGGATATTTTCTCAAATTTTTTTTTTTATTTTAAAGTACAATCCTTCTGGTTAATAATGGAAAATAATTTCATTCAAATGGTTGCCTCGGCTGGCCATGCAGCAGCCTACACGATCGGTCCAATTTTTAAGCACATTATCAATTGTGTGCAGCTGTATTTCACCAATGGCTTCACGAATATTGTCCTTTAAAGCGTCAATTGTCTCTGGCTTGTCGGCGTAACACTTATCTTTGAGGGCACCCCACAAATAATAGTCCAACAGTGTCAAATCGCAGCTCCGAGGTGGCCAAACGACATCAGCTCTGCGGCTGATAATGCGATCTTCAAAAACAGGGCGCAAAACATCGAGTGTAGCTTCGGCTGTGTGGCACGTAGCGCCGTCCTGTTGAAACCAAATGTTGCCAATATCCTCCTCTTCAATTTTTGTGAACAAAAATTCGTTCAACATGGCCCGATAACGATCGCCATTGACTGTAACGGCCACTCCTTGCTCATTTTCGAAGAAAAATGGCCCAATTATGCCTCTGGACCAAAATCCGCACCAAACAGTGACTCGTTTTGGATGCAGCGGCTTTTCAATGTATGCGTGTGGGTTTTCTGTGCCCCAAATGCGACAATTTTGCTTGTTTACATACCCGCCAAGATCAAAATGAGCTTCATCTGAAGAGATGATTTTTTTGGCAAAATCGGCATCTTCTGTAAGTCGATCGCAGGCCCACTTAGCGAAGCGAAAACGCATTGAATGGTCAGTTGGCTTCAACTCCTGAACCAATTGGACTTTGTATGGCGTCATACCAAGGTCTTTATGCAAAATTCTTCTCAATGATGTCTACGAAATGTTCATTTGTTGAGAACGACGGTGAATTGATGTTGATGGCGCTTCACGCACACTTTCTGCCACAGCAGCAATATTCTCGGGTGTACGCACTGCTTTTGGCTTTTCACGCTTTGGTTTATCGATGAGGATGCCAGTTTCTTTCACTTTTCACATAAGGGGTCGTCCATAAACTACGTTACCAATTTAGGAGTGGGGAGGGGTTTTGAAATGCACTACGATAAGTAACGGTAGGGGGGGGGAGGCGTTTAGATATTATAACGTTACCAAAAATTAAAAAAATCGACGAAAAACCTCTAATTAATAACACAATCATTTCAAAAATTTTTAACCTTGCATGTTTATGTTTGATCGTCTAAATTGATGGTTAACTTTTGTTTCAACGATTTTTTCCCTCGACACAGGAACCTTTTGGTATTCCTTCACCATCTCAACACACGTCTGAAAAATTTGGGTCTTTGCTTTTGCACAAGGCTTTGACGTTACCCTGTATACCATACAACAATAGTTGCTTTGTTTCGATGGTGTTTCGCTCCTGTAACGATATATCTGAAAACACGTCTCTAACTACTCGCTTCATCATCTCTATTTTTTATTGCCGATTTTGAAGTAAGTAAAGTTTGATATTTATTTGTTATTTTTAAAATTCTAAGAAACATATATTTTCTGAGAAAACCTCCAAAATGAGGACCAATTTAATCAGTTGGTAAACTAAAATCAGTTATTGCGTTATCTGCTTATATTAAAAAAGTTAAATGTATTTTACTGGTGGATGAGTTTTTGCTCGAAACAGGAAAGGATGGTAAAGAATTTGTATCAAAATGCTGGAGGAAAGAAATGGAAAATGGTGCTACAAAAAACTTTTCCTGGCAAGGAACTGTTAAAAAAGAAGCTGCCAGCAAAATGGCAACAACTGCCGCCAAATGTTGTAAGTTCTGATTTTTTTTTTCATTAAGGGGACAGTACACTTTTTAAGTTTTTCCAAAATGAAATTTTTAAAATGCAATTTTTTATGAAAGGAAGAAGATATCTTATTGAAACTTCGCAGATTATTTTTATGTAAAAAAAAAGAGTAAACATTTTTTTTTGATTTTTCCAGCGTGTTTTTGGCTGCTGCAAGCTTTTGAAAATAACATCAAAAAATCACGGCGGTCGTGATTTTGGTGCACTGGAACGTCGGAAAAAAAATAAAAACGGGGTTTTAATCAGCATCAAAGCCACTATAGATTGAACTAAAAGAAAATTTTGTTGGCCAAAATTGACAAAATGGCGGCGTTTTTTCGAAATTAGCCGATTTTTGGAAACAAAAAATCCCTTGAAAACCAAAAAATACTTTACCGATCTTTCTATCCGTTTTTTTATCACGCCTGCCGTGATTTTTTGATGTTATTTTCAAAATCTTGTAGCAGCCAAAAAACACGCTAGAAACATAAAAAAAACATTTTTTATTCTCTTTTCTCTTAAAATAATATGCAAAGTTTCAATAAGATGTCTTTTTCCTTACATAAAAAAATTTGCATTTTAAAAATTTCATTTTGTAAAAACCTAGGGGTGCACTGTCCCCTTAAATGACACGGGATAAAAATCGAAAATTGGAAACATTGGTTATAAAATGCTGATTTATTTTTTACTTTTATAAGAAAACTAATCCTTCAGGAAGCTATTAGACATAAAAATCTTATACATAACTTTTGAAGATATAACCCTTTTTTTGTGCATAGAAAATTTTTGTTTAAATATATGTATTTTTGTCCCGTTGATATTTTTATACCATACACTTTCTGTTGTTGAGGGAAACTGACATATCTCTTTAATATTGATAGCTTTGTTACTAACGTTTTATTTTTAATTTCAGCTGCATTTCAACACAAGTTTCCCGAAACAGACACTAAAGTTTTTGAAGAAAAAACAAAAACTTTCTTTTTGTATGCAAAAGATAGGGAAAACAAAAGTATTAAATACCACCAAAACAAACAAAAATAAATTAATTACATATAATATTAATAACGAATATTAAATACATATTTATACATTACAAATTAAAATAAAAATCATGTTATTACTGTGAAATTAATAAAATTTAATTCAATTAAAAGAAAATATAAATTTATTGAAAATTTTTATTATTTCAATGTGGTTTCAATAGTGCAACGATATCGATGTTCGATATGAAATTATTTTAGAAAATTTCATTATTATTAGGTAATATTAAAATGTCGGAACAATATTGAAAAATTGCAGTACTTAGATAGCGAAACGATATTGAAAAATGCCAGTATATCAATATTGAAACGGTATTAAAAAATATATAAAGTAAAGAGTATTTCGATATCGAAAAAATATTGATAGTTTTGGCTTCTCAATATCATAACGATATTGAATACAATGCTTAAAACGATACAGAAACGATATCGGAAATATTTAAAAATTAAGTATTGCAACAATATTGCAACAAGATATCGAAAATGATATTGTAACGATGGGTCCGAAATTTTCGAAAAGTGTATTGTTTTCGTATCGAAAACGATAATCGAAAATGATACAAATTTTGATTGATATGATATTGTTTCTATATTGTTGCAATATCATTTGGTAGACTGGGTAAGGCCTGAATGTTCTTGATCAAAGGAGATACCGTATGACATGTACTGTCCTTCTCAGAAAGAAGAAATCGGTTCAAGGTCGTGTGCTACCTGCGGCTTGTATTTCGTTTTTAAAACTTCTATGAATTGCCATAAGTTTGTATTATATCGTTTACAATAAATCGGAATAAAAAATACTATTTAAATAAATCAATTTTCAGAAAGCATTAACACAAAAACACAGAACTTGGTGCAGCTCGGGTGCAGCCTTTAAGGGTACTCTGTCAAAGACCAGGGGAATTTCTTTGCGTTAGAAATGAGGATTCACCTGAATGGGTCGACATAGAATCCGATGAAAAATTCTATTTTGAAGAATCCTCAACAAAGCTACCAGCTTCTTCTATCCCAGTGATTGAGAGCATCGAATATTGGATCGCAGATGGAATAGCTTTTACAGATGATATTAATTATTGATTTTTACCCAATTGTTCCTTTAATGTATCTAGTCATACTAGTCACTAGTACTAGTGAAAATTGTCAGAGCTAGTCAAAATATATAATCATTCGAATGAATTAATTTCATATGTCACGTTACTTTATGGAGGGGGGGGAGGGGTTTTGAAAAGCACTACGAAAAGTAACGCAGGGCGAGGAGGGGGTAAAAAAACCGGAAAATCTAACCTAAACCTAATGAACATACGAAGCTGACGGTGCTTCTCTTCATCCAAAATCCGTACGCAATTTTCGCACACATTCTACAACATTACCATGATTTTCGAAGTAATGTCGCAATATTTCCCAGCGTTGTTCAAGCGTATACACAACCATATTCATTCAGCGAAAGGATAAAACTAATTATCTGTCCGATCAGACATGAGCTAAGTGTTACCATTCACGAAATAAGCACTAGTTGAAAAAAGAACGTTAGATGGCGGACCCTTTATAAGTTCTTAATCATGGGATATGAAATCCGATCGATTCCAGGTGTTTTGCCTTTGAGTGGTGATAATGCTGATGCTAATTCTAAGTAATTAACATCAGCTTCTATTGCAGTCGCATCTGTACATGGAACACTGGTGTAGCTATGGCTAAGGATTAAATTTTTTCTGGTTTGAAAGTTCTGAGAGAATTTATTATCTAGAGAGTTATCTGACAAAAAATCACAAAATTCATTTACTATTTTTTCTCTCTGTCAATTAAACAAGTGTACGGAGGCTTGGAGGATAAGATGGAATGAGTTCCGAAAGAAGGCTTGTATCCTGATTTTACCAACGGGTGTAGAAGGGTTGATGGTGGAGCTGAAGTTTGTTATTGCAACAGCTTTGGCTAAGTTTATTTCACGTCTTAGGTGAGCGTTCGCTTTTGTATATTGTAGTTTAGCATATTTGTTTGTGTAATATAACTTTTGAAACTGTGCCCGAGTTTATTCTTTTGTTTTATTAGCATTTCTAAGTTGTGTTCCACCAGGGAACTTTTCGGGGGTTGTGTTTAGTTTTGGTTTGGGGTATAGCTTCATTAGCTGACTGAACAATTATTTTACATAACAAATTTGCTGCTTCTTTATTTATATTTTCACTAATTGGGCGGATAGAACTAAAATGTGCACATTTCCTGGTAAAGAGAGTAATCTGTAATCTGTAATATTGTTAAAAATTTTGGTTTGCTGAATATTACTGATTGTGGCTGAATTGGAAACAAGTTAATAAATATAGGAAAGTTGCTATTTCTTATGAAATAACTTTTTATTATTTTTACATGCAGCAGGCTTACAAAACTTTTTTCATTTAGTCAAGTATAGACTATCTTCTATTGTTATTATTGTATAACTGCAACATACTACCATTATTATGCTAATATTTGTGTTTTTGCATTGGGAATTCTTTGCTCAAATGTGTTACTTGACGTGCGTGGATGTGAATTGCAAAAAAAAAAATTAAATAAATAGTTCATATCTCAGGCATTTTGGAAATATTTACTGATCAAAAAACTAACTGAGGGCCTGTCATATCGTCTTGTAGTGTAATTTGTGGGTGTTTCATACGACTCTGTGAAGAACATTGCTAATAACAATGATATAGAACAAGGTTGCCAGTAATGTGGGAAAAATCCCATTCGTGGTCATTTTTAATTGGTCTTGGGAATTTTTTTTGGGAGTTCCCATGGTATTTTTTAATATAGCGTGGTATTTTTTAATTGGCGTGGTAGTTCAGCGAGGTGTTTTTTAATTGCATGGTAATTCGGAAATTTTTTTCTTAACATTTTTTTCACTTTTATTAAGCAAAAATTTAATGATGGTATTTGATGAACGACGTATTTTTATACATAAGCGTAAAGCTATAAGCTTACGCTGTACATTTTCTCGAACTTACCCTTAATAAAAACGAATAAATTGCTTATTTTTTTTAAGAACAAGTTGCCATCACAAAATTGCATGAAAACGAAGTAGAAATTTTTTGACATATGGTAATACTACCCTGAATTTTTTATTTATTTGCAAGTGTAAATCTTACAAAAATTATTTAAAAATGCCAAAAACATGTGAAAAATATAATTACTACCAGCACAAAAATAAA
Source organism: Dichetophora obliterata (assembly GCA_963920525.1). Lineage (NCBI taxonomy): Eukaryota > Metazoa > Arthropoda > Insecta > Diptera > Sciomyzidae > Dichetophora > Dichetophora obliterata. The sequence goes on along the minus strand of OY986439.1, from coordinate 98,230,353 downwards.
AAATATTTGCATCCATAATAATATCCATTGGTTTTCAATTATCTTTTAAAATGAAAATTATTTCACTGTTGCCGTAATACGCACATATTTTTTTTGCGAAATACGCTTCAGTTAAGATATATATCGCTCTTACGCTATTCACATCACAAATACGCCGTTCATTGAATACCACTATTATTTCTTTGTGGTATTTCTATTTTTATTTATATGGGATTTATTGAGGTATTTTTTAATGCGTATGGGACTTTTGGTGGTATTTTTACAAAGAGTGGTATTTTCGTGGTAATTTTTAATGGTCGTGGGATTTATTTTGGTATTTTTTAAATGCGGTGGGATTTTTTTTTGTTTACCTATACCGTGGGAATTCTGGTGGTATTAAATTTATATTAATTTTTTTATTTTATGTGGGAAAAAGGTAAGTTTCGTGGAAATTCTTCCTAATTTCGACTGGCAACCTTGTAAAGAGGCTCCCAAGCAGGGTGCTGGTCAATGAAGCATTTTAAGCGACCTTGATAGAAGAGCTATAGGTCGTGTAACATGACGTTACAAATATTATATACTTTTTATACACTAAATAAACTATAATATTAAATAATTTCGATGTATATATATATTCATTTCATATTACTTAAATATTTCTACTTATTACTATAAATATAAAGACGCTACAAATATTATACTTTTATACACTACGTAAACTATAATATTAAATATTATCGATATATATATTCATATTGTATTACTTAAATATTTCCACTTATTATTATTAAAGCAGCAATAACACACAACCGCACTACGACACCAGACCATAGAAACAAACACATGCTACATACCTACTCAATAAAACTAATTGACAACACACAACCGCACTACTGCATAAGCCACTAATTAATACGCACACCACCTATCCATGCAGATCCAGGCAGGCCAAAGACAAAACTGAACGTATAATTCCCAACTGGTTTTCTGTACATATCGAATAAAAGGGCGACACAAAACCAACCAAAGCAGCATTACTTCAGGTAAGCTCGAAGTAGTAACTCTATGGGAAGCCAGCTTGCTGGCTCTTTCCTTAGAGTCTCTGCTTGAGATGTCGCACTTGCGGTGAGAACCAATACTTGGTTCATCCAACGTAGTCGGCATACTCTACATTTTTGGTCGCAGTGACTCAATGGCGAGCTAGCTTGCTGGTTCTTCCCTTTGAGTCTCTGTTTGAGATGTCGCACCGGCGGTGAGAACCATATTCGGTTCGTCCAACGCAGTCAGCATACTCTGAAGGAGGTTTTCTTGGGTTTTGGCGCCGGGACTAGATGGCGAGCCAGCTTGCTGGTTCTTCCCTTTTAGTCTCTGTTCGAAACGTCGCACTTGCGGTGAGAACCTGTCTCCGGTTCGTCCAACGCAGTCGGCATACTTTTGTTTGTTGTTTTGTTTATTCTATCTCTTCTGCAGTAGCTCAATGGCGAGCCCGCTTGCTGGTTCTTCCCTTTGAGTACCTGTTTTAGACGTCGCACTTGCGGTGAGAACCAGTCTTTGGTTCGTCCAACGCAGTCGGCATACCTTTATTAAATTGTTTATTGATTATATATATTTGCATGGTGCGAACTTCATAGAGGTTTTTCCACCATGATTGTGTCTAAAAATATTAAATACGAGCATTACTTCAGGGGCCCTGGCAGGATTCACCGATTCACCGATTTGCCGATCTACCGATTACTGAATACCGATCTTCGCTTTAGGGGCCCTGGCAGGATTCACCGAATTACCGATTTACCGATCTACCGATTACCGAATTACTGATTACCAATTCACCGATTTACCCATCTACCGATTACCGAATTACTGATTACCAATTCACCGATTTACCGATCTACCGATTACCGATCTTCCGATTACCGAATTACCGATTACCTATTCACCGATTTACCGATCTACCGATTACCGAATACCGATCTACCGATTACCGAATTATCGATTGCTAATCCACCGATTAACCGAATACCGATTTTGCCGTCAGCTGGACCCACAACCTCCGACCATTCGACCGCCTACATTCACTTTTACCCAAACTACTGACGTCACGCTGCATTAAGGATTTTTAAGGAGAATATATCAATAAAATACGAAATTATAATATTAAACCAACACCGACTGCGTTCTTATTTGATGAAAGTTTGCGAATCTTTCACTCGATCCTGGCAAGGCTGAGCTGACCTCAGCCAGAAGATAAAACCACTGTTACAGTCGTTTAATTATCACTGGAACAGAAATATCGGGCACAGACTTTCAAAAACAGCTCAAAAATAACATAGGAAAAGAAGTTTCAAGAATGACTGTTATTGAATTTTTTGTCTATATAATATACTTTTTCTGAAAACATCTTCTAAAATATGCCTTTATTTCAATGGCTTTTGCCTAAAACCTCCCTTTAGTCATCCTTGAGACTCATTCTACCACACGGAGGAAAAAATTTAAGCATTATATGCTTGAATCAAGCAAATGGGCTATCAGCTTACACTAGGGCTTTCAATCCCGAATCCCGGGATTACAAACCCATTTATAGTCCCGGAATCCTGGGATTCCAAACCCTTTTTCCCAGAATTTTATTCATAAGAAAATATAAAAATTTTAACAACTAAAGTTTTTTGTAAATGACCTTGTTATTTTTTATGTTGATTTTATATGATTTAAATACGACTTCTAAGTATTTGATATTTAAATCATACTTGATTTTAAATACAAATTCTAGTTGTTTGATAGTTTAAAATCGTTTATTGAGCTTAAGGTCAAAGTTAGAACAATTAATTATTCTAACGAATCTTTCCAAAGAAACAACAACAACAACAACGTATTTTCAATATGAAAAGGAAAAATTCCCTAGCTCATTTTATTGCAATTTCGGCCATGCTAAAGGCTTCATCAGAAATCTTGCGCGCACACTAGCACACTGCACCACAGAGGCTATGAGATTTTAAGTGTTAATTTCTCAGTTTTTCTCCCATTTTATATTTGCACATTTGTTGTTGTATTTTTGCTTTACTTTAGTCTTTATGCTTATGTTATTATTCAAGTTTGACTTAAACTATCAAACATTTAGAATTTGTATTTAAATCATATAAAATCAACAAAATTTTAACAACTTTTTTTATGTAGCAATTGAGCAACTGTATCTAGGATGGAAGCCAGATTGTAGTGGAGATATACGATTAGTTGTTGAGATAAATGTCCATAGCTTGTCAGCTATAATTGCTTCACAAGCTTTAGACAAAGTTGACAAAATACTAATGGGTCAAAAGCTATTCAACGTAAAAAGCCATTTTTGTCTTTGAACAATTGCTAACATTTTCTTTTTTCTGTACACATAAAAACTCACATACTTTCGCAGACGTAGTCTAGTCTTAAATGAAAGAGAATTGAATTATCAAAAGATTTCTTAAAACTATTCATTTATTAGCAATTCTTTACAAATTCTAAGTAGATTTGTCATTTTTTCTGATAGAATAAAAAATTCTTATTATTTACAATATTCTTAACATATCTTGTGAAAATATACAGATGTAATTCGCTAGTTTATTGTTTGCCTAATTTTTTTCCAAGTTTTTTTATGAAAGAGCTTAAATTTCTTTGAGAAAGTTACTTTGCTAGGCCAGATCACAGTTCGATTGTAATAGATCTATATTCAATATCGTATTTTTATACTATATTATAGTAAAAGGTTTCTTTATAAATGTTCGATTGTTAGTTTGACTTCTCTTTCAGGGTCCCATTACATGAGCAAGACCGTTTAAATCAGAACTTGCAGCACTTCCTAATAAAAGTCAATAATCAAATCAATTTCAATGTATGAATATAACAAAATATGTGCGCGGTCAAAAACATTTCCTTGGTGACGGTAACATTATTCACCGTTAGCAAAGTATAGTACAGAATTTGTTTATTTTATATGTGTGTATGTTTTTGTTTTAGCATTAGCATTTGCTCGAAAGCTAAAGCTACTGTCGACCCGTGTTTGGGCGGTGTTGGACGAGAGTTTTTTATTTTTTTCAACCATGTTCGACCCCTGTTTAACCATTCGGTTCTTGTTTGATCGCTGTTCGGCCGATTTTATTTTTGCCAGTAACAATCACTGTCATTAATGTACAGTAAAGAATTTTTGTTATATGTGCATTAGGGCGGGTCAATTTGTATGGACGAATTTTTTGGAGGTCTGGCTCAGCGAAATTCGTAAAATACATGTAATTTCAAGACTTTTTCTCCACTACAGCATATACAAATTCTGAAAAAAAGCTGTGCGGACTTTCGTAAATAGATATGAATATGAAATATAAAATATGAATGTATGAATGTATGTATATGAATCTATTTACGAAAGTCCGCACAGCTTTTTTTCAGAATTTGTATATGCTGTAGTGGAGAAAAAGTCTTGAAATTACATGTATTTTACGAATTTCGCTGAGCCAAAAATTTGACCCGCCCTAATGTGCATGCATGTGTCGCCATATCAAACGCTGTTTGTGTTGCTTTAATGTGTAAATGTTTTTGTTTTGGCCTAAGCTCGTTCGTTCGACCCGTGTTTGGCCCTTGTTCGGACGAGTGTGTTTTTTGTTTATTTTTTAACCAAGTTCTACTTTTGTTTTGCCATTCTACTCTTGTTCGACCGCTGTTCGGACGATTATATTTTAAACCGGGTTAACAAGACATCTCTGCAGTTCAGCCTTACTTTCATTCTTTGGAAAAATACACTCAAATTGAAACCGCTGACCAGACATACTGGTCACTCTAACAGCACCCCACAAGCAGCAGCAGTGTCAGACACTTTGGCGATCTCCTGCTAGCCAAACGCTGAAACTTTTTTTCCCCTTGCATTTAATAATCGTATTTCTTTCATTTCATTTGAATCAGCGTTAAAATTTATGATCAGGTTTCTGATAATGCGATCGCATCCGCATACAGCGCACTGATCAGCCTTCGCGTCGGCGGCTTGCAACAAAGGCACTCTGCTCTGATGGGGGAATGTCGCATAATAATGTCGATTGCACATTTGCGACAACAATAAATGTTCGACTCGTTGTTAAATTAAACACGACGATCAGCCAGCGGCTGTTAGCGATCATGTTCTTGTTGCCAAATTACAACAACATGACCGCACTCTTAGTTCGTTCCGCTTCTGGTCTTCTTTGTGTGATGATCGGTAGGCGGTGGTGGTGGTGGTGCAGTTAAAAAGATAAAGCTATGAATTCTTGACGGCGTTGTTGTTATTGCTGGCGAATCCTAATTGTTAGCTTTTAAATATTAATAACTATCACGTTGCTGATCGAAGGATTCCTTCGAGATCCGCTGCCGTTGTACCTACACAGAAAAACTCATAAAATTGTTAACAGCATTCTGTATGTTGGTGGTTTCCTACGCGATCAACAGCAGCAATAATGCGAACAACAATATGAACTCGAAAGTGTTTTTCGCTGTTGTTGTTGTTAAGGCTCTATCGATCGAGTATTTTTTTCGATCGTGCCTGCGTTCATTCGCTCTTTCCACCTTAGGTTAGTTATTCTCTACAAATGTCCTGCAATAAAATTCTTAATAAATATCCACGTTTTGTTGCTGTTGATTATTCCGGCAACACACACTAATGAAATATTGTTATTTACGTTCGAAGTCATTAAAGCCAATGTGTTTGACGACGTTGTAGAATGAACGGGGTGCTGAGGAAGGGGGATTTGGGACATGCAATTATGGTTAAGAGGCGAGTCAAGCAAATTAATAAAAAATTAGCATCGATTAGCAGCAAAAAATGTTGACAACAAAGTTATGTCAGGACAAAACTTTAAATTTATTTTTTTTTTGCATTTATTAAAAATTGTCATTGTTACTGTTAAATTTTTAAATCGATCGTGTTTACAAGTGACTCACTTTGAATATTTTAATTTTATAACTTAAGTTTTTTTAATCAGTATTCTATAATATCGCTTTAAATGCCCACTTACAAAAAAGCAATACAGTAGCAAAATCAACAAAAATTAAGATGAACGTGATCATTTGCTGCTTAAAAAGTCTAATTTCAAAGTCTTGGGAAATCTTGCTTCAAAGCTTTCAATCGCCATGTAAGTAATATGAAAGGGTCTTTTGATTTTGTGTCATATTTTTAAGGTTATTTTTAAGGCTAAGGTCATGTTAGCAGGTCCAGATTTTGTGTGTTTAAAGTGCTATATGCTTGGAACACAGCCACATCAATAACTCAGTTCTGTCTTAAGTTCACTTAAGCGATTATTGCTTAACGGCAACGATTTAACGGGCGCATTCAGCGCAGACAACAGTTGGCAACTGTTGTGTAAAAATTAGCTGAATGGTACAATTTTGGAAGTGCTCACTAAAAGAGATCAGGTAGCGGCCGTCATTTAATCTAGCGAAAGAATTCTATGCTACATGAAAACAACTGTTGTGTTAACTGTCAGATGCTGACTTGACTGGCCCTCAGATGCTGCTACTGATACAACCTTTCTGACGTTTAGAGTAGCAACACATTCAGAGAAAAGCATCGCTCACTAAGGTTGCGCTACCATTACAGACATTACTTTTAATGCTGCTTTTTATTTGGATACCGTGTTTTAAAAATTTCATTATCACTATTTACATTTCAAAAGTGTTTACAAAAACTAAATATCACATATCGTCATCTGAAGTCAAAACAGCCGTTGGTTACATTTAAAAAATTTACAGGAGAGTTGTAGGAGAGTAAAATTTTGCAGGCACATGTATTTTGATACGGTGCATCTTCAATCAAAAAGTTGATTTTGAATTTTTTGTTAACTTATGGCTTTTTTGATTTCATATCTATTCCGGAAAATGTCCCACCTTCTTTGTCACAGACTGTTTCTTCCGGGACTCAAACTTTTGTTTCATCAGAAAAAGACCATTAGTCAATTTCAAAAAGAAAGAGGAAGAACAAAAATAAGCGTCCCAAAGCATCTTTGAACAAAAATACTCCAGTTGCTTCTTCGTCACCTACTAATATTTCTCCTTTGACTAATAGTCCAGTTTTACCTCCTATTGTACCCACAAATCATTTAAATTTAAGGGCAGTGTCAAGGAGGAAAAATGTATTTATTTCACGTCTTCAGCCTGACACAACAGTTGAAAACGTATTGACGTTTATCAAACATAACAACTTGTTGAGTCAAAACGACTTTTTTTCATGTAAAAAAATAGGGAATAAACCTTCCAACGCTTCCTTCATTCTCACAGTTCCAGCTGAAGAGTTTGCAAATGTTTTAAATTCTAATTTGTGGACCGATAATCATTGGCGTCGGAAGCGGGGGGACAAGGGATGCAGTTGCCCCCCACTTTTTTAGCTAGATAAACAATTTCAAAGGAAAAGTTATTCGAAATATCAGTTTTTTTACAACGATAATATTTTTGTATTATATATTTTCCTCTTCTTCATCTCTTCTTCATGTTTCATGTGAAGAAATTTTGGTGAACTTTTTTTGCACCACCATTTGTACGGCCCTCCCAGAAGAAATTCGCTTCCGACGCGCTTGCCGATAATATATTCGTTTCAGAGTTTCTGCCTAAGAATAAGTCTAGAAGGACAACTCAACCTGTTCATCAAACTCAAAAAAACTGAATACGCTATCCCTTTACTATCAAAATGTAAGGGTATTACGCTCTAAGACGCGAGACATATTTTCTCAAAATTTGTCTGAAGATATTATCGCAATGACTGAAACGTGGTTAAATGGAAGCATTACTGACTTGGAATTGTTTGATAATAGTTTTGAAGTATATAGAAAAGACAGATACGATGGCAATACTTCTGCTGTCGGTGGTGGTGTCTTATTAGCTGTCAGGAACTCCTTCGTTAGTTCCATTATCGATTATCCCTGCTCTTCTAATATCGAACTTATATGCATTAAGGTTGTACATTGAAATTCTAATGTATAAGTATTTAATGCTTATGTTCCTCCAAAGAGCAGTGTGGAAATTTATGCAAGCCTTGCGGATTGCATAGAATACGTTATAAATATTCTTGACGTTAGTGACGACATTTTATTGTTGGGCGATTTTAATCTGCCTGACTTGAAATGGGAATCTTCAGACGATGATACATATTTTTGTGCATCTAATTCGAAGACACGCCAAGAGCATATATTTGTTGATAATATATGTTCTGACTTACAACAAGTAAGTTGTATTTATAATAGTCGTGAAAGACTTATTGACCTGGTCTTAACTACAGACTGTAACAACGTGATTGTTAAGAGGGCCCTTCATGCTCTAACTTCTGTTGATGACTACCATCCACCACTGAGCATATGGTACAAGTCCGACAGGGAAAATATAGTGAAATCAAATTCAATAGATAAAGTTTATGAATTCAATTTCAGAAAAGCTGGCTTTCTGAGGTTGAATCATATACTTCATAGTAAACTTAATGTAATTTTAGAATATTTTAATGGTAATAATCTTGAAGATTCAATTAATTTTTTTATATGGAAATCTTTACTATGTTTTCTGAGTCCGTGCCGTATAGCCTCAAATTTGCGAAAAATTGTGCTTACCCTTGGTACACAAGGGAATTAAAGACTCTTCGCAACAACAGGAATAGGGCATGGAAGAAATATGTCTGTAGCTTAGACTTAAATGACCTAGAAACCTACAAGCGTTTGTTTCTGGAATTTGAAAGTTGCTCAGCTACCTTATATAAAAATTATTTAGACAATATTAAGCTGAGAATATTGTCTGATCCAAAGAAATTCTGGGGTTTCATAAACACCAAAAAAAATCTGATGGATTCCCTTCATCATTTAAGACTTCTGACGGATTTACTGACGATCCCGTTATAATTTGTGGCCTATTTGCCACTCTTTTTAAAGAGTCATTCTGTTCAGACTCTTTTAATCCTGATGAAGATTATTTTGAATATATGAACTCTACACCCAGGGTTTCGTTGGACCCTATATCTTTTAATTCTGAGGATATTTTAAAGTATATTGGATCGATCGAAGAAGATTTTAATGCTGGACCTGACGGAATTCCTGCCGCAGTGTTAACGCAATGTGGTTCCGTTCTAGGCCAACCACTCTCCATATTATTTAATAAATCAATTAGGGAATGTAATTTTACACCTTTTTGGAAAAAATCTTTTATAAGTCCTATTTATAAAAAAGGTTGTAGGAATGATGTAAACAACTATAGGCCTATCGCTAAACTCTCATCGATTCCAAAACTTTTTGAGCGGCTCGTGTATGATCGTGTGAAGATTCATTGTGGGAGGGTCATAACAACTCATGGATTTGTTACTGGCAGATCCACTGTGTCTAATCTCCTCGATTTTACAACATTCTGCTTAAATTCAGTTTATTCTGGTAACCAGGTCGATTGTGCTTACACTGATTTTAGTAAAGCATTTGATAAACTACCACACCAATTAATTATATTTAAACTTAAGTTAATGGGTTTTCCACAATTTTTTGTAAGCTGGATTCAATCGTATCTGACAGAGCGATCTTATCAAATACGGTTTCGAGGTGTATTGTCTGCTGAATTTATTGTTGCATCAGGTGTTCCTCAAGGTAGCCACCTTGGTCCACTTCTGTTTATTTTAGCCATTAATGATGTAACCCACATCATCAAATACTCTCATCTGCTCATTTATGCAGATGATATGAAAATATACAGAACAGTAGATTCTAAAGACAATTCAGTTCTACTCTAGTCTGATTTAAAATCCTTTGAAGTTTGTTGTTCTAAAAATAATATGTTTCTTAATCCAGATAAATGCCAAACTATGACCTTTTCGCGAAAAAGAAATAATTTAATTTTTGATTATAAGATAAAAGATACGGCTTTAAATCGTGTAGATTCTGTCAAAGATCTTGGTATATGCATGTATTCTAAGCTATCGTTTAGCGTTCATATTGATAGCATTTGTAAAAAAGCGTCTTCTATGCTCGGTTTTATAAAACGCTGGGCCAAAGAATTTAATAATATGATTGCAACTACAACGCTGTATTATTCAATATTCCGTCCTCACTTGGAGTATGCGAGTCAAGTTTGGTCTCCAAGTTACAATGTACATGTTGAACGAATAGAAAGAATTCAAAAACGTTTTGTTCGGTTTGCTCTAAGGGGCTTAAGTGGAACTGACACTTTAAATCTTCCTCCTTATGAGGATCGTTTAAAACTATTAAAAATGCAATCCTTAAATAAGAGAAGGAAGTCTGCTGATATCGTCTACTTACACCAACTCATAACTGGTGTTTTCGATTCACCGGAACTCCTAACTCTTATAAATTTTAACACTAACCGTAGAAGCAGTAGAAACGCTAACAATTTAATTTACTTACCTTTTAGTAGCACAAATTATATGGCTACTGCTCCTTTACATCGCATGAGTAGCTTTGTTAACAACTGTAGCTTTTTTGATGTTAACTTATCGAAAGGTCAACTCGAAAGTAGATGAAAACTAATTATGATTAGATCTATGTTAACGCATGGTTAGTTTTTATGTCTTGTGTTGTCCCTGAGCCCAACCCATATTATGGTGGGTAAATTTTTCTCACTTTGGATTGTTTTGGACCACTTTTATCTATGTATATCGTTGAGATATTTCAATGATATTAAGTTGGTTCTTAAGATGGTCTAATGTGGAAAAAGTGCGAAAAAGCTGTAGTAGCTGAACTCTATTGTTATTGCATGTTAAAATATGACGATATATTTTTTAAATGTGCTTTTTGTTCTACATTTTAACGTATCTCCGATTTTCACTCCCCTCAAAAAATCTGAATATGTAGACTAAATAAATAAGATTTAAAAAATAGTATCATTAGCAAATTTCTAATCGTAAAATATATCACTTTTTATAATTTTTATGATTTTTAATTTGGTCATAAAATTTTTTGAAGCGATACTTTTTACGCCTCGTTTTGTGATTTGCATGATTTAAATCTTAAAAATGACACTTTTTTTCAACACCGCTTTTTTTAGAATTGTTGTTGCTTTTTACTTGCGTCTATTAAAACAAGAAAATATTATAATAAAATTATTTCTTTGCTCGACATGAGTATCAAACTCATGTTTAGCAGCTTAGATAACAACAAAAGGAGCAAAAAATAACCAAAACGTTGATTCTACTTACTACACTTTGTCATCAGTATCGTTAAGTAGGTGTTTTTTTTATGTGAATGCGTTTGTGTTGTTGTTGATACATCCCAGCAGTTCGCGGCATCATTGACGAACTTTTCGTGATGATTTCTTAAAGGAAATTTGTGCATGAGCTGCTGGACTTAAAAAAATTCATACAAAATGTAATGCAAAGTAGCGGTTGTCAGCTCCTAACATTTTCCACTCTATTACAACAACTTCAAGGTGGGTTGGGGTCGAAATTGCCCTCATACAAAATTTCATTAACAAAATTGTACTTCACAAAATTGCCCTTTTTTAAAATTGTCCTTTAAAAAATTTCCCCTTCGCAAAATTTCCCTTTACAATTTCACCTTTACGAAATTGCACATGAAATAGTTTAAAAAATAATATGTTGATACTGTGGAAAAGCGCGCGCTTTTCGTAAAAGGGGCAATTTCGTAAAGGGTAATTTTATAAAGAACAATTTAAAAAAGGGCCATTTTAAAAAGGCACAATTTTGGAAGTGGAAATTTTGTGAGGTTGAATGTTTTCAAGGGCAATTTTTGTAAGGGAAATTTCGACCCGCTCCCCTTCAAGATATTCATGATTGTTGTAATTCGCCAAATCGTCCAGAGGCTAAACTACAGAGTTCACAAAATATCGATAACACTATCGATACCATCCATAATTTCACACTATCGTGACTATCGATAGTTTTGAACTGACTATTGATGGTTTTCGATAGTATTTAAATATTCATTGACACCACTGTTTAGGTGTCATTGCCATTACTGTCGAATTCGTTTGATTTTGACAATTTGATATATATTTTTCTGTTTTGTAGATTGAAAGCTCAGATGATGTTTCTTATAAATGTATGAGCATTGCGTTGATTTGGAAGTTGGGTGATAGTTAGAGGTTGAAAGGATGGAGTAGTTTCGGTGAAGATTTGTTTTAAATTTGCACAGCTCAAAACTGACAGGAAACATGCTCGCAGGGAGACTATTCCCCAACTTTACCGTACGACTAAAGAACAAATTATCAGTACAACGTGAGGTTCTGTGTGGCATCAAGGCAATGGTGAAACAGTGGGCTTGGAATGCTGCCCGAGTGGACCTGCAAAACATACGGTGTGGTGGCGTTAGGCCATTACGAAACCAATATTACGTCGATTTCCAATAGAGTTGAGAGAGGATGAAATATTTGTATCCCCTATCAAATATATCGTACGACGTTGAATTTGGTCCAGAAGCACGTTTCGATTTTAATTCCTCGACGAATTTTCTTTATATTTCTGTCTACTTTTCGTGAACGAAACTTTCTCAATATTTCGATATTGGGTTCGTGCATGATAAATCCCGACGTTTCTGTATTGCGTCTTGCACGAATTTGGAACATTTATATGAAATTTTCGTCAATGAAATGTATGGCCAAATCAGCATGTTTCGTCAAGGATCAAGAAAAATCGTACATGATTCATTTGAGATTTCTTCAAGACTGGAACTGCTGGGATCTTTTTTTTTATTTTGAAGGAAAACTAAACAATTGATCACAAATGCGTTGACAAATGCGTTTTCTTAGTGACAGAAAAAAACTAGTTTATATCAATTATTATGGAATTTATTAACGCAGACATGACTTCGGCAAGCTATCTAAAATGCTTGTTAAATTTGTTTCGCGTGTGTACTTTAATATTTATTTATTTGGTTTATCTCTAGAGAACGAAAACGTTCAGTTTTATCCACGAAATCTATTAACATGAATGCAAAAAATTCAAAAAAGTTTAAAAAAATAGGGACTAAAACTAAGACTGATTTTACAAAAGTAAAATAATAATGAATACAAAATAAAGGAGTGTTTTTTTACAATAACTTATTTATGGGATTCGGGTTATGGCCAATCGAATGGTGAAATAAAAATTGTGGATTTTATAACAAAAAGTTTCTTTTTTAAATCACATAAAAAAAACAAAATTTTTCTAAAATTTTTACTTTGACCTAATTTTTTTGAACAGCCAAAAGTAAAAATCAATAGCTACGGTTGTAGAAAATTTTATAACCTTTTAAATAAAAATAAAATTGGTCTGTGTTACTTATCGTCCCCTTTCTACAGCGATTTTTGTAAATATTTCTTTTTGAAAAAAAACTACTAAATTTGATAAAATTTCAGGTTTCATATAAAAAAAGTTAAAATACGTTTTGAAATTGATAATTATATAAATTGTCAAATTATTGTCATATATATACTTTTGGCCGTGTAAAAATATAAAAAAATTAGGTCAAAGTCAACATTTTTTAAAAATTTTATATATTTTTCTGTTTCTGATAAAAACATTTAAAAATTCAACTTTTTTTGTTATTAAGCTTGATCGTTTTGTTCAGCCGTAAAAAAACTTTTTTTAACACTCATATTCGGAATACTGAAATCAAAAACATCTTAAATCCGAAAGGATATAGAAATCGGTTTGACCGTCTGCCAGCGGTTTTGATTTAAAAAAGTAACTTTTTCGTCAAAAATCGGTTGTTTTGCCGTAAGTATTTATCCAGCTGAAATAACTACCCCAAAGTAGGGTTTGAATTAAAGGTATCTAAGGCGCCAAAGTTGTGAATTGAAAGATTGTTAGATACAGAAATTTTTTTAGCGCATCTGTGTTCAGATTTTGGTCAAAATTTTGGGTATTTTTTACAAAAATCGCTTCAAATACGCTATTTTCCCAGAAATTTTTAGAATATTTAAAATTTTAAAAAAAATACTTCATCTAATCTATTGATATATGTAAAAAAAATGAAAATAGTGGCAATTTTTTTTGTAATAAATTTTCATTGAATTGAATTTAAAAAATATTTTCGTGATTTAAACACATAGTGCCCGAGACGTTGCTCTTCTGTTTCAGTTGCACATGAATGGCTTACAAGAAGGTGCACTAGCCTTTCGGTATTTTGCGAATGGAAAGAAAAATCCGAAATATATAACAAAAAATACCCAAAATTTTGACCGAAATCTGAACACTTTTGCACTAAAAACATTCTCGAATATAACAATTTCATATTCCCAACTTTGGGGCTCCATACAGGCCTGTAGCCAGGGGGGTTAGGGGGACAATGCCCCTACTACAACCGTTTGCCCCCTGGCCAAATCAGACAATGAAAAACTTTAAATGAATAATTAATATGCATTTTGTTGATATATTTTTTTATTGCTTTAAAAATAGTTTAGTTTAAAATAACAAAAAATATACACATTCACCTTATTCATGACTATAATATGTATATGAAATTTGTTTAACAAAACATTTCAGATAAATTGTTACAATTTTTCTAATTTCTACTGGGTCGCCAGCATTTGCTACCAAAAAATAAGATTTGAATTTTAATAATTTTTTAACCTGCATCCATAGGAACTTTCTAGAAATGAAAAGCACGTTGTGAACCAATTTAATGCAGATACAAAAATAATATATAATTCATTGAAGTGTTTTTAATTTTTAAAATTTTTTTATGCATGATGAATGTTTATTAATTTTAAAATAAAAAAAACTGATAATTTTTTTCTAGCAAAAGTTTAAAGAAACATAATATTTAAATCAAAACATGCATGTTTGTTCTTAATACATAAATCTGAATAAAAAATTAGCATCGATTTGATGCAAACGACGGATGCGGGTTAATTAAATTGTTATTAATTTTAAAATAAAAAAAACTGATAATTTTTTTTCTAGCAAAAGTTTAAAGAAACATAATATTTAAATCAAAACATGCATGTTTGTTCTTAATACATAAATCTGAATAAAAAATTAGCATCGATTTGATGCAAACGACGGATGCGGGTTAATTAAATTGTTTTATCTGTTTTACTTAAAAAATGTCTTATACATATGTTAGCTCATTTCGCTACTCTTCTTATATTTCTAGCCACTTTAAATAAATCTTGTATTTTTACCTTCATTTTTTACAAAGTTCTGAATTAATTTTTATATTATTTTTTATGTATTAATCTCATGTATAAAAAGATCTATACAGTAAAAAATTTGAGGGTAAATTTTATCTTGTTTATAACATTTGTGTGGTTTAAACTTTTTTTATTTCCCCCCCCCCCCCAAGATTCATGCCTGCCCCCTCTGTCTTCTTGGTCTGGCTACAGGCCTGGCTCCAGATACCTTTTATTTGCACCCTACTTTGGGGTGGTTATTTCAGCTTGATAAAAACTTTCGGCGAAAAAACCGTTGATTTTTGGCAAAAAAACTTTTTGTTCGATCTTTTTTTCGATATATTCCTAATAGCTATAACCAAATGTGTTTTATGTTTTGGAAAATAAATCGCTCTCTGTATCGTACATTTCTATTTATCGTTATTAAATATCTTTTATTTATATATTTTTACGATGAGTACTAAAATTTATTGATTCGCTTAAATTATGCACATAATAATGAATAGCAGTTATTCAGTGATAAAATTAGTGACAAAAATTTTATTACTTTTTAAATATTTTTTTTTTTTTTTGCTTAATATTATCATCAGACTGTTGACCATTTTGTTGCTACACTTAATGCTATAAAATTGTGGGTTTGCCCTGTCTAAGCCCTCAGTTCTCGATATGTTTCAGGTATATCAAGGTTCTTGCATGATTATACCACAATCATGGCGTTCAGTTAGTAACCACACGATAACCACCAGTTTTACCTTGGGCTCAACCTTGTTTTTTTATTATAACTATTAAGACAGAACACACAAAAAATTTATCCATGCAAGAATTTTATATAAATTACAACAAAACAGCAAACAACAAAAACAAAATTAATTCAATTAATTTTATTAGCGTCGCTCGCACAGTGGAGCAAATTATATCAAAACGAACTTTTACTGTAGTTTTCTCGCATTACATTTTAATAATTCATCTAGTAAGGAAATATCTTCGAGCAGACCGAAGTTAAAAGCCATATTTTAGTATATGCAAATGTTGTATTAATTTGATGACGTCATTGTTAAAGGCTGTGCTTTTTATCTAATTATTTATTTAAATTTTAAAACTTTGAGTACATAGTTTTTATCAAAGCTTTTGTGTAAAATATCAAATTGAAGCCATTGTTTGGGAATATATAAAGATTTTGCTATTATGATGACGTCACTTTGTAAAGGACGTAGGCGGAGTTTTCATTCGACTTTTATAAATTTCATACTCAAATTCAGGGTTCGTATTTGCTCACTCATGAAGCTTCATGTACATGAGGGAATTTTTTGTTAAAAATAAATCGTGTTTATATTCATTTTCGTGAACAGCTGAGCAGATTTTTTTTTTGTTCATGAAGTGAAGAAGAGGAAACCAGTTTGTGAACAAGAATATTTTTTACTCTTGCGAAGAAACTGTTGCTATTCATCTCTTCTTCAATTCTTCACTTGTCGTTCGTTGGCTCTTCATTTATTCATGAAGTGGTGAAGGCAACGGATTATACTACTTGTTCACTGGCGTTAGATAGTTTGTATCAACGAAGGAATTCGGTGCTGACGAGAACACTAGGTAAAAATGGGTCGCTAAATCCGCATCCGTTTTCAGAAATTCAAAATTATGTAATTTTTTATAATAGGGCTTCCACCTAATAATATTTATTTTTAATAGTTTTAAACATAATTTAACAGTGTTGATTTCGAATCTGCAGTCAGAATTTTAAAACTTCATATGGTTAATAGGGTTGCCACCTAAGTTTTTTTTTAGTAACGAATTCTATGCTGGTACGAACACTAGGTAAAAATGGGTCGCTGAATCAAATTCCGTTGTCAGAATTTCAAATTTATGATTTATTTTGTAATATGGTTGCCACCTTATAAAATGTATTTTTAATAGTTTTAAACATAAATTAACAGTGTTAGGAGGTCACTAATTTCGAATCTGAAGACAGAATTTTAAAATTTAAGATGGTTGCCACCTTATTTTTTTACGAATTCGGGGCTGGCGCGAACTAAAGGGTAAAAATGGGTCGCTGAATCCGAAGCCGTTGTCGGAATTTCAAAAGTAAAAAATTTTGAAATAATAGGGTTGCCACATAATAATATTTTTTAAAAGTTTTTAACATCATTAAACAATTCTATCATGGGGAAACCTCTTACATCGAATTCGTCAAAATAAAAAAAATTAGGAGGCAACCCTATTAACCATATGGAATTTTAAAATTCTGACTGCAGATTTGAAATCAGCGACCCCCTAACACTGTTAAATTATGTTTAAAACTACTAAAACTAATTATTATTAGGTGGCAACCCTTTTATAAAAATTACATAATTTTCAAATTCTGACAAGGGATGTGAATTTAGCGACCCATTTTTACCTAGTGTTCCCGCCAGCACCGAATTCCTTCTCTGATATAAACCATCTAATGCCAGTGAACAAGTGAGTATCATCCATGAAGAGCCAACGAACGACAAGTGAAGAATTGAAGAAGAGATGAATAGCAACAGTTTCTTCCCAAAAAAAAAAAATATTCTTGTTCACAAACTGGTTTCCTCTTCTTCAGTTCATGATAAAAAAAAATTTGATCAGCTCTTCACGAAAATATGAGCTGCTCACTTTGATCTTTCTTCATATTCTTAAATGAATGAATAGAAGCAGAAATGAGCAGTTCATGAATGAACAAATGCGAACCCTGCTCAGAATGCATATTTGTGGTTAATTTTACTAATTGCACTCAATTAAAAATGGCGGCCATAGCCTACTAAGTAGAGTGCGTGGCCATACGCTAAGGCACCGGGTTCCATTCCCAGCTGAGACAGTATTTTTTTATTGAATTTATATTTCTGTACCGGCACCACCTCGCTACATATAATTCCAAACCTTTTCCAACAATTCCATAAATGTATTGTTAATTCCTTCGTTCGTATCCAAGATAAACTTATGTACTAAAGAAATCTTTTTATTTTATTTTAGATGAAGCAATCATGAGTTATCCTGACTAATGCATGGAAACTTTTTTTAGAGGACTCGTTTCTCACCACTACCACACTGGTCTAATTTGCAATATTTTTTATGAAAATATAGCAGAATATTCTTAAAATATTGCTTTATAGTGTACAAAAATTTTAAAAATATTAATAAATAAGGTACCTACTCTGATAAAAAAAAAACCTTTGCTTTCGAAATGACTAAATTCCTAGCTCAGTTTTTGCTCCACTGTGCTGCACATAAGTAACTCTCACCGAAACTAAGCTAAACTGGGAAAGTGAGCTGCAGTCCACGGAAAAAATATACATAAACCGTATTAATTGTTGATGAGTTAGTTGGCCGGTCAGTCGGTCGGTTGGTCGGTCATTTGGTAGCCACTGAATAACTGACAAGAGTAAAACTCAGACAGCAAGAACGGGTCTAATGATAAGTTATGGCCAACATTAGTAATAAGCAAACGACTACCGTGCGACGCGTTACGCACCTTTGTATTGGGTCACTCATACTCATCGGTACATTAAACGGTAAACAAAACAAAGAAAAAACAACAAAAAAACGTATAGATATGCTGACCCAACCCAACCAATCAACATATTCAGGCTGCACCAACGATTAACTTGCATGTCAAAAGAAAACCTCATGAAAACATGTAGAAAGAAGAAAAAAACACAAAAACAAAACAAGCATAAAAACAAATTCCAAAATGAAAATGTTAAACCTTAACATGGTGGAAACAAACAACCAACCCATCATCATCAACATCAACTTCTACAACTTTTATGCTGATTTTCTGTTTCTTTTGAATGCGGATTATTAACTATTCTTTTTTTTCTATTTTCGAATTCAATTTTTCATAAACAATTTTCCGCATTATTTAACCTCGAAAAAAACTGACGAGATGCTGCTGCTCTTCAAGTACGTAAACGCATGTAAATCATTGAAGGATACTCGTACAGCTAATGGAAGCACTCAAGGATATCAAAGAAGAAATTGTTTTTTCCAAAAAAAGCAAGTTACAAAACAAGCAGAAAACAAAGTGGAAAGAAAAAACACGGAAAATAACACAAGTACAAATAAATAAATAAAGAAAATATTACTCATGCTGATCAATTTGGAAAAAGGTTGGGAAAACGCAAAAGATGCAAAAGAGGCAAAACAAAGACACGATGATAATTAAACGAGAAACATTGCCGAAGCAGCAACAGACAATAAAAACGTTTTTCATGTTAAATCAATCGTACGTAAAGCAGAGCGTAAAAAGAAAATCAATATTTATAGGAAAATTGAACGATAACAATGCAGCAAGAAAAATCCATTTCAATTTCTCAAAGTTAAATTAACCATGCGGATTCGAATTCCAAATGGACGCGCTTCAACTGGATAACGCAGCCAAAAAGTCTTCTATACTTCTAAGCTATTTGCGCTTCTTGATGTCGGGCGCTGTTTTTTTTTCAAAGGATCCACATCTCTGCTATTATAATAGCCTTGCTTTGTTTACCATTCGGTATCAGTTGAATTTAATACGTTGAAAATAAATTGTTTCGACTTGAACTGCCACAAAACAACGATACCAATATTGATCAACGCCCGACTGGGAACCAAATTTTAGAAATTTCTCTCTCTATCTCTCTCTCTCTCATTCTCTGTCAATACCAACCTGTTGAACAACTCAGCCATAAACAGACTGCCTCCTTTGTTGCACGCTGCACTCAAGCCATCGACTATTCGGGGTTTAATGCGAAGCGACGATGTGGAAATGTCGAGTTTCTTCAGTGAGTGGCTGCCACATTCGTCGTGGGTTCCTTACCGCATCTTTGTCTCGATCGCTTTCGTTTTTGATCTCGCTAAAGTTTTCTGATTATTCAAGCTTAAAATTAATCTTTGCCGCGCGCATGAAATCAATTTCGTAATGGGAACCGCTATCGCTATGTTTGTTTGTTTTTTCCGTTTTCTTCCAATATCTTTGGTCTTATTTCTTTTTGAGCGTGGAAGGTATTGCATTTTCTGATGCCTCAAGATAACGACGACATGCAGTCTGGCTTGGCTATAAGAAAGTTATTAAAACAAAAGAGTTGCCACATATAGAATTTTATGATCAGTGGAGACAATTATTGTTGTCGTCAAGAATTTTTCGTACAACATTCTTTGAAACAGTATTTTCTTAACTAAAATTTATGAAATAACTTTATCGCGACTCTGCGACACAAAACTATGGTTTTACAAACATAATTTAACAAAAAGAATTGCCTTCTGTTCAGGCCTGCAAACAGAGGGGGCGAAGAGGCGAGTTGCCCCGGGCGACACATGTAAGGGGCGGCATTACAATCAAATTTTTTAAACAGTGAATTATGAAGAGAAACAAAATATTTAAAAAAATTGATCAGTATAGAAAAAAGCACATTTCGAAAAACTTTTAACTTTTTTGACTTAAATCTGCGGCTATTTACATTTACTTTTAAAAATGTTCTTCCGTGTATAGTGTGTGTTCTACACTGTAACCTTTCAGTATATACAAAAAGTCTATAGTGTGATGTTGCCCTTAGGATGATACAGTTATACCGACCACTGATTCGGTTATTCCAACAGCTGATTGAAATTTTTTTATTAATTAAATTAACTGATTTGAATTTCGAACAGCTTTTAAATGTCTACAATAAAACGTAAGAAGCCATCTGGTTGGTTTAATCGAAACAAAAAGAAATCTCGCGAAATTGAGGACAACAAATTGTCAAAAACGTTTGTGAAATATTTGCAAAAGCCAAATTTTGATGTCGAAGTGCTAAGTAAGATAAAAATAATAACGCAAGTTTGCAATATTAAATTTTTTTCTTTTTCAAAATAAAGATGAACAAATTTTTGAGAATGAAGAAAACCCAGTAACTGAAATTGCAACAAAAGACATGGATTTAATTCAACAGACAACATGTACCGAAGTCGACTTTTAAGAAAATATTATAGACACAGACCCAGCGACTTGGCCAGCTTTAATAACTGATGAACTTCGCATGGCTTTAGTAAGACGTGGCCCTTCAAAACCAGATATTAATTATCAATACCCTTTAAATGAATATCGTCGTCACTTCACACCCTCATGTTTTAAAAGAATTATGTGTAATGGGGTAGAAGTAGTTCGATCGTGGTTGATATTTTCGCAAAGTACTGAGTATTGTTACTGTTTGTTGCTTTTGCTGCAAATTGTTTGGTAGCAATAATATAAAATTAACAAAAGAAGGATTTAACTGTTGGAAAAAGGTGCATGAAATTTTAAAATCACACGAGTTGAGTCGATGTCACCTGCTTGCTGCATCTGCTTGGATGTAACTCTCAAATAGGTTGCGTATTAACAAAACAATTGATTTTGAACAACAAAAAATTAGCCAATCAGAAGTACTTCGTTGGCAAGTAATACTAGAACGTATACTAGCAATTATAATATTTCTTGGAGGACAATGCTTGTCACTCAGAGGTGATTCCAATAAGCTTTATGAAAAAAATAATGGAAATTTTTAAAAGTTGTCGAACTTCTTGGAAAATTTGACAATTTTATGGAAGAATATATTAAAAGAATACTTTCTAAAGAAATAAAGACTCATTACTTAAACTTTTATATTCAAAATGAGCTTATCGAAGTTATTGCAAAGAAGATCAGGACAGAAATTTTTTCAGAATTAACTCTGCCAAAAATTTTTCCATTATCGTGGATTGCACTCAGTATGTTAGTAAAGTGGAACAAATTTCAATTATTTTAAGACATGTTAAGACTACGAATACTAAAATTTTTAATTTGTGAGCGTTTTTTATGCTTTTTACCAGTCAATTCAACTACAAGCGAAGCATTAACTGATTTTATTTTAAAAGAACTGAAGTAAATGGCATACCTTTAGAAAATATGCGCTGTCAGGGCTACGACAATGGTTCTAATATGAGGGGATGCAGATCTGGTGTTCAAAAACGAATAACTAATTTAAATAACCGTGCATTTTTTGTGCCCTGCTACGCGCATTCACTCAACTTGGTTGTAAATGATGCATGTAAGTCGTCAAAAATTGCACTAGAATTTTTTAACACCATTCAAGGCAATTACAACTTTATAAGTGGATCAACCCGTCGTTGGGCTGTCTTAAATAGCAATTTAAAAGGTAATTTAACTGTGAAGCCTTTAAGTTCCACTCGGTGGGAAAGCAGGATAGATGCGATTCGACCCTTTCGACAAAATCCTGGGGCGATTTATGATAATCCCCTTTTTGAAATCAGTCAAGATACCACATTCGATGCTAATTCACGACTAGAAACAAAAAATTTTGCAAGGAAAATGCAACTATTTTCATTTTGTTGCTGTGTTGTTTTATGGCATTCCGTCTTGAACCAAATTAATTCAGTTAGTAAATCCACTCAAGCCATTAACACCGAGATATCAGTAGCAGTTTCAAACCTGAACAAAGCTCTAACATTTTTAAAAACCCTTGGAACTGACGAAAGTTTTAACGACATTTTAAAAGACGCTAAATGTATTGCAGAGGAAATCAATGCAGAAACTGAACTTCGTCATCATTGTTTATTACGACTCCGGAAAAGAAAACGAATGTTTTCATATGAGTATCCAGACGATCCTATATTAAGCCCCAAATTAAAGTTTAAAGTAGAGTGTTTTTTTTTGCAATATTGGATGGTGCTATTACTTCCATTGAAGAGCGATTTGAACAAATAAATGAACATTCAAATTTTTTTGCTTAGTCAAAGCTCTTAGTAATGAAAGTAACTGCGATATAAACGCATTTGAAATGTATGAAGAACTTATTACACTTACAAATTTATAACTCGCAGGAAAATTATAAGAGCTCCCCAAACAAATTCTGCTTCCAATAATTTATTGTTTAGCACTAATTGAGAGCACATTGTGGTCTGCAAAAAACTCTCATGCTCACTCTCTTTTTGCAGATATTTTATGCAAACTCTCTCTTCATAAATCTCAATTTGCAAGCATTTAATGCTTGAGAATAAACAATTAATATTTGCATGAAGTTCTTTTTCCAAGTATTGCTTTATTTGCGACCAAATATGATATTCTTGGACTAAACAAATTTCTTTTGCAACGAACTGTTTTCTAAACATTTCATTATTCAGGCCTAAAGCATTTTTAATTCACATGTGAACGAAAGTGTATCACGTGCAAACTAATTTTATTTGCGTCCAAGTGTTCTCTGAAAATGTTTTTATTTGCACCTTAACAAAGATTACTTACGTTTAAACAAATGTATTTTTGACACAATTATGATTTGTTTGAGAGGGAACATATTTTACTTGCATTAGCCTGTTTTCCAAAACAGTATACCTTTAAAAGAACCTTTAAAAAAAGTTACTTGCATTCAAATGAAATTTATTTACATCCAAAACAATATATTTTCGGGTGCAAAAAATATTAATACATATTTCATTATTCAGGCCTAAAGCATTTTTTATTCACATGTCAACAAATGTGTATTACGTGCCTATTAATTACACCCTCAATAATTAATGCGGTCCTCTTTTTATTGTACGCACTCCACAACTTTCCGCGCGCTGGAGTGCACTTAATTGATGGAATGAAGTACGCCGACTCTACTTCGTGTTCAAAGATCTCAACAATAATTTTTGATAATGTCTGGAAATCCTCTCTGCGATGCCTAAAAAAGAATTCAAATTTTTATGCAGATAATCTATTGTTTCGGATTACTTACAATCTATTAAGGTAAACTGCAAGACAGTCATCTATAACGGCTTTTGCAATACTGCTGAGAATATAAAAGAAGTCACTCTTTCTCTCTTTTCACTCGTCTGTTTAAAACAATTTAAACAATAAGTGCTTGGATGCAAATAAATATTCTTTGCAATTTAATTTTTTCGCGAGTTGCTCTCTATTCTCTCTTTTGTTTCCAAACTAAATATATTGGGGTCTAAATAAAAGTTATTCGTAACAACATGTGCAAACATTTTGTTTTTATATATAAATAAATTACACTTACCCATAAATAAACTATATAAAAAAAATTATTTATCCCTAAACATTTTATATTATTCATAAACTTTTGCTCTCAGTTCTCTCTCAATGTGAGTGTCACAAATATACTTTATTTGAGCCCAAGCAAATTCTTTCTAATTTTAAACAAAATTTTTCTTGCAACGCAATCTACAATTATAATATGTTTACCGTCAAACAAACTAAAAGCCGAGATTTTTCTCCGTGTAGAGCCTAATATACTCCACCAGCAACAGTGTTAGAATTTATTATATCAAACAACTTTTGTACTCTGAATATAGCCATCGCCCTTTGAATTTTGTTAACTTTACCAGTCACAGTTGCTAGTGGAGAAAGGAGTTTTTCAAAATTAAAAATGATTAAATATTATTTGCGATCGACAATGTCGCAAAGCCGATTGTCGGGTTTGGCTATAATTTCGATTGAAAATTAATTATGCAAAACTATTAATTTTAATGAAATTTTTAAAGACTTTGCAAAGGCTAAAGTGCGTAGACATAAAATGCATTAATGATAAATTATCCATTTTCTTTTAAATATATGTACTACCTTGCTTAGTTTTTTTATGTTTTTTTTATTTATGTTATTCTTTAATTTATATTTACAGCAATTGATTTGATGAATATGTAGTAATTTTTAATATATTTTTTATTAAATAAAATTGAATATTTTTTAAGCAATTCTTTTAAAAGTTTAAGGGCGGTAAGTTGTGGTTTTGCCTCGGGCCACATCCTTATTTGCGGCCCTGCTTCTGTTCAGGTTGCAGAGGTAAAGTGATGCGGTGAACCAATTTTTGGGATGTTTCTTCTGACCAATTACATGATGAATACTAGATACATTCACATTTAAGTGGATTTTACTAAAGTGTTTCTGATAAGTCGTGTCCCCTCTCATAAAAAGTTCCAGTAAAAAACGAATTTTTCGGACCCTCTGAGTTCATTTTTACTCTCCCAATCTGGTAGTGATTATCTTTTCAAAATTAAACACTTTAATTGTAATCAGGCGCGTAACCAGAATAAAATTTCGGGGGAATTTTTATTTTTTTTTTTTTTTTTTGTTTAGACTTATTCATTTTTTTATATTATCTTTATGTATAAAATTCTTCTGTACATGGCTTGGTCACTGAACTCCTCCTAAACGGTTGGACCGATTTTGAGGAAATTTGGTGTGTGCGCGGCTGGGTCTGTAGATGGTTTAGGTCTAAAGTTTGATCGACGGTAGGGGGAGCTGTTGTTGCTGTGGCAGTGTTTAAAGGTGTATTTGAGAGAATAACTCAGAAACGAATTGAGAAATAGTTATGATTCTTTTACTACACCATTACTTTTTATTCAAACAAAATTACAAAAATACAAATTGAATAAAAATAAACAAAAAAAAAATCTTAAATTTTTATGATAGCCGTTAGTTACGCTTCATTTTCCGATCGTATAAAAAGTTTTTAAATTTTTACTATAGAAACTTTAAATAAGCCCTTCATTTATATATACTAAGGTTCATACCATACTAAAGAACATTAAAAATCCATTTTTGGTATTGAATATTTTTTCAACAACATATATTTTTACCAAAGTTTTTTGCGAAATAAAGAAATTCGTTAAGGTTTTTTTTTTTGGAAAATTATAAGAACTAGAAGAGAAACGAAAATGGAAAAAAATTGAAACACGATTGGACGGACTGGTGTTTGATGAATCTGAAGACTTTAGTATGTATGGCGACGACAAAAAGGGTCAAAAATTTGGGCTAAAGATATATATAACTTCTCGATTAACACCGGGTATATCAGCTAGTATAATATATAATAATAATATATACTTCTTTCGGGCTAGTGCATTTAAAATTTCTTCCGTGGTCACTTCCACGTCCCTGTAAACATGTTAAACAGGTAACCCATTCAGTCTTTCTTCTCCAGTATTACTTCTCATCAGACCTGTATCCAGGGGGGAAAAGGGAGGCAATGCCCCCTACTACAACCGTTTGTCCCCCTGGCCAAATCAGACAGTGAAAAGCTTTAAATGAATAACTAATATGCATTTTGTTGATATATTTGTTATTGCTTTAAAATTAGTTTAGTTTGAAATAACAAAAAATATACACATTCATCTTATTCATGACTTGAATATGTATATGAAATTTTTTTAACAAAACATTTCAGACAAATGGTTACAATTTTTCAAATTTCTACCTGGTTTAAACATTTGCTACCAAAAAATAAGATTTGAATTTTAATAATGTTTTAATTTTAATAATTTTTTGGATACCCCATAGGAACTTTCTAGAAAGGAAAAGCACGTTGTTAACCAATTTGATGCAGATACAAAAAGAATATATAATTCATTGAAATGTTTTTATATTTTCAACTCTTTTTTTATGCATGATGAATGTTTATTAATTTTAAAATAAGAAAAAACTGCAAATCTTAATTCTAGCAAAAATTTAAAAAAGCAAAATATTTTTATTTTAAAGAAGAATAATTTTTTATTTTATTATAAAGAAGAAAAATAAAAAAATTTGCATCAATTTGATGCAAACGGCGGATGCGGGTTAATTCATATTTTTTATTTGTTTTACTTAAAAAATGTCTTATACATATGTTAGCCCATTTCGCTACTCTTTCTTATATTTCTAGCTACTTTAAATAAATCTTATATTTTTACCTTAATTTTATTACAAAGTCCTGAATAAATTTTTTATTAATTTTTATGTATTAATCTCATGTATAAAAAGATCTACATATTCATGTAAATATTATAAAATTAACTGTTTTTTAATAAATATGTGTAATGTATTCATTTCACACGTTAAAAAATTGTTTTTTTTTTTATTTTATTGAAAAAATATAAAATTCCCCCCCCCATGATTCATGCCTTCCCCCTTTGTCTTCTTAATCTGGATACAGGCGTGGCTTGAATTAAGTAAAACTTTGCTATTCCAATTTATAATAACTAAGCAAGTATTGTATTTTCTTGAATTAAGTAAAAATTTGCTATTCCAATTTATAATAACTAAGCAAGTATTGTATTTTCTTGAATTAAGTAAAAATTTGCTATTCCAATTTATAATAACTAAGCAAATATTTGCTTGAATTAATCAAAATTTAGCTTTTTCCTTAATGCACGAGGAGTGATTGCAATTTAGCAATCTTTTTCTAAAATCACATTGAGAATGAGCAAAGTTTTGCTGATTTGCTTATAAGCAAAACATTTGCTTGATTCAAGCAAATTAATTTTCTCCGTGCACAAATGATTTATTTTAAGGATGCATTTCTTATATTTCTAGAAAAAATGCCTTAAAATTACTTACGAAGCGAACGATTCTTAATGAAGAAAACTAAGCGACGATTGTTGAATAACAGCGATGGTCGATTGGATAAGCCAATGCACTTACACTCACGCGGCCGAGGTTCAAGTCTTCGGATAATGGTAATTTTTCAATTTAATTTAATGTTAATAATAATAATGTTTGCAGTTTTTCTCAGTAAAAAAATCATAATTCTCACAGTATGCTGTAAAATCTTAAAAAAGGGTTTTTTTTTTTGCAAAATTTACAAAATTTTTCGAGGAATTTGATGAAAAATTTCTTATTTTCAGAGAAAATTTTTCTCTTATAGCCGATGATTAATGAAAGGTAGAAAATTTCTTATTTTCAGAGAAAATGTTTCTCGTAGTTATAGCCGATGATAAATAAACGGTAGAAAAACTTACTAAAATGTAATAAGATTTCAACACAATTGCGATATGTATCTTCAATTAAGCTAAATAGTTCGTAAATGATTGGATAATTTTCCTCAAGTATTTCCCACTTCTGGTGTCAATTTAACGCAAAATATATACTACATTTTTAGAAAAGCGGCCATGGCGCTAAATGAAGCTCGATTTTCTAATGATTAGGTGCTATTTTTCGAGATTTTCTGGAAATTTTTTTCTGAGTGTATATGTATGTGTATTTTCTGAGTTTTGGCTAAAAAACCAAAAAAAAACTAGAAAATCACCAAAAATGACGTAGAAAACTAAGATTCTTGAAAAAAAAAATTTTTCTAAAAATGCAGTCTTGTGTATATATGTATTAGAAACATTTTGGAGCATAAATTGTACTTATGGGATGTATGGTTTGGGAGTTATGGTGAAAAATCCAGATATTTTTGGCATGCTTGTACTCCAAAAAGTGTTCTACAACTCCTAAACTACAAGAGATAGAGCAAAATGAATTTCGACAAAGAATTAACCCGCCTTAAGGATAATGCCATGGTGATCATTGTAGTGCATGAATCGTCCTTTTCTGATATGTAGTTAAGATTTTAGGGGAAATTCATGGCAAAAAATAAAAAAAAAGAAAAAGTTCATAAAAAAGGACATTAGAAATGAACAAGAAATGTAATTTTTAAAAATTTTCCAAGGATGCAGTCTTGTAAGCAGTAGCTTAACGATCATTTTGGTGCATAAATCGTCCTTTTATAATGTATGGTTAGGGAGTTATGGCTAAAAAACCAAAAAACTAGAAAATCACCAAAAATTAAGTAGATGACGTAAAACTAAGATTCTTCAAAAAAATGCAGTCTTTTTCTAAAAATGCAGTCTTGTGTATACATGTATTAGAAACGTTTTGGAGCATAAATCGTCCTTGTAGGATGTATGGTTTGGGAGTTATGGCGAAAAATCCAGATGTTTTTGGCATTCTTGCACTCCAAAAAGTGTTCTACAACTCCTAAACTACAAAAAATAGAGCATAATGCATTTCGACAAAGAAGTAACCCGCCTTAAGGACAATGCCATGGTGGTCATTGTAGTGCATGAATCATCCTTTTCTGATATGTAGTTTGGATTTTAGGGGGAATTCATGGCAAAAAATAAAAAAAGAAAAAGTTCATAAAAAAGGACATTAGAAATGAACAAAAAATGTAATTTTTAAAAGTCTTCCTTAGCAAACATTTTGGTGCATAAATTGTCCTTTTATGATATATGGTTAGGGAGTTATGGCTAAAAAACAAAAAAAAACTAGAAAATCACCAAAAATCACCAGAAAGGACGTAGAAAAGATTATTGAAAAAAATTTTTTTTCTAAAAATGCAGTCTTGTGTATACATGTATTAGAAACATTTTGGAGCATAAATCGTCCTTTTAGGATGTATGGTTTGGGAGTTATGGCGAAAAATATATGTAGGATTAAAATATTGGGATTGTGAAATTTTTCACAAACAGTAAATTTTGTAATATTCCCGTTATTTTGACATCAAAATTATGACGATATACCGAAAACTATCGGTTTTTTCAGTACAACGTATTTTTGTATGAAAAGTCATTGGTTGAGAAAAATAACGGTATACGAAAGATTTTTTTTGGTAATATTTTTCACGTTATTATGACATAAAAATTATTGCAATATCTCAAAAACTGTACATTTTCTCAGTACAAAGTATTTTTGTATGGAAATTCGTTGGTTAGCACTGAGCGGCAAACTGAAAACAGAAATAGATTTATTTGTAAACCATTTTCTACGCTCATCTTAGAACGAAAGCGATTTCATATCACAGTGTAGGTCGAAAGTTACAGTGAAAAGGTCGAAAGTTACAGTGAAAAGGTCGACCACTGCCAAATTCTAGTTTAAATAATAGACCACAATTAATTAACAGTTAAATTATATATATTCTATTAAATTTTTTTCGGTTGAGTTTCTCTCTTTTTTTTTTAAAAAAACTAATATAATTTAATTTTTTTTATTTAAATTTAAACATTTTTAACAATTTAAATTAAAACAACACTTAATTTTTATTTTCGTTCGTTTTATTTTATATTTGACCTCACAAATAATAAATAAAAATAATCTCATATATATATTTGTTTTTTTACTTGTGTAATTGTAATCGCCTCTAGTTCCTTGCGAACTATAGATAAGAGATCTTTTCCAATTTAGCTTTGACTTTAAAATTTTTATTATGTATTCTTTTAATGTGTGTATTTATTAACTTATTCAATATTTATATTTTTATTCCTATTTTTGTATTAATTGAAACGATAAAATTAATTTACTACTACTACTGGTATTACACTTCTTCTAAAATAAATAACTAAAAAGCGTTAGACAACTTGAGATTTTAACGTATCAACATAAAATAAGATTCTTTCTGAGCTTTAAGTATTCGAGATATTAGCAGAAAAACGTTCTGGTTAAATTGCGACAAATGCAAAAAAATATGAGACTCGGCGACATTAAGGCTTTTTTCACACTTGGTCAACGCAATTCCAACACAACTTCAACGCAACAACGAAAAAGTTGAAAAGCAATGCAACTATAAACCGAATGCTTTCAGACTTGCTTCAAAAGTCATGCAACATATAATAATTGTTATTATATAACAACTCATGTTTTTCGACTTCTTGCACTAATTTAATATTTAACATTTGCTCATTCATCTTGCAAACTATTTCTTCTTCTTTTAGATTCTGTTAGGAAGTAATTAATTAGCTTATTCACATTGATTAATATAAAGCCTACTGCACTACAAATACTTGAATTCACAAAACAAACAAACTGATGCAACACGTCGCCGATGAAAATTGCGGAAAGCCGCGTTGCGTTGAACAGGTTGAGAACGTGTCGAGAACTTGTTGCGTGCAAGTTGCTTAATCTGAAGGTTCCGGTATAAATACACAGGCTAGCAACTTGAGTTGGAGTTGCGTTGACCAAGTGTGGAGAAGGCCTAATGTTTAAATGCAACCCCCATAGGGTTGCATTAACATTGACATATCGTTGTTGCGCGTGCAATACCGCGTATCCGCTACTTGCCCAGTAAAAAATATGTGATCGCTCCCATGAGGAGCAACAAGGGAGCGCTCTTTTGCTGTTTTATTGGATCAAAAAGTGAGCACTTGTGCCTTTGTGCTCCTTTACTGCTTTATAAGGTCAATAGACGAGCAATTAATGAACAAAATAACCTAAAGTGGAGCATGTGCTTTTTAGGGAACTCTAACATTATTTTCTGTGAAAAAAATGTTAAATTTTCCTTTGCCATTTGGATCATTTATTGATCGCTCCTTTTGAGCTCTTTTGGGATGTGAAAGGGAGCGCTACCCTTCCTAGGACATGCAATGTTAAAAGAGAACACAAAATGCACCTAGCTTGGATCAATAAGGAGCACCCCACTGCTCCTCAGAGGGCACTCCCAGATCGCTCAAAAGATGATCCACTTTTTTACTGGGTGCACATACACACAAACGGTCATAGTAAAATTTAACAGGAGTTCAAAAAAACAGATTTTCTTTTAAACTATGGAATGGATTTGCAACTCAGCATTTATTTAAATTAGATATTTGCATTTTTTTCAAATAAACATTTATTGAAAAATCAAAATGAATTAATCAATCATAAATGCTCAAAATGAAAATTAAACTAATTGTTGCAATATACGCGGTATTGCACGCGCAACGACGATTATTTGTAAATATACAGTGACATATATGTCAGATTGACAGTGACATTAATATTACTATAAATATTTACAAATATGTCATATGTCAAAGTCTTATAAAACAACGAGTTGTCAGTCAACTGCGATAAATTTGTTAAATTGCCAATATCAATTTTTGTGAAATAAGGCCCTGGCAGTTATTGGGACTATCTTACCATTGCTTTAAACCACGCTGCCACCTTTAAGGAAAATACTTGAACCAGGTTTGTCTCCAGTAGCAAAACGAAAACACCGTCTTGAACACTATTTTGATACAAACAAAGCTGGTGTGTCCCGGATGCTCTTAACTGGCTTAGATAAGCGGCAACAACTTTGTAGCCAATACTCTTTGGTTGTTCATATTTCTTAAAGTATTTGCTGTTTGTGCATACATATGTATATTCCGACACAAAGGTAAGGCTAAGTAAGTGTGGATGTTTTGCCATACAACGTCCATGTTTGGAAGTTGAAACCATTTAAAAAATAATTTAAGCTCGAATGCGTTCAATCGAAAGGACACACGTGAGAAAATCCTTAACTTTTTTGTTTTTTTATATGTGTTTTTTTTAACCACTATATACGCAAGAATGTATTAATTTCAAAACCGATTTTAGCCGATTTGTCCGTCGCACACTGGGTGGTTTCTTCCACTGCTTCCTTCATCACTGTGAGAGGTGTCTTTCACAGTCGGTCGGTCAGAGTCAGCGTCAGCTTCCTTCGGTTGCTTTAATGCCGTGTATCCTGTGTGTCTGATCTGTGGCGATAAGTGAAAAGTGCTTTTAGCTTATTTGTGAGCTTGTCATTCTTTGTCTTTTCTTTCCTTCTTACCCTTTCCTTTGTTGATATGACCCTTTTCGGAGCGTCTAAATACTTAAAGGTAGCGCAAAAGTTGAAGGGATTTATTGTGTGTGTGTGATGATGATGGTATGGTTTAGGCGGGTGTCACCAATATTTTTATTCCCAATGAGCGGAATAAGTTGAACCTTAATAATTGATATGTATATTCAATGAAATTCAGACCGCTTTAAGCCGTTTAAAATGTGCAGGTGTATGAATGAGATTATTCGCCATGACTAGACACATAATCCTAGAAGTTAGAGGCTAAATCGAACAGTGTCTTTGTAAATTTTTTATTTTGCATCTAACTCTTCTTCACTATCTAACTCTTGTTTTTGAACTTGATTAACCCTAAAATATAAATTGAATGCAGCTTTTTGTTGATATCAGACAATGCGAGTTTCAGATTTTGTGAAGAGGTGTGTACACTCAACCAAAAAGGTACATTGTATTAATGAAAAGGTGCATAAATTTCAATGAATTATTCATTGATTTTGGTCCAATGAACTGTGGTCATTGATTTCAATGAATTTTCATCATACTTTTATGAATAGTTCATTAAGTTTAGTGATTTTCAATGAATGGTTCCTTGAATATCAATGTACACTTCATTGAATTCAATGAACACGTTCATTAAAAAATTCCAAAATTAATGATTTTTTCATTGAATTTTATGAAAAGTTCATTGAATTCAATGTAAAGTTCATGTAAAGTTCATTGACTTCAATGTAAAGTTCATTGAATTCAATGTAAGGTTCATTGAATTCAATGTATAGTTCATTGAATTTAATGTATAGTTCAATGAACCTTACATTGTCCTTGTATAGTTTATTAAAGTTCATTAAAGTTCATTGAATTCAATGTATAATTCATTGAATATTCAATGTATTATAGTTCATTGAATTCAATGTTTATTTCATTGAATTTAATGTATGAAGTTCATTGAATTTAATATATTTAGTTTATTGGATTCAATGTACAGTTCATTAAATTTGATGTATTCAGTTCATTGAATTCCGTGTATATTTCATTAAATTTAATGTATTTAGTTCATTGGAATGAATGATCTATACATTAAATTCAACGAATTATTTGTTAATCCCTCTCTAAACATTTTTAAAATAAGGAAATAATTACAATTTCAACAATATTTTTTTATTTTAAAGAGTCAATTAATATACAAATTTTCGAAGATTTTGAATAGTTTTTAAATTTATAAAAATATACGGCAATAAACTCCCACAGGAGAGTGCATGCCGCAGGATATTTTAATTGAAATAATTGAAAAATTTTAAAGCACACATCTACGGCTCTAATAAAACTAGCAAATTGAAATTTTACACCATCCATGAATGAGGAATGAGGAGAAGTTCTTCTCTCCAACACCAAGGATTAATGGTTGAATATTTTCGCCTTTATTTTTGGTTGAATATTTTCGCCTGGTTGAATATTTTCGACTTCCTGGATGCTGCTTCCAACAAAAACGAATGCCTCTTGGGAACTGGTAATTGTATGCTTTAGGAAAGTTTTTCTTCCAAAGTTGTCCTTACTGCATACTTTTTGAGTGGGCACCAAATACCCATGAAGGCTCCAAAGAAGTCTCATAGCAGTACTGTCTGGAAAGATATTAATTGAAAAAATAACTATTTATTTATTTAGCCTCGAGAAAAATTAAGCTTACCACTGTAATTAGTGAAATCTTCAATTTCTGCCAACTTTGCCCGCACAGCCTTATCTTTTATGTGGTTTTCATCCTTTAAAAATGTAAACATTTTTTGAAAATGATGGCAGCAGTCACTTAAAATGCCAGGTATATTTCCTATTATTTACTATTACTAATAGTAATTCAACAGATTTAAATTTTCTTTTACATTCAAAGCACAACATTTTCTTCACTTTTAATTTAATTTATTATTACCTTTTATGTAAAATTTACACACACAATTGCCACACGTCTTCACAACTGCGCGTTTCACTTCAAACAAAAGGAAGGGAATAAATTAGTATACATTGAATTTAATGAACTGAATACATTGAATTTAATGAACTATGCATTGAATTTAATGAACTATACATTGAACTCAATGAACTATACATTGAATTTAATGAATTATACATTGAATTTAATGAACTATACATTGAATTTAATGAACTATACATTGAAATCAATGAACAATACATTGAATTCAATGAACTATACATTAAATTCAATGAACCTTACATTGAATTCAATGAACTTTGTATTGAATTCAATGAACTTTACATTGAATGAAAAAATCATTAATTTTGGCATTTTTAATGAACGTGTTCATTATACATTGCATTTAATGACCTAAACATTGAATTCAATGAACTGTTCATTGAAAATCAATGTATGGTTCGTTACAATTTTATTTACAACTGGAATTAATGTACTTTGCATTGATATCAATGAAAAGTCCATTAAAATAATGAAAACAAATCATTGATATTTATTTAGACATTTTTAATGAATACAACTTCATTGATTTCAATGAACAGTACGTTAAAAACTATGAGCAGTTCATTAAAATTCAATGATTTTTTCATTAAAATCAATGAATTAATTTTAACGTATGCTGTTCATTAAATTTGTTTTTTCTATGTAATTTCTATAAATTTTTAATATGGTTTTGTAAATTAAACGTGGTACATAGTACAGAGCAGGGTTGATAAATGACTTTTTCATTTTGGTATAAAAATTTTTACAAAATTGTACTAAATGAAAAAAGAAAGTATGAAATAAATTTTTTTTATTTAAATTTTAATGTTTTTATCAATTCAGCTCATAAACAAAAATTACAAGGGTTTTTATTAATTTTGAATAAATAAAAAAGATTTTTATAATCACGAAAGAAAGCACAATAATATTCAAAGAAAGATATCACTAAAATTCAGGGCCGTAGTCAAGGGGAGTTTTCGGGGTTCAAGACCCCCAGAGGGTCGAAATTTAATAAAAATTCTATATTTTTGCAATCGTATTAAAGATAATGCTTTTGTTCATACATATTTTTGATATTTTTTTATTTTATTTCTATACAAAAACTATCAAAATTTAAATAACTCCGTTTTAATTTTTTTTTTGATTTCTCACAATATTTTTTCCGAAGGCATTTATTTCATAATTAATATTTTAGCTTTAATATGTATAAATTTTAGAAATTTTGATCGTGAATCAATGCAAGAACTCAAAACATTTCTAACAAGTTATTTAAATTTAAGTGAAAATAAATTAAAAAAATTCAAAATAGGGCACGAGAAACAGCATTGTCTTTAATGCTCTTTAAAATTCTTTGCTGCAGATTGCAAGAGCTTTTTCCGGCCTTTAGTTTCTGACAGTTTTTTTTTACAACTATTATACTAGTAAATATATTTACGAAAAACATTTTTAAAGGAGGTTTTTGCTAAATGGTTTAGCTCACTGGCGGTTGTCATAACAGTCAATATATTTTGGGAATCGTTATAAAATAGACCAAGGTTAATTTTTAGAGGGGTTCAAATGAAATTTTTTTTCTAATGGAAGTCGAGGCACCGTAATAAACATACATACATAATTAGGGTATTCACAAGGTGTGCTATCATGTCATATTGTTATATTGTCCTAAAATTTTACAACTAAAATTTACAAGATAAACAAAAGCAAATAAGAAACAGC
The DNA here is from genome assembly GCA_963920525.1 of Dichetophora obliterata. NCBI lineage: Eukaryota > Metazoa > Arthropoda > Insecta > Diptera > Sciomyzidae > Dichetophora > Dichetophora obliterata. The sequence goes on along the minus strand of OY986439.1, from coordinate 98,194,335 downwards.
TGTTTGATTACGACACTTTAATATAACATGGCTTTCAGAGTTGTAATATTTCAGTACTTTTTTATATGGCAACAATAAAATATTTAAGCAAAAGTGTAAAATCTTAGGACAATATGACATTATGACATGATAGCACACCTTGTGAATACCCTAAATATATAAAAACTTCACTTGAAATTTAAATGAAACAAGTACTTTATATATATATTAATTTTTTAATATTGAATAAAAAATGTTTATCAAACCCTCCCCCCCCCCTATGGGTGAATCCTGGCTACGGCCTTGATAAAATCTATTAAAACTTCAAATCAGCATAAAGTTTAGGTCTTTTTATAATTAAAAAATAAAAATTAATTAAGTGAAAAAAGCAAATAACGTTTACTACAAACGTGCCAATCCAATCCAGCCGAAAAATAGATTTTTAAAAGTGTTAGGTAGTGCTTTTCTATACAAAGGTAACGAAAGAAATTAATGGGGAAATCTTTGAGCCAAGCAATTCTTCACTCTCGGTCAAATTTTCTGAAATTTTTTTTCTTTTGATTTATTACTTCTGATATAAATATTGTGGCATGTTTTTAAAAAGATTTTAAAAAATCTTTGTTTTCATTAAAGAAGAAATTGTTGCAACATGCAATCTCTTTCTGTATTTGGTTTATTGAATTTTGAATAGAAAATATTCTTTTAACTTTTGCTGACGAATGAGAAGTTGAAAGAATTCGTTGAGCAATTTTATATATTTGAAAAAAAATTTACTCTTTAAATTCAATTTAAATATTTTTACAGAGTAAATAAATTCAGAAATTATTAAGTTTTTAATTCTGTTTGCTTACTAGGAGCTCTAAATATTCTGTATTTAGTAAAAAATTTTTGAGTAAATAAAATGTACTAAAAATGCTTTGGTAGTAGAAAAGTAGGAAAAATGTAAAACTGTACCAAAAAAGTACAATTGTACCGAAAATATCAACCCTGATACAGAGCAGGAAAAAATTTATTTGAGATCAGTTTAGTATCAACTAGTAGCTACGTGTAAATAAATCGTACTCACTTTTGCTCTGGGAATTTAAATATCGTTTCCCTAGGGTGGGGGTACTATAGAGTTGAAAAAGTAGTATACACTTTGTAAAAAAAAGAAGAAGAAAACACTTGTTAACTTGTTAAAAAAAGAGTTGTCGTTGAAAATTTTTTAGAGAAAAATATGAAAATTTTTCATTAAAAAAAGGAAGCATTGAACTGAAAATTGTAATAGAAATCTTATGTTACAAAAAAAAAATATATTTTTATAAAAGAAAGCAAAGTTTATTTAATTACCCATTGCTTTGCTTCAACACATTTAATACAGTAAAATAATAAATACAAAGTTTATTAGGCTTTTTATTTATTATTTTAATATAAATAAATTTGCTGGAATACGAATTTCAATTGTTGGGCTAGATTTTGGGCAACCCTCCTGAGTCCCCTCCAGCTATTCTGAAAATTTTTCTTTTTAGTTTTAAAGCCACATTAATTTACAACAAAACACACAACCGAACGAAAATATCTTCATCTTTTGAAAAGTTACAGAATTTTGATCACACAGGGAGCGACATCTTACACTGTGCGACTCCCGCGGGCTATGGGAAAAAATAAGTTGATCACCACTGTCTTAAAGCTATCGTAACGAAATTCAATCTTAATACATAGGAGGCAAGCATGCTGCTCCGCTCACAGTCTCGCTCAAACTGTATTTTTGTCATTATTACAGTGCTTTTACAAAATATTCTATCCTCAAAAATGTTCAGCCTAAAAGTATGCACAGAAAATTCATTTGATACTTATCAGTAAGGCTAGAAATCTCATGCAAATTAATTTTTACTGGTCATCTTAAATGGAAATGGTTAAGCTATCTTTACGAATTATAAAATCGCCTTGAAAATATCATTCAATCGTTAGTGCATATTTTTGCGTATTTTACAAAAAAAAATGCCTGTTTTTGCATATTTATTGCGCATATTTTTGTATATTTTAAAATAAAAGCATTTGATTTTCGCATATTTTCGCTTTTTTTTTATTTGCAACCATTTAAATTTAGTGCGTCATATGGGAAAAGATAATTTTTTTATTACTTCTTTTATGTTCATTTCCTATTTTTGTTGTTTTTGATAAATTAATCTATACTAGTATCGCCTGTGGTCTAAGTTCGACCACATCAAAATCGATTTATCCTTTGTTTTTTTTTTTAATTTTTATTGAAAAACGTTTATCAATGTTAAAACACATTACATTGATAAATACTTTTGGCTAGTACATATTCACAACTCATTTTTCTTACTATGTACTTGCTGTTATCAGAATCAAAATGTAAAACAAATTTTCATGTATCGATTGCGCTGATTATTGTTTATGTTTGCTTCTCATATTGTTTCGATGTTCATTTTGCCGTTTCTTAAATTTTCACGAATTTCAATTTTAGTGAAGTGGACACATTTTGACAAATAAAATAATATATTTTAGAGTCAAAATTGATTTGAGGTCATTTAGTGCAAAAAAAAAAATTATTTCAGTACAAAATTCTGGTTCTTGAAAGTCCTTGAAGGACATGAAAATATCCAAGTTTTGGCTTTGAATATATTTTCAGAGCATATAAATTCCATTTACTCCAAAAATCATAAAAAAATCTCAAAGATCTCTAAAAAATAGCGTCAGGTCTGAAAGGGATAAAGGACGAACAAGCAAACAAACAAACAGTGTTGTTGTTTAACAGTCGTTGAAAGTAGTCATAGCAACTTTTTTAAATAGTACTAACATTCCAAATTTTTTACATTTAATACATTTTTGGCTAATACGACTAAAACTGTATGAAGTAGGGCATTTCTCTTAATTTGTGGATGTCGTGTTATGAGTAAGGGTTTCGTTAAAGTAAAGATTTTCCTCTACACAAAATGACTATGTATATAAAAGGTGGCGCAAAAGTAACCTAGCGATGTTTTTTGGCTGTAATTTAAAAAAAATGAAAGACTTAAATCAAAGATTCTTCTTGTGGATTATTTTTATTTGGTCTTTTAATTTTTTTTACATCAAGTCGAGAATATGATGCCATGTAAATGGCCGCTGCCACAGTTGATTGTCATTTGAGCCCTTTTTATGGCATTTTTCATGACTTCGGCCAAAACTCCCGGCGATAGGTCCTCACATTCTTGACGGATATTGTCTTTAAGAGCTGCAAGAGTCTGAGGCTTGTTAACATAAACCCGCGACTTCAAAAAGCCCCACAAAAAGAAGTCTGGAGCGGTCAAATCAGGCGATCTTGCTGGCCAGTGCAAATCGCCAAAACGGGAGATTAGGCGCCCGGGAAATGCATCCTTCAGCATATCGGTTGTGGCACGTGCAGTGTGTGCCGTTGCACCGTCCTGTTGGAACCACATGTTTTCCTATCCCAATTCATCAAGTTGCGGCAAAAAGAACTCGTTGATCATTGCTCTGTAGCGCTCACCATTCACAGTAACCGTAACCGATGACTCCTCCAGCGAAAACAGCACACCATACAGTGACTTTGAGCGGGTGTAATGGCTCTTCGTGGGTTACACGCGGATTTTTAGTGCCCCAGAAGCGTAAATTTTGCTTATTTACGTACCCGCTAAGATGGAAATGGGCCTCATCACTCATGATTATTTTTGATGAAAAATCATCTTGCTCTTGGTGGTGATTAAGGATGGCTTGAGCGTATGATAGACGCGATTGGCGGTTAGCAGCTAACAGCTGATGCACCGTCTGGACTTTGTACGGAAACATCTTCAAATCTTTTACCAAAATTCGCTGTAAAGACCGTCGACCGATACCCATTTGCGTGGCACGTCGTCTGGTCGATGTCGACGGCGCTTCCATGACATCCTCGGCTACAGCAGCAATATTCTCTGTAGAACGGCTACTCCGGGGTCTGCCACGCCTGGCAGCATCTCGTGTTGTGCCAGTCTCTTCGAGGCGAGCGGCTAAACGTCGCAGTGTTTCACCAGTAGGCGTTGGACGGCCAGGAAATCTGCGACGAAATTCACGTTGTGCCAAAGTCACCGACCGATTATTGGTCAAATAAATAGTCACCAATATTCCGCGTTCTGGAGCAGTGTAGCGTAACATTGTTTATTAACGTGTATTTCGCATGTGTGTACTACACAAATGTCAAAACAGAAGTGACATTAGGGGCCAATCGCAAAATTTATAGCATTTTCTGATAGGAGGATTACTTTTGCGCCACCTTGTATATTTAGCCGGGTCGATTTGTGGGAGGCAAAAAAATCGCCTATTGCTCAGTGAAAATTGTATTCTAGGTATCAAAATAAGAAACTTTGCCCAAAGAACTATACCTCTAAAACGAATTCTAATGCCCCAACTTTTCCGTAGGGTCAAATTTTTAAAAATCCCTATTTGACCCATTTAGAGTGCCCGAATCGAATCCAAATGTATGACTGATCCTTCTAACTTTGTAGGGCCGATCCACTTATGTCAGTGGCACACCCCCTGGAACCCCCCTGGGGGTAAAAAAAGTTTGTATGGGTAACTTTGTTTGTATGGAGAACACCCCAGGGGGTGTGCCACTGGAATGGGTGGCCCTCCAAAGTTAGAAGGGGTCGGTCATACATTTGGACTCGATTGGGGCATTCTAAATGGGTCAAAGAGGGATTTTTCAAAATTTGACCCTACGGAAAAGTTGGGGCATTAGAATTCGTTTTAGAGGTATAGTTCCTCGGGCAAAGTCTCTTATTTTGATCCCTAAAATACGATTTTCACTGAGCAATGGGCGATTTTAAATCGACCCGCCCTAATATATATATAATTAGTCGGGGATTTGCCGAAGCAGACCACAGTGGGTCCCTTTTCGTCCCCTATTGGATGCTACTGCTCGGAGCACTCATACGTGAGCATGCTCCTTGTATAAGCAACCTTTGTCACCTCAAGCATATCCTTGTAGGTCAGTTGACCAATCTCGGCTTCGCCAACAAACGGACACTGGCACGAAATGTGTGCTGCTGTTTCCGGCTCCTCTAGGCATCGTCCTACACGTATCGTCCTCGGTCAGAGTCATCTTCCCGAGATGGTACATGAAGGAACCGTGTCCTGTGACCAGTGCAGTAAGTCAGCTTAAACGCCTTCGATTGTATCGGACAACATTTGCTGCCTCACTACGAGAACACTTCACAGCCGCCTTTGATTGCCTTCAATTAACAGCTTCTTCTTACCTTGTACGATGTTCGGAGTTCGTCCAGTGTTTAAAAAAGGCCTGCCACCATGTTGTCGCCTATAGCGATACGTAGTTCTGGTCCACAGAATTCTTCTGCTGATCCATTTCTTGCTAAAGAATTTTCATTCTGTTCTATGCCAGAGTGTCCTCTCACCCAAATAAGTGTGAGCTCTTTTGACTGGGCGCACCTATTGAGTTTTGTAAGACATTCTATGGACTACCTGGAAGTGGTGTCTGTCCGTTGCATACTCCTAATCACAGACTGATTGTCGAGAGCAATGACAATTTTCTTGCCATTGATCCGGCCATCTATCAGGTGGTCCAGCGCATGCACTACGCCAAGCATTTCCGCCTGGTATACAGACACAAACCTCCCTAACCTCAGTACACAGGATAGGCTTAACTCTTCTGAGTAAACGCCTGCCCCGGCTCTGCCATTCATCAGAGAGCCGTCTGTGAATATACTGATATCGTTACCAGCGATTTAACGACAATTCTGTTTATTAACGTACCCATTCAACCAAAAATGGGCTTCATCGGAAAATAAAATTATCCATGGAAATTCAAAATCAATATCAAATTGTGCTTCAGCCCATTCGCCGAATTGGCGGCGCATAAGATGGTCGTTTGGCTTTAATTCCTGCACTCTTGAAAGGTTTTAAGCCAAGATCTTTTCGTAAAATCTTCCATAAAGTGAAAGGACACAACCCCAGTTGCTGAGAACGGCGACGAATTGATTGATTAGGATCATCTTCAATGCTTTCCTGTACAGCGGCTACATATTCTTCAGTGCGCACTGTTCGGCGTCTCACGGGATGCACATTAACAGTAACAGAAAATGTGGTCCGAAAACGATATATTGTTCTTCGAACTAGCAGCTCTGAAGGACGATTATGTACGCCATAAAATGGACGAAGTGCACGATAAGTTTGACGAACAGAACCATTATTTTGATTAAAAATTTCCACAATTTGCACGCCTTGCTCTGGTGTAAGTCGATCCATAATGAAATGTCAAAGCGAACTAAACAAAAAAAAAAGACACAGTTTCGATAGTATCGTAAGTATAGACGTAGAATTCCTTTTTATACAGTAATAGAGAAAAATTCTTGCTTTTTTTATTTATATTTTTCAAAACTATTTTAAAGCGTTTCATCTTCTAAATAAAAATTCTTCAAAAACAAACTTGTTGCTGTTGTCCTTCTTCAAACTTACCTGATCTAAAAAGCTCACAATTAAATTCATGTAAAAATTTGTTTAGTTTTATAAAAAGTTTTCGTTTGATATTTTTGGTGATGAATTTGTTGTTCATGTTCATTTGTTTTTTAGGCTAAAATTAAATGTAATTCAAAGTTATGTTTAATTAATGGAAATAAATATGGGTAAATTTGAATTATTTATTTTTCCTGGTAGTAAAGAGCATATACATATATGTTTATTTTAAAAGTAATTTAAAATTAAAATTTTAGCAAACAAAATAAATTTTTAGTATGGAAAAAATATAATGCATAATATAAATAATTCGAATTTATTATGGTATTTAAAAAAATAAATTAAGTTTTTAAATGCTTAGTAACGCATGCGCTAACCTGCGTAGTATACATACATGCTGCCTCTGTAGCTACACGCATCTGTATTCTCTATTGTATTTATCTTGCTGAAAATAAACATTCGTTTTATTCGTACTCCAACTCATGGCAGAATAACCAGGTAGAGCCGACTCGGAGAGGAATGAAGTAGAAAGTAGAGAAAAGCGAGCTAGTTGTCAAACTCAGCTGTTCAGGTCGAGTAAACATTAAGAACATCTTAAAAAATTTCAGGTTACTGAACCAACAACAATTACCAAGCAAATCTTAAACAACGACCCACAGAGAAGAGTAAGATCACTGCGGTTGAGCAGCGTTAGAGAGGATGAATCGAATCGTCCACAGAAAATAAACAGAACTTTGCTTACTATGTCCCGCTTTTCACTCGTCACACACGAAAATTCTCGAGCTTGCGGCGAAAGCAATTATTGCTCCGAGAGCAATAATTTTCTTGCTCTGGTAGCAAGATCTCTTTGTCCCGCTTTTCACTCGGCAATAATTGCTTTTGCCGCAAGCAGTTTGTCGATTATTCGCCCGTATGAGGTGGTTTAAGAAACTCCCCTTTAAGCCCGAGTAGTCCACAAACTACTTGTGGCGAAAGCAATTATTGCTCATAGAATTGCCGAGTGAAGAACGACCCTTTGCAACGCATGCAGAACCAAAACAACAACATCAGCAGCTAGTAGCAACGTTGCTAGTAATGTTAGAAAAATCCCATTTGTGGCAATTTTTAATTGCCCTTAGGAATTTTTGTTTTTGGGAATTCCTATTAAATTTTTTAATTCAGCGTGGTATTTTTTAATTGGCGTGGGAATTCAGTGGGGTATTTTTGAATATCCGTGGGAGTCTGGCATTATTCTTCTTAAAATTAGTTTTTTCTTTTTTAGTAAGCAAAATTTCTTTGTGGTTATTATTATATACACTTATTGTGGTATTTTTTAATGCGAATGAGATTTTTGTGGCAATTTTAAATGCATATGGAATTTGTGGTGGTATTTTTGTGGCAATTTTTAATGAGCGTGGGATTTTTTTTGATACTGTTTTATTGCGGTAGAAACTTTTTTGTTTTATCTTTACCATGGTAATTTTTGTTGTATTTAATTTATGTTACTGTCAAAAAAAGAACTTTTTGTCGGCATTGCTTTAAATTTTAACTGGCAACCTTAACTAGCAGTAGCACATTTTTTTGTAGCCACCCTCCAGGAAATGTGAGCATTCCCGGATGTTACCAGGAAACATGCCATGGACTGTAGGAAGCATTCTCCTCTGTTGCACACTCCATTGCTTTTTTTACATAGCATGTCATTAGAGGGAAACATTCCTCCCCGCTGTGTTAAAAAGTCATGTGGAAACATTCCTCTCCGCTGTCCTCAAAAGTGAATTGGAAGCAGTCCTCTCCCCTGTTTTAAGAATTAATGTGGAAACATTCCTCTCCCTTGTTATGGAAATGGATTCGGCCAGGATTCGAACCCGGGACCCCTGAGCGACAGTCGAGCGCGCTACCACTAGACTATCGAATTCTACAATAAGCGGCTAGAAAACAATGATATAAATATTTTCTATTGTCATTGCTTGACAATAAATAAAAATTTCCACATGCATTCTTAAAGAAGCGGTTTGGAAACAATATAAATACAAAACTACCCTTGAGCTTCCAAAAGATGCGGTGGGGAATGTTTCTTTATCACTTTTAAATGTAAGCCTTCCGATTTTTCCTGGAGGGATTGTAAAGCCCTTTTTTATATTTATCAAGAATTGAATTGAAATTTGTGACATATTCGCTTGATGCGTCATTTGTTATTGTCTTTTTTCCCTCTCTTTTTTACCTGTTCGCCAAAAAACTCTGAAATATGCATTGAATCTTGTATTGAAATCAAGGTAGTGCAGTTGAGTTGCCGTTTAAAACCACTTTCAGAAAAACCATTTTCAGAAAAGGTTACAATTGTTTAACAACAAATAAAATTAATATACAACTTAAAGTTTTCTATATGACCTTGTTATGTATTATGTTTATTTTCTATGATTTAGATACAATTTCTAATTGTTTGATAGTTTAAAATCGTTTATTGAGCTTTAGGTCAGGTTAGAACAATTAATTGCTCTAACTAGTTAGTCAATCAGCTAACTAATTAATCAGCTAGTGATGTTTTCCTTTTCATACTGAAAATTTTGTTGTTGTTGTTTCTTTGGAAAAAATTCGTTAGAGCAATTTATTGTTCTAACCTGACCTTAAGCTCAATAAACGATTTTAAAGTATCAAACAACTAGAATTTGTATTTAAAATCAAGTATAATTTAAACTATCAAACATTTAGAATTTGTATTTAAATCATGAAAAATCAACATTTATGTACAACTTAATAAATGGTACGCTTATATGAAACACACAATGCATAGTTTGCTGACCGCGAAACGGTCCGCTTCAGTGCTTTTGGAAGTGCACACTGTTTTCAACCGAACCGATTGGTTATCTGGGAAACGAAATAGAATTTAAGCAACTGATGTGGATTTATATATAGATATTTTACATACATATTAATAAAAACAGCAACAACAAGAACAAAATCAGCACACAACAACAACAATAACAACAACAACAACCATAAAAACAACATAAGCAGCTACTGAAGCAGCTTGTGCATTTCTCATACGAATATATAAATTTTTCATCTTCTTAGATTTTGCTATTTTATTCCCACTTTCGTTTATTCGTTATTTTTTGTTTTATTCCCACGAAAACGGATATTTTTGCATTTTTTTTCTGTGTACGATGAATATTTAAGGCTGTAGGTATACCCTTTTTTAAAGGCTGTAGGTATACCCTAAAATGTCAAATATCACTTTGAAAATATTCGTGAAAATGACCCCCATACTAACCGCGCTGTAAGACGTAATTCTACGTCAAAACAAGTATCAGCTGTTAAATGGGTGGTCAAATAAAACAATGATGTCAACTCAAAGTTGTATCACTCTATAAAAAACACCCTTTACATAAAATATTTTCATTAACGTCAAATCTGACAATACAGTTGCAAAAAATTGTTAAATTGGGAATGATGCAAATATATAAATATTGTAGTCGAAACTTTGGAAAATATTAAAAAAAAACGATAAAGAAGCATTTAAAGATATATTTAATAAAACTGAGACATGCTTTTATTAACTTGGAATGGAAATAAGTAAGCCTCGTTTATCAAAATGCAATGTAACGGCAGAAATAGCAGATGATTTTTATCGAATTAAGCTTCTTATTCCGTTTGTATATCAGTTTGTTAATCGAATGAAATTCCGATTAACAAAGCATTTCCAAAAAATTGCAAATTTTTAAAAAATAAGTCAATCAAAAGTTTAATATTAAATCTTTTCAAACTGCGATAATGGTCTTGTATCCAAATGAAATAGATATAGAAAAGTTGGGAATCGAACTTGAATTCAAGAAAACTGAACGGACCAACAATAGATATGAGAGTTTCAGAACAGCTCCTGAAACACTTAAATTATTTTTCGGCCACAATTGTAGCTGTATGAAATTGATGTTTTCGCAATCTTACAAAATTCTGGAAATAGCACAGCTTCCAGTGAAGTAGCACAGCTTCCAGTGAATGTTCCTTTTACACATTAAAGAATTTGAAAAATTGGCTTCAAATGCTACTGGAACGGTATGCCCTACTGCTTTATTGCTATTAAATACTCATAGGAATATTTCTGTGAACGAGGAAACTATTATCGACAAATTGGCTGCGTATCTGCAACTATGTTTAAATATTTATATTAAGTCTGCCTCATAGCACAGCTGCTGCTGAATATATTTTTCTAATTTAAAGCTTACTATAAACGATAAGACTGGTATAGTTTTTTTTGGGAATAGGTAAAAGTCTATTGTTTTGCAAGAACTTAAAAACAAATAATTTTTAAATTTAATATAAATAAAGGGCAATAGCAACCCATTTAATTTATATTACACTAAACTGAATAAGTTATTGAATTACTTTTTAATGTATTTATATATTATTTTGTATCATAATTGCAAAATAATTATAACTAATTGTATTCATTAGCAATTCGATTATTTTTCAAAAATGTGAAATAATTGATTAAGTACAATTCTTTTCTGTTTGTAATCGTAATATATTAATTACAATCAAAAGTAATTACGATTACTTCAGATTACGAAAATAACCAAAAATAATTAAAAGTAATCAAGAAAAATAATCCGGCTACTTTTAGAAATTATTTTTGATTCTTTTTGATTATTTCAAAAATGTCAGTCTAAAATACTTAAAATTTTGTTAAATTTTATTGATAAACAAACATAGATATGTTTAATTATAAAACAAAGATTGTCAAAAAACAAGAACGAGAAAAATGCATTACAACATTTGCTCTGTTAATTTTGTCAAGCACTTTGTTTCTTCTTTCTTGTTTTTGAAAATCTTTTTAATGACTATATACATATCAATGTTTATTTATGAATCATATTTTACATAATATTCCGTTCTATAAAATAAAATTCTTAAATAGTCAAACAGAATCAAAGTTGTAGTTGTACTTTATTGAGTATTTAATTCATCAATATTACAATATATATGTATATAAACAGTTATTTGTTAACTTAGCGGCTTTAATGCAAGGCCTGCCTGGTCTGTTACACTATTAAGTAAATTAATAATTCAAAAGTCACTTGGCTACAATATTATCACGGAATAATTTACTCCTGCTCAAAGAGTATTTTAGCATTTGTTTTTGACGATTGTCCTAAAAACATATGGGTGAAAGAGACAACGAAAGCTTGTAAATGGCGAGACATATACAAGCACTAAAAATACTATACACAATGACATCTTAGTTTCATATATACAATAGCCCCGAGCGTAAATGGGAAATATTGATAAATAAATGCATAAATTTTGATGAATTACATCAAATGCACATTTTACCTTCACATATCTATAGTAATAAAACTCATTTTCTGTTTGTTTGTTTGGCCTTTATACAAATCTAAACGGCTCAACGGATTTTGCTCATACTACGTATACATATTAGGTGCATCCCAACTTAAAATGTTAGATACTTAGTTTTTGCCACGCCTCCTCTGAAATTTTTCAACTAATGGTAATTTTGTTATTATAAAACTTTTTAGTATCGGAGATTTTTGTGTATTTAATTTAAAAATTTTTTGTTATTTTGACATCAAAAACATTCACATATGTTCAAAATTGGAGAAATTTTCAGTACAACGACTTTTTCATAAAACATCTTTACCTAAGAATGAGAAAAAAACGACATGAAAATCAAAGTTTGGTCTTTCGATGCAAATATCTCCGCTGTCCATTAATATATTTTATTCAAATTTTTTTTGTTCAAAAGTTTAATAAAATCACTTTACAAAAATAGGTTGAACTGTACCGTTAAGTCAGTGTATATATGTTTTATGATTATGTCAAAAAAGGTCCAAAATATTGACTTTTTACTCAAAAAATTACTCAAAAATTGTTGTTGTTGTAAAAATGAAATCAATTAAAAATTGCACATCTGGCTACCTTTCATATGAGTTAGCATTTATTTGCAAAAATTCTTCCGGCTTAGCGCAAAAATTATTTTACTGTTTTTGTCATCAAAACAACAATTTTGATTTTTTACGCGTAATTTATTTTTTCCAAAATGTTGTTTTTATATTTTTTACAAAAAAGTCAAGTCTCAAAATATTTAATGTGAAAAAATTACCCCAATATCTCTTTCCAATCAAAAGTTACGACTAAAAATCTATTTTTTCATACCAGACTATTAATAAAACTGAATTTTGTTTTTAAATTCTCTTTATAATTTGACCGTCCCCATTTATCTCTAAGAATGCAGTTGTGTCTCTTGAGTAATTACGAACATTTTGGTTTATATAAAATCTTCCTTATAGTAATCTACTTAGATTTTTGCTTCACAAAATCTATTTTTTCATACCAAACTTTTAAAATTCTCTTTATAATTTGAGCGTCCTCATTTGATGAAGTTGTGTGTCTAGAGTAATTATAAACATTTTGGTTTAAATAAAATCATCCATATAGTAATCTACTTTCTTTTGCCAAAAATTAAAAAAAATCCCCCAAAAATTAAATAAATAAATAAATTTGTTTTGTTGTGATTTGTCATTTTTCTCACTATTGTTGCACCGTTGTCACTCAGTTCTTTATCAATGGTACTTTAAATGTTCTATATATATCACTATTCATCGAAAAGATGACTGTGAATAAGAATGCTGTAAAAGTTAATTTTTTCATGTTTAATGTGTTATTTGAACAATATTGTTGAAAGTCAAATTTCCACGCCAATTAAATGTACCGACATATAAAAGACAGCGAAATTTTGACATTTTAACTCTCCAATCATGGTTGTAAGCTTGGCTGCATTGAACAAATTTTTCGGTTCAATTGCGTACTAACCGAAAGTATGCTGAAAAGTATGCTGGAAATATTAGAAATTAGAAATAAGTACTGCATTACCGACACGATTCCAATATTTTAGAAAAGTCATTAAAGGCGAATTTACATATTTCACTCAAAACGATGATAGTGAACGTTGAACGATGACAGTGAATCAATTTTTAATTTACATTATTCAAAGTGTAAATTTGAAATTTGATGGATGATTCGGTGTTGAATGTCAAAATATATTCGTTGGCTGATTAATTTTATTGACGCTTAAAAAAATTAAATAAATAAAAGCTATTCAGCAATTAAATAAAAAAATATAAACTTTCTGCTTGAAATTATGTTAACACATTTCAATTGTGTTTTAGTACGAATGACACATCAGTTCGGTTTGCTTTCACTTTCATCACAAGTAGGAAGACCTTCTACTTCTTTCACTGTTCAATGTGGATGACAATCATCTTCATTTTAAAGATGAAACTCAATTTACATTTTACAAATCAGATGATTCATCCAAAGTGAACGATGATAGTGAATCGTGTAAATTCGCCTTAACTGTTACTCAATTCAGGCTGTGTGCGAATTGATCTAAATGCGACCTAAACTAAATTGTGTGGATAAGGCAGTGATTCCTAAATAATTTTGATAATTCTTGAACTACCTAAATGCTTCCTAGGCTGTGTGCGAATTGATATAAATGTTACCTAAACTAAATAGTGTCGATAAAGCAGTGCTTCCTTATTTAGGAAGCATTTAGGTATCTCGATAATTTCCTAAATTATTTAGGAAGCACTGCCTTATCGACCCAATTTAGTTTAGGTCGCATTTAGATCAATTCGCACACAGCCTTAGTTCTTTTCGCACACAGCGTAAACTTGCAGCAAATAACATAATGTCACTTCTTGCACTGTTCTTGCAGATTTTTCAGCTGAATTTATGTCGATCAACTGTTAACGTCGATAATATTGTTACAGGTTGCTGTATATACTATAATAAAAATTAAAAAGCGACTGCTTTTTTAACTTACACCTTTTTGCAAATTTACATTAAAAAACGACTGTACAATATTTCGCATAAAATAGGAATTCAGAAGATTTAAGAAATTGCATCAACTATCAGACTCACTTTACATTAATTTTTAATTTAGAGACAATCCAATTGTTATTTTCCAACTGGAAAAACTACTAAAAAATTTTAGGAAGATTTTTATAAATTTGATTTCAGTGATAAAATTATTTCTTCGTTAAAAAAGCTTGGTAAATTTTTTAACTAATATTTTTATAGTGGTCTCAAACTTAAATTCAACACGTTTTTACAAAATTCCAAAATTTACAAAAACATTTAATCGAAAAGTGTATATTAAAATGTTTATATAAATGACTCTCGAGAAATACCGGGTATATCAGCTAGTAGAATTATAAAAATACAGAAAGACTAAAAAAATAATATATTAAATCATTAATAATATAGTCACGATAATCACTAATAAAATTCAGCTGTTACGTTCGCTTCAACTCTTTTAGGGTGTCGTCAACTATTCTTCTTTTTACAAATAAATGCTATATAAGCCATGTATAGCATTAATGGCGGTTACAAAAAAGGAACCATGAACCCAAAGTTCATACTGTAACTCCCAACACTTTTGTTAATTAAGGTTATTAAGTTTTCGTATAACTGTCGTACGTATAACTGTGTTAGCTGAAAAGGCCGTATCAGCATATGAGCGAATTCATTTAAAAATAACTGGTTGCACTTCACAACCTCACCGTTCAAATGATGCGAGTTGACCTCAAACAGAATCAAAAATAATTTCTAAAATTAGTCGGATAATTTTTTCTTGATACCTTTTGATTCTTTTCGATTATTTTCGTAATTCCAAGTAGTGGTAATTATTCTTTGTATTTAAAATATAACCTAATTTTTATGAATCGTAATCGCAATTTAACAGCTATGTTGTTTTTATCTTCTTTTTCTTCTTAATCTTTTTTTTATATTTCAAAAGTATAGTTTTTTGAGAATATACTGTTAAATAAAGGATACCGAAGTTATCTTCGCTTCTACAGCCGTTTTAGCAGGTATCGAGCGCACAGCACAAATACCATACTCACTCTATTTACACTCATTTATCTCAAAACTACTTTTTTCGGCAATGTGTTGTAGCGAAAACAAAAACTATTCAGCCGAATCATCTGAAATGAATAACCGTCAAAAAACCCTGCTTTTAAAACTTAAATTTCAAAAGCGCGTCATTCTGCCAATTTTCAGTATTTTTTTCTAGTCCCGGCCATAGTTAGTAATTAATTATATACTTGGTTTTAATTTTTAATATTAATAGAATAGCAAAATCAACAAAAGCTCTCATTGAGCACCATTTTGAACATAATCAAAACTGTTTTATGAGTGTTACAATGTACTTTTAAAGTTTAAATATCGTTGTTCATTATTTTATGCTAAATTCACACTGAGAGCTAAATGCGCACTTATATCATTTACTCTATATATTTGTCCCTGTTACTCCTACAACGAGTAAAGGGCCGTTCGAAAATGTGGATTTCGTAAATGTACATTTAGCTCTCAGTGTGAATATAGCATTAACTTTTAAAAAAATAAATCCAAAAAATAATAATATTCAAAAAATATTCAAAAAATATTCAAGCACTAGGTCTTAATGTTATTATTTTATATATGTACATGTTTTTTTTTCTTACTATTATATTTTTACAAAGCTCTTTGTTAGTCTTCAAATTAAATAAATAAAATTGTTATTAAAGCTTAAAAAATTGGGTTTCATTACTTTAATATGAGGATACTTTTTTCTGAAGTGGCTACATTTGTGACCTTTTCATAGATACTTTTTTTAGAATCGTCGCGGCAACACTGATTTGAGGTGAACTCACGTACACTAGAAATGAGTTTCACCAAAGTACATAAAACAAATTGAAATCATATGTTTTGACGTCACAAAATGTACATTTCCTATCTCTTTATCTCTGTCTCAGACGACCACAGGGAACGTTTTCACCGTCAATCGAAAGCCATGGACACATAAAAAATTTAAAATTATAAAGTTGGCGGAAAAATTGAAAGGTTAAGAAAACATTTGTTTTTCGTGAGCAAAAACAAAGTATAATGAAATAAAAAAAAATAAAATAAAACATAATAAAAACTAAGACAAGAAATAAATAAATAAATTAAGATACAAATAAAACACAATAAGTTATAATCTAAGAAATGGGCTGTAAATACGGTTAAATGAATAATGAACATTTTTGCATCAATTATTACGGTGTGTTATTTTTGGAAGGTGTTAAGCCCTTAATAACCACGCCGAAAGCGTGCCTGACTAACCCACACTTGCAGGCACAAACTTATAGTAATAAAAATGTAGGTAGCGTACCGTATTTTTTTCCCCAAAGTTTTATGCTTTACACTCATGCACTTTTTTACAACTTATTTCAATACACGCTTGCATACACATGTATGTATATTAATGCAGCACACTTTCACACACAGTACATCGCGTGTCTCCCCATCTCGCTTCATTGCTCACTGCGTACCCCAAAAAAATTAAAAAAAAAAGACATAAGCCGTTGAGCCGTTGGTGGCTACGCGGGCAGCGCCATCGACTGCGCTTAATCTCGAGCCAATCAAAATAAACAATCTTCGCAGCCATATTGAATTTCATACGAAAATAAAAAACAAAAACAAAGCAATGAATGTCGTTCATTTTTTAAATGTTCTATTGTTGTTATTGTTGTAGTCTTTGCGGTTGTTTGCAGGTACATATTTGTACTGCTTGGACTTGAAGTAAATAAAACCGTCTTTCATGAATTTTAACTATTATTTAATCATGGTGCGTAGTTAATTCTCTGGAGTAAAAAAGAAAGGAATAATATTCAGGGGGCGGTAAAATTACATTTATGAAATCCAGTTTAATACTTTAGCTAATAAAATGTATATTGAACAAAAGATTTACGCACATTGCAAAATTATTTTGTTACGGTGACAAGTAATGTGCCCTTGTTGGTGCATAAAACAACACACATGAGAGTTAACTGAAGCAAAAAATATTTGTTTTTTTATTTCCATAGGGATTTCTGAAGGCCAAAGATCTTTCCAAATTTCTTAACTGATTTCAACAGTCGAAGTGAAAAGAGTAAATTAAATTTTATTTATTTAAATTCTTTACATACAAAATTGATTCAATGGCTTGGTTTTGAGCAGGACGACAAGTATTTATTTAAGTAAAGCAACGAAAACAGATATTTAAAAAAGATAGACATAAATATTTGGCACAAAATTGTAAAGTTCTTTGTAAAGAGGTTGCGTTAAAGCATTTTTCTTAAGGGGTCGTCCATAAACTACGTTACTGATTTTCCGGTTTTTTTACCCCCCCTCCCCCTGCGTCACTTTTCGTAGTGCTTTACAAAACCCCTCTCCCCCCTTAAAGTAACGTGACATATGAAATTATTATTTTTTTTTTTTTATTAATTATTTATTATAAAGTAAATTTACAATAAGTAAAAGAAAAGCACTAGCAGCTATGGCTATCGGCATTGTTAATTCATTCGAACGATTATATATTTTGACTAGCTCTGACAATTTTCACTAGTATTAGTGACTAGTATGACTAGATACATTAAAGGAATAATTGGAAAAAATCAATAATTAATATCATCTGTAAAAGCTATTCCATCTGCGATCCAAGATTCGATGCTCTCAATCACTGGTAAGAAAAAGCTGTTAGCTTTGTTGAGGATTCTTCAAAATAGAATTTTTCATCGGATTCTATGTCGACCCATTCAGGTGAATCCTCATTTCTAACGGAAAGAAATTCACCTGGTCTTTGACAGAGTACCCTTAAAGGCTGCACCCGAGATGCACCAAGTTCTGTGTTTTTGTGTAAATGCTTTCTGAAAATTGATTTATTTAAATAATACTTTTTATTCCGATTTGGCAATTCATAGATGTTTTAAAAACGAAATACAAGCCGCAGGTAGGACACGACCTTGAACCGATTTCTTCTTTCTGAGAAGGACAGTACAAGTCCAAGCAATACAAATATGTACCTGCAAACAACCGCAAAGACTACAACAACAACAATAGAACATTTAAAAAATGAACGACATTCATTACATGTCATACAGTATCTCCTTTGATCAAGAACATTCAGGCCTTAACGTCAAAGCCTGTCGCAAAAGCAAAGACCCAAATTTTTCAGACGTGGGCTGAGATGGTGAAGGAATACCAAAAGGTTCCTGTGTCGAGGGAAAAGGTGGTGGAAGAAATCGTTAAAACAAAAGTTAACCATCAATTTAGACGATCAAACATAAACATGTAAGGTTAAAAATTTTTGAAATGATTGTGTTATTAATTAGAGGTTTTTCGTCGATTTTTTTAATTTTTGGTAACGTTACAATATCTGAACAACTCCCCCCCCTACCGTTACTAATCGTAGTGCATTTCAAAACACCTCCCCCCCCCCCCTAAATTGGTAACGTAGTTTATGGACGACCCCTAACGTTTTTGTCAAACTTAAATAAATGCCTACTTTTTTATATTTTTGCAAATAAAAACATATATGAGGCTTAAAAAACTATCCATAAATTTTTCCTAACGGCAACACTTCCTTGATTTATTCCTATGGTGTAATTATTTTAAGATAATTTCACCATCATGTGTCAGGGATGTTTTCCATTGCTTTTCCGAAGTCTTTTGTGGTATACCTTTTGTTACCCATTGTGTTCCAATAATATGCAGTTTTACAGTTATCAAACATAAGTGGTGAAATTATTTTATCTACCATAAACCAGGATTGTTTTCCGTTGATTTTACGACCACAATAGTGCTATCCCTCTCCAATGGAGTTTCCCATCTCTTAATCTCTGGTCTGGGATATCAGGAAGATTTGGGGTGAAAAATGGTGGGAATTCCGAAAAATGAATTTTTAGTGCAGGCTAGTGTCGCCAAATGAAATTACCACCAAAATTCTCTTTTTCTCGCTTTTTATTCTCACAAATTACCACAATACCTCAAAATACAACAAAATACCACAATACCTCAAATTACCACGTATTACCAAAATGTCAAAATAAAACTGATTTTATTTTGACAGTATCGTAACATAATTTCAGAGATTTTAATATATACAAAAAGTATATATATACAAAAAGCAAAAGTCTGTTTTTTTGTTTGGATGTGTGATGGCTATAGATTCCAAAACTACTGAATCAATTTAGCTGAAATTTTGACAGTCGGTTGTTTCCGAGTGCGAGATGGTTTACGAAAAAGTTTTGCCACACAGCCTTAAACCACCCTAACTAAAAATGGGCGTGGTCGCACTATGTTTGCTACCCTTTTTCAGGGAATAACCGTAAAGTGAATCAAAGTGCACCAGGTATAAAATAAGCTGAAATTTTGTCAGTCGATTTGTTTCAAGTACGAGGTGGTTTTTTCGCTTGTTCCTTTCCTGCCTAAAGACGTTTTCCTCCACATGGTCTACAAATAAAATGACAAGGGGAGCTTGGATACTTTTCCATTCAGTCCTGAAATGGCAGATCGGATAGCCAGCGGTCTTGGAAACATTTTGTTTGAATACTCAATTAAACGTGACGGATACATAATAAAAATATTTATAAATTTATAACAACAATAATACTTGCATCGGAACCTCCAATGAAGCAGATCTGTTATCAGCAATGTTTTCAGGGTCGAGTAATTGGACTTTTTCTGTTAAGCAATTCATCTCGCTCTTGGCAAGTTATAAAATTTCTTCGCTAGCGTCAGAAAAATTAAGAAGAATTTTTATAAATTTTAAAGATTTCATTCTAACAGAATTTGGGCTGTTTCTGTTCTCACGTCTCTGACGTTGACGGACAGACGCACATATTTTCTTCACCCTCACATTTGCGCCACATTGTGCGCTACATATTTTTCTTTTTCACATTGATAATAGGGGTATTCACGATTCAGTGCACTTGCCTGTGCAGTTGAGGACTTGAGGACTTCTGCAGTTAGGTTTTCGTGAACACACCACCATCAACATTTCAAAGCTGTCAACATTTATCAATGCACACAAGTGCACAACTGCTCAACTGCTCAAGTCCTCAAGTTGAAGGTAATAGTAGAAAAGCACTTGTGCAGATTTTTGACGTACGTACATTTTGTTTTTGTAAAGTGCACAAGTCCTCAAGTCCTCAACTGCACAGGCAAGTGCACTGAATCGTGAATACCCCTTATATTAACATTCGTATTAATATGTAAACTATTGGGGTATTCACGATCCAGTGCGTTTGGCTGTGCATTTGAGCATGAAGTACAATAGTCATGCTTTTATGCATTTAACACTAAAAAAAAGCGTCGAACCTGTGCATAAACATGCTTCGTGCATGTGCTTATTAAATAGCTGACATTTGACGCTTGCAAAAGGAAAAAAAAACAAAAAACATTTGAGTGCATTAAGAAATGGACCATTGATGAAATTAATTTACTAGTGGATTATTTGAAGCAGCCTGAAGTTTTTATGGTATGGTTGATACGTTTGTTGATAATTATCAGTTCATCAAAAGTTTCATATGTATTTATTAGAAATGTGTTATATGATATCTCAGATGCAGCAATTTCCACTAATTCATCAACGCTTTTCACGAACTTTTTTCAAATAACGCTTTGTCCATGTTTGAATCCGCTGTTTTTCCTGCTGTTTCAAAGAATTTTTTTAAATTTACAATGATGTTGCCACTGTGCACCCTAAGGTGCGCTGTTGCCAATGCATAATGTAATTTGCAACTGCATAGCCAAATGCACTGGATCGTGAATACCCCATATGTATTATTACAAATGTTTTGCAGAAAGAAGTTTGCAGCAAAGATATTTTTTCTTCCAGACATTATACTTTTCAACACTCCTTATTAACGTAAACTAAACAATTGCTTCAAATAAAGACGATGCTCTGACTGTGATTTTTTTCAATGAAAATGTGCTCTGTTTAATGACGAATTGTAAAAAACAAAGAAAAAATAAATACATACTACAAACCACCACAAATAAGTGCATTCAGTCATTTGAACAATTCAATAATGTTCTCTTAACTCGTATTTCTACCACGCGTGGTAGAACCATCAGGGTTTGCGAACAAGGAAAATACACTTTTTATATTGTTCAACACTTGAAAGAAATTTTTGGAGTTTGTAGGCAAATCGTGGTGAGTTTAATAACAAATTGCTTTCAAGTCTTGAACAATATAAAAGGGGCATGAACCAGTGCTGCCGAACGTACTACAATAGTAGTACATGTACACTTAATTTGTGCTACATTTTTTTTCAGTTCTAAAAAAAAAAAATAGTCACATTATATATGTTCCCGCAGCGAAACAGACCTAATTTTACTGTGACCTTACGCAAACTGTTTTCATTGACCTATCAAGTCATTCTTTTCACTAGCCTGCGTTTGCTGTGAAGTTTTTGTATAAGCTTGTTAACAGTTGAACATTTTCAAACACGGTGACTGTTTACTTGGTTGCTTCAGTAACCTGAAGAAAGTTTTCTTTTTATTTTACAAATATGACAATTTTTATATTCAGGAAAAGAACTCAACCGTCAAAAATATTTTTCAAATCTTAACCACACTCACATGTTGTGCGTCTATATTTTCAAAGCGACTAAGTTTCTGACCTATTTATTTTTGACAATTTCAAATATCTCTTTGTGGATAGTTTTCCTAAAAAGTATTATATCTGCGTACGTTTTCGGATTAAAAATTTTTTTAAAGATACACAGTCTTCTTCCAGAATCAGTGGTAATGAATTTCCGAACGTAAAGCTACGCTACAAATGCTTATCAAAATTCCGAACGAAAGAGAGTGCAGCCTTTTCCTTTTCGAATTTACTTTCGGGAATTTGAAAACATCTGATGTCAACAGCAGACAACTATATAAAAAATTATTGAAAAACTTAAGTGTCTTTTATCAACATTGCAATTTTTCAACTATAATTTTTAGTGGATTTCATTTCATCTGCAATTTTCGCACAAGAGAAAGATTGCTCACAAAGAGTAGCTATGAAATTCATATTAATTGAAGAAATCCTTTGGAAATGAATTATGATATGTGTAAGAAGTGCAATTATTAAATTTCAACTACCAAAATATTCACAGATTTAAAAAAAAATATTTTACCTACATTTACCAAAACTTAGCCTTTTGTGTTTAAATAAATGTAAAATGCTCACTTATAATTTGAATTGAATACTCATAATATTAAACATATTTCTTTACATGTACGCTGTGAGAATCAAACTTATACCACTTAGATTGAAAATCCTACACATTACCCACCAATCATAAACTCTTTGTTTCTGAGGTTGGTTTATTCAATATCAACTGGAGCTATATTGTACCAGATCACAATCTTAATTCATAAAAAGCAAGCATGCTGCTCCGCGCCCTTCTTCGCTCAAACTGTAATTATTTTTTGCCATTTTACAGTTTATTTTACAACATATGCTGTCCTGAAAAATGTTCAGCCTGAAAGTATGCACATCTTTATACACAAAAGGCAAGCATGCTGCTCCGCACCTAATATCGCTCAAACTATAATTATTTTTGCCATTATTACAGTGCTTTTACAACATATGCAGTATATCACCCAAAAAAGCAAAGTTTTTTCGCTCCACCAGCATTTTCTAATAGAATGAAGTTGAAAAATAAGATCTGCATTAAAAGATTGGTATCGTTAGTGGAAAATAGCCATACAGTTTTCTTTTGAAACCTCAAAAACAGCCTTAAAATTGCTTGAAAATAGCTCAAACAACATATGCCCTGTAACTTCTTTAAAAAATGGTAAAAGTTTTTAATTTTTTTTTTTCTTTTCACAGACAATTAAACAGATAAGACTGTACGAGTAGTTTGTTTTTGGTAAGTGTGATTTTTAATGGTGATTTTGAAGACGAACCTAAGTTTTTTACTCATTTTTTATGTTCTTTTTTTGTTCCAAAAATTCCCAAAAATCATAGAAAAATCTGCGAGTCATCATCATAACATCATCATGAACGGCATTTAAGAAGGTCTAAGATATTAATAACGTTTCACCTTTCTTTTTTACTCATGAAGTTACGCCTTAAATGCAAACAAATGGATTTTATTTTTGTTTCATTCAATTTAAATCTTTTAAATTTTAACAAAGTGCTTCTCTTACTCACCTAAATAATTGGTAATGATCAATTTATATGTTGTGAGAGCGTTTGGGCTGTGTTTCAATTTAATTTAACTCTGACCCAGTCGAGGATAATTCCTTGCTAGTTTTTGTTTAAATTAAAGTGAATGGGTTTTTAGCAATTCAGTTCATAAACCTTTAAAAAATCAATGATATTTATTTTTTTTTAATTAAAGAAACACAAATGGTCTTATAATATTCATAAAATGAGATCTAAAAAATCTATAAAAAAATCATATAAACGTAAAGTTTTGAGGTCTTTTTATAATTAAAAAACAAAAAATTCTACAAACGTGCGTTTTTTTCGTTACCTTAAAATAAAAAGGTCACTAACATTTTTTCAAATCAGGTTCTTCGCAGATAATTTTTTTTTCTTTAAAGATTAATCAGGACTTTTCTATATTACGGTAACGAAATAAGTTAATGGGAGAATCCTTTAGTAAAGCAATTATTCAATTTCAGTCAAATTTTTTAAATTTTTTCATTTGATATATTACTTCTGATATCAATATTGTGGCATTTAGTTCACTAGATTTTAAAAAAAATTCTGCTTAAATAAATTTAACTAAATAAATTGTTGCAATCTGCAATCTGTTTCTGTAATTGGTTTTTATTAAACTTTGAAAATAAAAAAGTTTTTTAACATTTGCTGTCGAATGAGAAATTGAAAGAATTCCTTAAGCAATTTTATATAAATTAGAGAAAATCGACTCTTTAAAATAATTTTTTTGTATTTCAAAGAGTACCAAAATTCTGAACTAGCTAAATTTTTTCATTCTTTTAAATCGTTTGCTTACTTAGAGTTCTAAATTCTGTGTTTATTATAAAGTTAAATAAAATGTACCGAGAAAGCTTTGGTAGTAGGAAAGTAGAAAAAATATTAAATTGTACCAAAAAGTATAATTGTATCGAAAATATCAACCCTGCTGCAGCCACAATTGTGTTTATAACAATATGTCATGGCATAATTACTGACAAGGTAGTAGCGTAGACTGGTTTTTTTCTGGCGATAGGTAGACTGGCGATGGGTAGACTGGTGATGGGTTGTCAAAATTAGCTGTTCATGCAATTAATCAAAGAAATGTGAAAAAATAAGCAACGACTTAAATAGAGCAAGTCAATCGCAGCAAATTAAAAACATTCCAATAAACTTCACGAACAAATTTAATGCATCAAAGAAAAGTTAAAAATAAGCACATATCTAGTCAACAGCAGCAAACTACAACTCCTTTAGCTGTTTTTGACAACTACCAATCACCAAAAAACTGTCATGGCTACCTTGTCAAATAATTATACCATGCATTATGTGCTCTGTTCTGCGCTCAATTTACTCCATCACATGAGTAGGTGCATGCATGGTATAATTATTTTACAAGGTAGCCGTGACAGTTTTTTGGCGATTGGTAGTTGTCAAAAACAGCTAACGAAGTTGTATTTTGCTGCTATTGACTAGCTATGTGCTTATTTTTAACTTTTCTTTAATTCATTAAATTTATTCGCGAAGGTTATTGAAATGTTTTTAGTTTGCTACGGTTGACTAGCTATGTTTAAGTGGTCGCTTATTTTTTCACTTTTCTTTGATTAATTGCATGAACAGCTAAATTCGACAACTACCCATCGCCGCTCGTGAGAAAAAAGCCAGTCTACGCTATTCCCTTGTCAGTAATTGTGCCATGGGTGCATGTAGAGTAGGGCTTGAGCGCGTTAAAAATGAAAAAAGAAACACCAATTTGGTTCTCTGAGCGCTCAAAACAAAGTATGAAACACAAGCAGTTATTTCGACAGCTTGCGCCTTACTCTGTTTGGATAAAGAAAATCGCCTAATATTGAGCAACAATCAATCCTAGCAACGAATTGTACTTGCTTTTGTAGCGTAGACAGAAACCACATATTTATTAAAAATGCTGCCAGGTTTTATGTTAGCTTATTGTTTAGCTGCTGCGCCGCACAGTGGCTGAAACCTATACAAAAAGTGTCAATAAATAGAAAGACTCGTCGTAGACCATTAAAATTTGACACATCAGTTAAAATTAACTATGTAAGATCGCATACAAAAGTATATTTCTTTTGTATTGAGCATTTATAAAAACCACTCCTTCAAAACTCTTAACTATATGTGTAGAATAAATAAAAGTATTTTATGCTACGCCCACCACTCATAAGAAATATATCAGTGCACAAGGTTTTTAAAATTGCAACTTTCATTAAAGCTCGTATGAAATTCCATTGTTTTGTCCAATTTTTCTTCTTTGACAATGAAAGAGCAGTTGAAATGGTGCTAAAGATAAAATGCAAGAAGTGTGAGTGTAGCGCATATAGTACGAATTGGAGAAAAAAATTTACGACAGACAGCATTTTTAATGCACTGTTCTTGACGTTTCTCTGAATTCGTCTCTCGCTAAGTTTCGATTAAATATTAAAGGCCCAGTTATAATAGACGTAATGTTAAGTAACGTAATGTTGTCAACTGTCATCGTGACGGGACGTAATGTAAGAAAACGTTGTAGCAATTATAATAGGCAGTAGCCAGGCAGTTGTTTGTCGTAAATAATTGCACGTTCCTGTACAAATACAATTAAATCTTCGTCATCCATAGCTGTGGATATATAAAACTATCACATTAATAACGAAAACTCAACAAAAAGCGTAGTTCAACAATATAAAATACCGCAATAATCGAATCTAACCTCAATGTTTAGTTGTTCTTTGAACAGACGTAATGTAAAGTAACGTAGAAATCGAAATCTAACGGATCTTTACGTCCCGTTACATTACGTTACTTCTATTATAATCACTTGTATAAGAAAAGTATTGATTGAAACAGTAAGTGACAGAACACACTGCTGCAGTTACATTTCACTACATTACGTTACGTCTATTATAACAGCGCCTTAAGTGTCAGAAACAAGCTTGAGCTCTTTCTTCCGCAGCCAATAAGAATAGAGACTAAGGATAGTAAAGTTGCTGAGATGTAATTATTGACGCGATGTTCGTTTTCATCCTTTTTCTACAATATATATCTATCTACCCCACCCGCCACTTAGTTTGTAAAATCTTCACTTTCTTACATGCTACAAAGTAAAACAAATTCTTGACAAGTAGGTTTGTTTGTGTTAGTGTTCACCAAAAATTGTATAAATGTGTTGGAGTTTCAGTTAGGCATGTCTTGCAGGGTTGTTTTCAGATTTTGAAATTGGACAAAAAAAATTAAGCGTCATACAGGCTTAAGCATAGCATTCAAACGGCTGAATTTAGTGGTTTTTTTAGTCACAGATATTATTTGTTTGGTTTTTATTAAAACTATATAGAAAAAATCATAAAAAACAGTTCACCATTTCGATATTATTAAAAAACTTAAGTGAGTCTCATGTATTTTGCAGCAAACTATATGTGATAGTAAGAGTGGTACAAGCAAAATTTAAGAGCATACTTTTTGACAGTGTGATTAAACGTGCGCAAGTCGTGTGGCATACATTTAATGCTTTATTATGTATAACGAAAATGCACACCAACGACAAGAAAGACACGAGAAGCAATAGAAATTCGTATAGAAAAAAGCATTGCTTCTCGTGTCTTGCTTGTCGTTGGTGTGCTGCTTCGTGATACAGAATAATGCAGTTAAAATAACAGAATAATGCAGTTGTTTTAACTTGCGAAGAAAGATACGAGAAGCAATACTTTTTTCCATACAAAATTGTATTGCTTCTCGTGTCCTTCTCATCGTTGGTGTGCTACTTCGTGATACAGAATAATGCAGTAAGCTTCACTTAAATGCCTGAAAGTATACAAAATAAAATTGTTAACGTACTAAGTCTTACTCAGACAGTCTTAGACTGTAGTTTTTGCCATATATTGCAGGGAACGAAAATAAACCGAACGATATTTTAATGTGCCTCGCATGGCATGAATTTCCGTTCGGTTGCCTATATGTCAGCGAAGACGAACATAAATGCTATTATTCTGTATCGTTCGACAGCATGGCATGCAGTACATTATAATTATGTTTGCATACTCTCTACTCAACACATTCGGCATACGATATTTTTTACGAAGGCTATTCTCTCTCATTTTGTGTCTCAGAATCAGTGTTGCCAACACTTTTTCATATGTATAAAATTATATATATAATGTAAAAAATGTATTTTCAACCAACTCTTGGATATTTAACACTATTTGTGCAAAAATTCCCTCATCGTCAGATGAATCGTAATATTTATATACAGACACGGGGTTTTGAAATATTAAATTTCAAGAAGCCTTCTGGTATGTCAAAGCAATAGCAAAATACATGTTTTAAGTCTTTTCAATAAAAACTATAACACAAGAGGTGCATTACGCATATGCAATTCTATTTTTTTTTCCATGCTCTGTTTTTACAATGTTCTTGCGCTTTTTACTTACCTTTCCATTCTATGTTATTAAATACACATATAGGTTTTTATTTTGCGTAAATGAAAATTTTAATTTGCAAATATTTTATTCATAAGAATGCGCTAACATTAAAACCTTAACAGATCGGAACAAACAATTTTTCTATTGTTTCTTAAAAAAAGCCGGCAACACACTTAAAAACAAGCATTGAAAACTTTAAATAATTATTTTTAAAAAAATATTCACTTTTCAAAACAAGCTAGAAAAAGCTAGAAGATTAGGGTTGTCAATTCGGTGATCAGCATGTAGATTTACTCGTAGAAGACTTACTTTTACTATTTAGATCGCTTTCAGAAAAGAACAAAAAAGCTTGAGTGTCTCCTTAATGCTCTGTTAACTATTTGCCCAACGTCTTATACTAGCGAACGCGTTTTTTCTGTGTCAACTATTATTAAAAATAAAGCAAAATTGATTTTTTATATCAAATATTTAATATCTAATTGAAAAATACCATACATATACTTGCTAATATTTTGAGTTAAGATACAATAGATACACGTTAAATTACTTACAAACGGTTTTTTCTTTTATTTTGGATTCAATTTAAAAAGCTGTCATTTTCACTATTGTAAATTTTTTAAATAACATGGAAATAACAGTAGTAAATGTAGTTTACTTATGTTTTTTTTTAAACTGCAAAAATTATTATATAAAAAAAAACTTGTCATTAAAATCCATTTGTGAAAAAAAGACCGAAATATATCATAGACAGATATACCCAAAACCTCAAGATAAAGGCCGAAAAAATATGTTAGCTTATAATGTTGCTAACTTGGCAACTCTGAGCAGAAGCAATAATTTTTTCCCGCTGGTCAAACTTTTACCAAATAAAAGAAGTTTACTTTAATAA
Source organism: Dichetophora obliterata (assembly GCA_963920525.1). Lineage (NCBI taxonomy): Eukaryota > Metazoa > Arthropoda > Insecta > Diptera > Sciomyzidae > Dichetophora > Dichetophora obliterata. The sequence goes on along the minus strand of OY986439.1, from coordinate 98,165,627 downwards.
AACTGCTTGCTTTTTTAAAGTTCAAACCTTAGCTGGGAAATTTCGATTACGACTAGTAATCAATTACATTATATTTAAAAAATAATTGTAATGATAAAACAATTTTTATGCAAAAAAAATTCTATTAGTAATTGATTACGATTATAAATAACCAAAAAGTAATCACGATTACTTTAGATTACCCCAAATAATAAAAAAAAAATAAAAGTACGCAATAAAAAAATCGAACTACTTTTAAATAGGAATGGCATCTACATCGTAAGAAGAAATTAAGAGGTTATGTAATGAGTCAATTTACCACTGGGATGACGCTAACACTATCGAATTGTTTTTGTTTTATTGCATCATTATTCTCTATTCATAGCATTGAGAATCAGGAAGAGTTGCACAGTGGTGTGAACGTGGAATTAAATAGATTTCTCGTGATAATTTTTGTTACAATTTTGTTATAACCCTTAAGCCTTTAAGGTGATATTAAAATTAAAACAATTGGCTGCGAACCTGCTTAAAAGAAACCAAGAGGGTAAATAAATGCTAATATTATTTTTGACAGAGCAGAGTGATAGCTTAAATTAAAAAATTTAATTCCTTATGAATTGAAATTGTATTTTGCTTACAATCTTAAAGTTAATATTAACATTTAAAATAATTGGCTGCGAACCTATCTTAAACAAACAAAAGAATAAATAAATTCGTATACTTTTTTTAAAGAGCTGTTTTACTATATCTACAACAAAAGTATGTAGCGTTCATAGTTTTCGTGTTACATGGAAAGTAGGCGCGGTTTAGGGCGGGTTTGTTTGTTTTCTAATTATAACTCAAACGCATAATTTTATTGGTCAATGACGAATCCTTTTATTTTATTCCTACATGAATACAGTATGGAACCACTGTGCGGTGTAATTCCATGAAAGTTCAGCAATCATCTTATTTTTGTTAGTTCGCACTAATATAGTAAAATTCACAAGGGGCCGCACTCGGATCTTGCTGAACAGGAAGGGCCGAGCGCTAAAGTATATACCCAGCAACGGATTTGCCAGTGGCTATCATAGAACTAATACAGAATAAATTACCAGGAAAGGAAGCATTACTTTTTTCAAAAAGTAATGCGTCTGCATATAGCAGAAGTAATGAACTCATACCTCATTACCTGTAATGTAGCATACAAGAAAAAGTAATGCAGTGATTTTTATAACTTAATACAAGTAGTATGTTACTCCATAACTTCTAGGTAATGCTGAAGGGAGGCGATCACTTACCTCCTGTCTCATTCAATGTTAAATGTAAGGCCTTTTATGCATAGTAAGGTAATATAGTCGGAAGTAGTGGTCATTACAAGGTAATTGATGCTTCATATATTCGGAATATATTCCATCCGCTACTGGGTATAAACTCTTTCAGTGAATTTGTCCAATATATTGGACACGACAGAAAGTAATTTTTAATATTATCTTGCAACGGTTTTTTTTAATTAATTTGGTTCTATAAAAAACAATGTACCAACATGACAAAAATAAATTTGGAGAGATATTTGACATTAAAGTCAGTTGGATTTGGTTTTTGTCCTATTTTGTAAGAAAAACCAACCGTACAGAAATCATATTAATGTTTTTTCTTACTTTTTATGACAATGAAATGATAATAAAATTAATAGGATTTTTTAAATTTTAAAATGATTTTCAAATGATAATAAAATTAAGAGTAAGTAGCGCAGGTAAAATCAAATGTATGTTTCTTCATCTTTTTAGAACCGTTATGATAGGAGTATTAACCTAAAAAATACTATTTCGGCTTAGCCTAGCAATTGAAAGGACTTAAGAGACGTTGAAGTGAAATCGTTGAAGTGTCAGTCAGAAATCTTTAAACCTGATGTTCTCTTTTCTAATATTAATTATAAAAACCTAAGTACTTTTTATAAAGATTGTTTTACATTACAAAAATAGTGATGAATATGGTGAGTTTTAATTATCGAAACATGTAGAAATTTCAAGTCATTTAAATAAATTTTGAGACTTTTTAAGAGAAAAAACTTTTTATAAAGTGATTTTGTATGGGAGTTAGGCGTTGTTTCTACCCGAGCCACTAATTTTCGAACTTCATCTTTATTTTTAGATAGAATCTTAACCCTCCACTACGCGGTTTATGATCCAGCTAAAAATTTTTTATGGATTTATACACTGAGAAAAGAAGCATACTAATATCAAAGAACATTTACTCAATATTAAAAAAATTTTATTTGTTTTAGCGCAATTTTTTTTTTTTTGTTTTAAATGGAAACTTTTCTTTAAAATAAAGAAATAAATTCCAAAACAAAGAAATAGTTTATTCCTTTAAAGAAAATTTCTTTCTTTCTGAAAGAATAATTTCCATTTGCAAAAAAAATTTGAAAAAATAAATTTCTTTGATTTTAGTCTGAGTGTGTAATTCATTTTTAAAATCAATTTAAAAAATAAAACAAATAAAATTTTACTTTTGAATCCAAATTCTTAATTTTTTGAAATAAATGCTAAATAGATGCAATAAATTGATATTGTTTAAAGAAAAAATTTCTTTAAAACTAACGAAATTTCAGATTTTAAAAAAAATACCTGTGTTTTTTATTTCAAAGTTGAACTTTTTTCTGAGTTTGTTTAAAATGGAATTACTAGATACACAAACAAAACTTTATGTAAAAAAGTAGTTTCATTTCCGTCAGAAGCCATATATGGCTGTTCGAAGGAATGCGTAATTTCATGACCTTAACATGTACAATTGAAACACATTTCTATAAACATTAAACAGTAGTATTATATTCTATAAAAAAATTATATTATATAAGTGAACTTACTTACATGTAACAAAGAAAAATTAATATTTTATTTTCTGAATTCTCCAGCCATAACGTGATAACACGCACTAATAAAATAAACTGAGATATTCTTAGCAGCTGTGTTAAAAAAAGATTCGTGTCGACAGACAGACAAACAGACGGAAACGGCTAAATCGGCCCAGCTAGTGATGCTGATCAAGAATATATAATATACTTTTCTAAAACAGACACGCCTTTTTATGGGCGTTAGAAACAGTATAAAAATAAATAAACTGAATAGCTAAAAAAATGCTTTGATTATTCATACTAAAACAAGAGCGCCCTGCAAATGTATGCAACCTACAAAACTGAATGCGCCCTTGATACGCAGCATGTGCTTGAACAAAGATAAAATGTTTTTCTCTCTGCTTTCTCAGTCTCTCAAACAACGCTTCTCATAAGGTTCTTTAGTGTAGCTTATACTACGGAACAATGGTTTTTATGTTCAAGTATGCAACTTGAACGCAACCGAATAATGGCCTTGGTAATGAATGCTACACAACATAAACGTTCAGTTCTCTCAAATGAACGCTTTACTACCTTAACGAACGAAACGTTAGAGTTTATTTTCGTTCCCTGCACGATACTACTACAGTAAACCTTGTTGAATGACTCATTTCAAATAAGTCATGTGGTCCAATGTACTGTACTAACTGTACAAAATATGACGTGAAAAATATAAATCTTTCTTGAACTAACTGTACAAAATATTACAAAAAAACTTACTTAGAAGAACTAAAATTTCACCTTGAAAAATTAAAAAACTTCCTTAAACAACCTGTACAAAATGTCACAAAATTCCTACTTAGAAATACTAAAATTATTAAACTTTTTTATTTTGTTTAAATAATTTTATGAACCTTCTGAATGGTCTCACTTAATTAATTTTTTTTAAAGAATCAAATTTTGTTTTCCAGAAATAAGCAATAAATACTACGCAAACATATAATCGCAACTTATTTTTTAAAATTTTCTGCAATGTTTTGTGTTGCAAAACAAGACATAACTACTTTGAAACTTCATATTGCGTCTGCCAAAAAATTCGTTTTCTTAGGTTTGTCAAACCTAGAACTAGTCCCGGACTTGCGTATTTCAAATCCCAAAATCTCGGGATTGCCGAAGTTTCCCGAAATTGGATGCCCTACTGTACACCCAAACCAAAGAGGCTCATTACATTTACTCATGCGTGCACCACCGTTTGGCCGTCTGCACAAAAAACCTATGAATTTTTGTATAAAGTATTTTGGTATCACGCTTATTAGACTATTCTTAAACATCGTAAAGAAAAACATTAATCGAAAGAGCTCATGAATTTTGAAATTTATTTCCACTTTCTTATATATAAAATTCAAATTCTAAATCATCATTCAGAAACTGTCAATGAAAGCAAACCACAATTTTTTTTATTATACTTTTGTTTTTATTTGTTCTCCATACATACTATATATATATATATATATATATATACTAGCTGAAACCCGGCGCGTTGCTGCCACTCTCCCTTGTCAAACGCCCATAAAATGTTATCAGTTAAACAGCATGTCTAAACTGAGGTCATATACTGAATTCTGAGACTGTGCGACCTATATCCACAAAGCTATTCGATATAACAAATTTTGGTTGTATAGGAAGTGCCACGCCCTCTTGATCACCGCTCATAGAATGTAATCAATTAAACTGCATGTGTACATGGAGGTTGAATACCGAATTCCAAAACTGTGCGACATATAACTCCAAAACTATTCGATAGCACAAATTTGGGTTGTATGGGAGGTACCACTACCCTTTTCCTTACGCCCATAAAATTTTACCAATGAAACTGCATGTGTAAATTGAGGTCGAATACTGAATTCCATGGCTGAGTTACCTATAACTCCAAAGCTATTCGATATCGCAAATTTAGGTTCAATTGGAGGTGTCACGCCCACCCGATAAACACTAAAAAATTTTATCAGTAAATCTGCAAGCGTAAATTTTGGTCGAATACTGAATTCCGACGCTGTGCGACCTTGAACTCCAAAGCTATTCGATATCACAAATTTTCGTTGCATGGGAGGTGCCACTTCCCCTTGATAAACGCTCATAAAATGTAATCAATGAATCTGCATGTGTACATTGAGGTCCAATACTGAATTCCAAAGCTGTGAGACCTATATCCCCAAAGCTATTTGATATATCTATTTTGGGTTAAATAGGAGGTTTCACTCCCCCTTGTCGATATCACAAATTTTCGTTGTATGGGAGGTGCCACTCCCCCTTGATCAACGCTCATAAAATGTAATTAATGAAACTGCATGTATAAATTGGGGCCGAATACTGAATTCTGACGCTGATATTCGATATCGCAAATTTACGTTAAATGGGAGGTGCCACGCCCCTCATACCAATGAACATAAAATTGAATCAATGAAACTGCATGTGTACATTGAGGTCGAATACTGAATTCCGGCGTTGTGCGACCTATAACTCCAAAGCTATTTGATAGCACAAAGTTGGGTTGTTTGGGAAGTACAACTCCCCTTTTCCCTACGCTCACAAAATGTAGAGGAATGAAAGTGCATGCATAAATGTAGGTCGAATACCGAATTCTTAAGCTGTCAACCTATAACTTCAAAGCAATTCGATATCGCAAATTTGGGTTGTAAGGGAGATGTCACGCCTCCCTGTCTAACGCCCATAAAATAAAACCATTGAAACTGCATGTGTAAATTGAGGTCAAAAACTGAATTCCATAGCTGAATTCCTATAACTTCAAAGCTATTCGATATCACAAATTTGGGTAGTATGGGAGGTGCCCCTCCCCCTTGTCCACTACCATAAAATTTCATCACTGAAACGGTACGTCTAAATTGTGGTCGAATACCGAATTTCTAAGCTGTGCGACCCATAACTCTAAAGCTATTCGATAACAACAATTTTTTATATATATGTGGGAGGTAAAAGGGGGTGTGGCATTTCCTCTTAAACCATCTCGTACTCAAAGCAAAGCGTACTTACAAAATTTGAGCTCAATCGGACCAATAGTTTCGAAGTATTTTGATATTTTCTTAAAAGTAAGCGTAGATGAAGTGTGACCACGCCCATTTTTATTAAAGTTAATGATAGTTATCATACGAACTTATTTACCAAATTTTAATTTAATACGACCAAAACCGTCTTAAATACAGCATTTTTATTGGTTTGTGGGCGACAAAAGGGGGTGTGGCATTATATTTTTCCTAAACCAGTAGAAAGAAGTATCCAATTTGGTTCAGTCGTTTTCAAGTTTTAAGCATCCGAACAAATCACGACTCATTTTTATATATACAGATATTGATTTGTGGGCGGTAAAAGTGGGCTTGAAAACATTAATGTATCGTGACTGCCTCTTGGAGCACCTACACAGCAAGTTTCACTATAAAAATGTGTAGAACTCCGGAATTGCCATGATTTCGAAAAAGTGGGCGTATATATATTGCGACCACGCACATTTTTTGTACAGTTACTGACAGTAACCATCTGAACAAAATTACTAAATCTTAGTTTTTTACGATCGAAACCGTCTGATATATATCCTTTATTTGGTTTGTGGTCGGTAGCGCAAATTTAGCTTGTATGGGAGGTACCACGCCCCCTCGTCCAAACGTTACCAAACCTCACAGGAACACTCACTCTCCTCGGCAGACGTTGTTCTGCCATAGACCGCCTTACTGCCATATACGAAAATGTCGAATAGCTGCCGAAAGTAACCATATGAACTAAATAACCAAATTTTGGTCTAATACGATCAAAACCGTGCGAAATATAACATTTTTGTTGTTTTGCAAGCGGTAAAAAGGGGTGCTGCAAAATATTTCCTTAGAGCCATCTCGTAATCGAAACAAATCGAATGCCCAAATTTCAGCTCAATTTAGGTTGAGCCTGGCGCATTTTACTTCACTCGATGCTAACTCCCCGAAAAGTGAGTTTAACTAAAGTGGGACAGGCTTATTTTTAGTGCACTTGCCGAGAGTAACCATATGAACTGAATTACAAAATTTTTGTCTAAAACGACCCAAACCGTTGAAATAAAACGTTTTCATTGGTTTGTGGGCGGTAAAAGGGGGCGTGGAAACCAATTTTTAGTTCAGTTGCTGACAGTAACTGTACAAACTAAGCCAACATTTAAGCTCAATCGACCCAGTAGTCAATTTTAATGATTTCTCAAAAAATGGGTGTGGCTATATAGCGATGACACCTTTTTTTAGTACAGTTGCCGAAAGTAACCATACAAACTTAGGTATCACATGTTAGTCTCATACGGTCAAAACTGCTTGAAATATACTATTTTCACTGATTTGTTGGCGCAAAAAGGGGGTGTGGAAACCAACTTTTCGTACATTTACTGTCAGTAACTACACAAACCAAAGTACCAAATTTAAGTCTTATACGACCAAAACCATCTGAAATGAACCATTTTCATTTATTTTTGGGCGGTAAAAGGGGGCGTGGAAACCCATTTTTAGTACAGTTGTCGACAGTAACCGAACATACTAAATTACAAAATTTTAGCCTTATACGACCCAAACCGACTGAAATATAACATTTTTATTGATTTGGGGGCGGTAAAAAGGGGGTGTGGCAAATTTTTGTTCCTAAACCATCTCGTACCTGAAACAAATCGACTGCCAAAATTTCAGGTCAATCGATTCAGTAGTTTTTGAGTCTATAGACATCACACAGCCAGACACACATCGTTTTGCTTTTTATATATAGAGATATTGATTTGTGGGCGGTAAACGTGGGCGTGAAAACATTTACATATAGTGACCGCCTCTTAGATCACCTACACAGCAAGTTTCACTGTAAAAATGTGTAAAACTCCGGAATTGCCATGATTTCAAAAAAGTGGGCGTATTTATATTACGACCACGCCCATTTTTCGTACAGTTACCGACAGTAACCATCTGAACAAAATTACTAAATCTTAGTTTTTTACGATTGAAACCGTCTTAATATATCCTTTTTTTGGTTTGCGATCGATAGCGTAAATTTGGCTTGTATGGGAGGTACCACGCCCCCTTTTTCAATAGTTACCAAACCTCACAGGAACACTCTCAAGATGTGGCTTCAGTTTCCCTGAAAATTTCATAAAGATCGGTTCAGCGGTTTTGGAGTCTATATGTGATATAGCCACATACCCACATACCCACATACCCACATACCCACATACATACATCCATTTTTATATATATAGATATGTATATATATTGCACCAACATAAACTTTTCGTTAAATTTCATCATTTCCATATGAAAAAACTCAACTAAATTCTTACAAAACGTAATATTTTTCTTGTTTTTTGTTTTTAATAACTTAAACATTTCTTTAGCAATTACAAATTTTAATTATAATATCACTATTTAGTATATTTTTATCATATATTATGAATGATTTTTATTTAATTTCTCTGTTATATCATCAACTTGCGAATTAATGTCATCATCGTTTCAGTGTTTTTCGCTGAACCATTTCTGATTTTATATAAATGAAATAATTACAGTAATTAAATCAGTTTTTGCTCCTTTTGTTAACAAATTTGCAGTTAATATCATTCAAACATTCAGTTTTTTACTCGTTAAGAGTTTTATTTAAAATAACAGGTGTGGCAAATTATTTACATACATAAATACAATAAAGATGGTGTTCCTTGATATTTGTGTTGGAGTTGTTAAGTTTGGAAATTTGGTGGTTTCGTAATACATACTTGAAATTTTTATTAATTTTATTTTCTTATTAGGTCTAGTAAAAAAATATTATTTGAATGCTTAAAATTTTTTTAAAAAATAGTTTTAAAAAAATCAAATAATTTTACATTAAAACAAAACAATTTAAAAACTTTTGAATTTTCTTATATCAGCTAAAGTTTAAAAAAAAAAGTAATTTGTTTTAAATAAGTACCTATGTATGTGTATTATTTTCATATCAAGTGCTGTCTATTTTTTAAACATTTTTTGATTTATTCAAACATTAATTGGTTCAAGTCATGTTTAACTAAGTTGTTAGTTTTGCTAGTTTTGAGTGTTTTTTTGTTTATTTTTTTCTAACTGCTGGCTTGTATGTATCTCAGAGTTATGTAAAAAAATCATTTACAAAAATCTTATAAATATGTTTTGTTGGGTTTTTGTTTTGTTATATTTCTGCTTTTGTCACTTAATTTTGCGATGTAATACATAAAGTTTGGCATAGTTTTAGGTGTTCGCTAAACGAGGTTGCCTTGCGTTTGCTTACGTGTACACTTTCTAACTCCACGCTGCTTGCACACTATAACCTATATATAACACTATAATTTGTCAAGAATCTTACTGCATTATTCTGTATCACGAAGAAGCACACCAACGATGAGAAAGACACGAGAAGCAATGCAGCATACTTTCTGGGGCAGCACACATCAACAGACTGATAGCTTCACGAAAAAAAACAAAAAAAAAAACTTTCAGCACGCACAAAAATGAAAACTATGTAAATTTTAGAGCACATTTGACAGTTTTCTCTCAGCTTATATTTGTTGTCTTTTACGTTTTTCATATGTTTGACGGCTTCGGTACCCACCTCTTTGTGACGACACTACCATGTTGAATATACCTTGGGTAGAGCATATATCCAAATAAGGTTTATTGCGACACTTTGTTTTAATAAGGTTTTGAATATAAAATATTCGCTCTACGCAAGTGATGGATGAGTGTGGAAACGACAGTACGCCTTGGACAATTCTATATATATTTTGCAATAAAAAATATCGAGTTCATTTCTAATCATGTTGGTTGCATACCAAAATTGTAAAATTCAGGAACTTTTGAAACTTGAACATTTTTAATTGTGAAATATTGCAAAAGTGCCGAAATAAAAAGGCATGTGCCTATAGTACAGTCTTTTCTTGAAAGTGCAGAAAAAAGTACAATTGTGCCTACGTTTCCATTCCTGGTTCAAACAACAACAAGCAGAGCTTTCCGAGTGCACAGCTTTACACTGAAAGAATAAGTTGTTAAAAGCTCTCGCACCATTTGGTGCAAGGAAATATTGTCGAGTGTTGGTTTTTCAATATAACGATTTCTTTTTTTGTGTTTGTGTTTTCAACGACTGTTAAAAAACTGCTGCTGCTTCGACTTTGTATTTTGTTCACAGTTTCAGTCAATCAAAACAAAAACTGTCGAAGCTGTCGACTGCTGAAGTGCTTCGCAGTCTATAAGATATTTTTTTTTTGCTTTTCCTTTGACTGCGACTGTTCGATTTTTCTCAAGCACAAGCTTAAGCAGTAGTAAGTTTTAAAAATACGAGGTCAATTTGATAAATCTGTGAAAAATGAAGCAAGGAATGATTTTACGGCAAAAAAGTTTTATTTCTCAATATAGTCTCCTTTTAGCTCGATACACTTCTTCCAATGTTCCTCCAATTTTTTGATTCCATCCGAAAAATACTTCTTCGGAAGGTCCTCAAATTAGGCCTATGTTTCGGTAATGAGCTCCTCTCTGGTGATGAATCTCTTTCCGCTGAGCCATTTCTTCAGGTTTGAAAACAAAAAATAGTCGGAGGGAGCCAAATTTGAAGAATATTCTGGATGAGGAAGCAATTCGTACTTGAATTCATGGAATTTTGACATGGGAGCTGGGCATGTGTGAACGTGTGATCATTGTCTTGATGGAAGAGCACTTTTTTTCCTCGCCAAATGGGGACGTTTCTCTTTCAAATCGTCGTTTAAACGTTCCAATTCGGCTGCATAGTATTCGCCATTGATTGTTCCTTTCTGTGGAAGGTAATCGATGTAGCTTATACCACGCTTATCTTAAAATACAGCCGTCATAACCTTTTCGGCCGATAGCACTGTCTTCGTCTTTTTCGAAGTACGTTCGATCGGTGAAGTCCACTGTTTCGACTGTTTCGTTGTCTCTGGTGTGTAGTGATGGATCCATGTTTCGTCTACGGTTACCAATCGACCGGAAAAAATCCTTCTTATCTTTGTTCAATATTGTCAAACATGCCTTTGAATCAGTCACAAGATCGCGTTTATGGTTGAGAGTGAGCAAACGCGGCACCCATCTTGCGGATAATTTTTTCATATCCAAATGATTTCGCAAAATGTTCCACACCCGTTTGTTTGAGATGGCTACGGCCTCAACAATCTCGCTCATTTTAACTCTGCGATCGGCTAACACGATATTGAATTTAAGTGACCAATTCTGGTGTGGTTTCCTCATTTGGGCGTTCAGAACGTTCGGCGTCACTTGTGCTTGTAGAACCGCATCGGAATTCAGTAAACAACTTGTGAATCATTACAATCAATGGTGCCTAGTCACCATAATATTTATGAAACCTTTCCTTGGTTTGGCGGATGGTTTTTACGCAAAATACATTGCTTGATGAGCACACAAAATTTACTTTTTTTCATTTTCAAAAAAGTTTACAAGATCGTCTGCTTTCAATGGCTGCCAAACACAAACTAAAGGCTGGATTAGCCAAGCGTAAGGTAACGTAGCGCGACGTTGCCAATTGTCAAGCTAAAATCTGTTTAATGATAAATGTGTACAAGTCGTTACCGAAATCGTAACGTGGCGTGACGCAGCGTAGAAGTCTGTAGAAAATAGATTTCTACGCAACGTTACGATTTTTGGTAGTTCGACAGCTGTGTTACAAGCGAAAAAATTTGTTTAACTTCACATTTTTGTAAATTTTAATACTATATAAGAAAGAATGCAATCTTTTATTGACGAGGAGAAGTAAATAAGCCTTCTAGAATAAAATGAGTGCCCTGCACTACGCCGCCTGCACTATGTATCAAAACATTTGCAGAAACAAAGTAATAACTAAATAATAATTCAATTCCTAAACCTTGAAAATTAAAAAGAATACAATATCATATGTTTACATTAAGTACAAATTACATATGAGTATATAAGACTTTATAATAAGTCCAAATAACTTGGTCGAGCTGACCTAATAAGCACGATAGGAAAAATATATTTAAATAACGCAAAAAAGGTGTAACCCTTGGTCTACACGAGACAAATTGTCATGACAATTTCAATACACTCACACATTATTTACTAACACATTCATATTTTCTCAGTTGTCAGCTCAATAGACTCAACAATCAGGCAGAAAATTGAACTAACAACGATTTGACGTAGGCTGACATTTTTGACATTTTTTTCTGAAAGTGAAGAACAAGAACAGAGAAAAATTTAAAAACCAAAGCAAACGTCTAATAATACAACAAACGTCATTTATTGTCTTGCAATTGTTAAGCCTACCATAGTCACTCTAGACAATTTGCTTAAAGTTGACAAAAATTTGACAACTAATACAGATATAAACAATTTTTATAACAATTGTTACGTGTAGACGCAGGTAAGATATCAAATTAAGAGCCCGATCAGAACCAAAGCGGTTGTCGGGTGGCGGGCCTCTCTCTGCGAAATCCGCTGAGAACACGTACAGAATTGGAGCGGTTGCCGGTTGTCGGATCACGGTTGCATTTCATATTGGGAATGATAGACCCCTTTCACATTGGTCAAGAATTAAATTCAATTTTTATAGCTTGTAGGCAATTCACCGCAAATTGGAAGCGACGAAAGGGAGAAAAAGTTGACAGTACCGGTGTCTCTGTACCGTCAATTTTTTCGTGTGCCTTTTGCGCTTTTCTCATTTTTTGCAGATTGTTTCATTTTCTTTTTTGTGTATCGGCGTGCGTTTGATGAACTGAAACTTGAAAACAAGTTATTGTGGTGAATTATTTTCGATATTTATTTATAATAAGCATATTTCCATCGCTTATGAATTATAATTAATATTTTACGAACAATTTTAAGCTGTTCATGCAATCGCTTTTGTTTTTAAGAAAACAAGCATAGATGACATACAATTGAATTCAATTCTTGACAAATGTGAAAGCTTTCGTCAAGTCCAAAAGAGAACGTTGAATTCAATTCTTGAACAATGTAAAAGGGGACATATAAACAACACAGGCACAAAAACAGAATGTCAGATCATAGTAAAAACTAAGAAAATATTACTGAACGTACCCAATCTTAAGCAAATATATGGCAACATTTAAGTCACTCAGAGAGAGATCCACCAGCCATCAGAGAAAACTTAGAATAGATTCTATTCTGGCGTTTTTCCGTCACGCATTTCTACGGCGGTTTCATTTTTGGCGGCTGCGTATATTTTCATGTATTTTGTAGCACGGCGAATCCGACAACCGACAACCGACATCCGACATCCGCTTTGGTTCTGTTTGGGCTCTAACTCTGGCTTTATTTTGAAGCTTTTTTGCCGGGCGAATCCGTGGCGGAAAACGCCAGCATAGAATGAGCCCAAACAGAACCAAAGCTGATGTCGGTTGTCGGTTTCTGTCTGGCCCATGGTGTAAGAAAAAGAAGTGTTAGTGAGTTTTTGACAACACCATGAATTTCTTTGCTTCTTTCAAAAAATTGTGAGCGAAAGAGCGGAACTGTTGATAGTTGTCAAATTGTGTTATTTGTTTGAGTTGTTATTTGTTAGTTTTTATTGTGCGAATTAAGTATAAATAAATATGTAATGCAATTAATTGTGTCATGTTGTGTTGACAAAAAGTTATTGCAGTTGTCTTCGCCGATATGCCAAGTTCGTCATTGAATGTTTTGGCCATTTCATCAGAAACGTACGCTGGAAGGTGCCGCCGACATTAAGCTTTGGCCAGCATGCAAATTGTGTTGCGTTCACATTGGTTTTTTTTTTTGCACAACGCACAGCGTCTCATATTTTTTATTGTTTTCCATATCACTTTATTCTTACTTTAATCTCAGTAAAAATCTTGTAAACTTGCAGAAAGACACTAATTTAACAAAAATCGTTTTCATTGCAATTCACCATCAGCTGTTCTTGACAAGAGCGGGGAAACATAATTTTATCATTTTGAGAGAGAAGTGTCAAACTCACTAACACCCATGGTAGAAGGATAGAGGTAGCTGCAGCGCTGACTGTGCTCTCTTTCCATACTGCCATGTCTGTCAAATTTAGCTGTGTGGCGAATGGAAACAAAAGAAATAAAAAAGTTTTGCTTCGTTTTGACAATACCGGCAGTATGCTCTCATCTGGTGCATCTACCTGTATTCTTCTACCAATTTTTGGTGTGCTGACTCACTAGCACATGTACACCCTTGTGTGTCAGCACACTGTGCTAGCACAATTGTGCCACAATCGAAAAAAGCACTTTTAAAAGTGTCGATAACAAATAGAGTGCTAAAACATTTCTCTATTCACAAATTGCATATTGCCAATTATTGCAAGTGAACCAAAGTAAAACAAAAAACAACTTTACAAAGCAAAAACTTAGCAAAATGTAAGTAGCGATAACCAATAAGTGTCAGTGAAGAAGCTTAGCACAGCACTCTGCTATACATCCCAACAAAGTGCGTCAAAGCTCTGCTCTTTGCGTGCTACTGTGCCACTATGTGACTCAACGTAGTGTGCTAGCACACATGGCACACTACAGAGAGTCAGCACTGAGTTACCCACCTCTAATATGTACGGCGTTATTCCGGAAAAACGTCTCGAATGTTGGCCTCGACGAATGTTAGCGTAGACTAAGGACTTGAGGTAGCCCCAGAGAAAATAATCGAGAGAATCGCGGCGGCCAATTTATGAACGCCGTGAGATAACCCAGATGTCAAACTTTTCCTTCACCATTTCGAGCGCTGTGTTGCTTGTATGACATGTAGCGCAGTCTTGTTGGAACCACAACAGCAGTGCTCTATACTGAAGACCATATCAAAAGAAATAAGGTGTCCAATGATTTCTCTGTGCCATTCCACAGCACCAAACAGTCAATCTTTATGGATGCATGGATGCTTGGTCGATCACATGTAGTTTTTTTTTTGCTCCTATAATGCCACTTTTGCTTGTTGACAAAGCCGCTGCGCCATAAATAGGTCGCGTCCGAAATAGCGTGATTAACTCTCTGGTGATGCCAAATTCAGCTGATCGGCGCCGAATTAACATTTCTGGGTCTTCAACACTGGCTGCTACGGCGGGTATGTTTTCTTCACTTCGCATCAATATATGTCTGGTTGGTGGCTTAACGTCCAAAAGATGTACTCACGCTCAAATTTTTCCACGGTGAGACAAATTGATTGCTCTTTGAAGCTATGATGACGACCGACCTCACGGTGAAATGCACGTTGCGTTTTTACAACTGAGCCAGATCTTCGAAATTTTTTTAATAATATTCACACGTTTGGCAAACGTGAAACGAAACATTGGCCGCATTCAGCGCAGACAACAGTTGGCAACTGTTGTGTAAAAATTCGCTGAATGGTACAAATTTGGTACCGCTAACTAAAACTGTTAAAGTAGCGAACGCCTTTTAATCGAGCGAACAAATTCTATGCTACATGAACACAACTGTTTGCTTAACTGTCAGATGTTGTTACTGACGCTGTTAAATTAATAAACGCAGCAAATATAAGTGAGAAACCTTTGCAATTGAATTAAATTTACATAAAAATTAAATTGAATCTAACTTCTGACGTGTAGAGTAGCAACACATTCAGAGAAAAACATCGTGAACTAACCCAGCTAGCATTTACAATCGCGAAAGAATCTTATACGATTCGCCCAGAGGATCTATCTGATCGCCTAAGATGTCGGATTCTGATCGCGGAAGTTCCATTCTTTGTATGAAACTGTTCCACTTAGGCGAATCTTCAAGATAAAACTTCTGCGGTGCGTCTAAAAGTTGCATCTGTGACGCGCTAAGATTTAATTATAAATCGCTTTTAGGAATTGTAGTAGACCCGCTTGGAAGCGTTATATGTGAAACGTAATAGGTTTTATAAAATAAAACAACGAATTTAAATGTTTTTTTATTGTTATGTTTGCGGCATTAGTCACATATTAAATATTGTTTAATATATTATTGAATAAATAATTGTGTATAAACAAATAAAAAAATCAAAACCAAACTGAAATAATGAAGAGCCAGTTTCGTCATCTGCCAGATATAACAGAAGATTGAATTATTGCAAATATTTTATAAAACAATAAAAATTTTTGTTGTTTTTTGCTGCTGCAAGGAACACATTCACTATCGCCGAAAACTTTGGCCATTAGCTTAATATTTAACTATTTTAAAGTAATTTTACTTTTTTTTTGCACAATTTTGCAGAACACTTTTTTTAAAACAATTTGTATTTTGAATACAAAAAAAGCAAGGCTTACTTATTTCTATTCAAAATTTGTTGTTGATTTCAAAAACGATTGTTGCGAAGAATCGTATATTCGCCTTCTGCGCGAACCTAAATTAATGTTCATGTATTTTGTTTTTGTATCTCCTCCACTAATCTTCTAGATGATCAAAATAAGAATCGCCTATTAATCGTGCTTACCAAACAATCTTCCAAATGCTAAATGGGAAGGTTGCGCTACCATTACAGTTCACAACAGTTGTCTGCGCTGAATGCGGCCATTATAAAATGGCAAACCTTACTGAATATTTTGGCTGCTAGTTGTGATTGGTTATTTTAACAGCTGATAAAACATAATAATTGGAAAAGCTATCATTGACACTTGGTCACCCTTTATAATATACCAGTAGGCCACTGTTGTGCGCGGCATCGTCAGGGATGTTTTTTTTATCAACCTCAGTAAGGCACATATAACACGATGATCGTTGATCGGCGTTCAAAATATTTTTGTTGTTGCTTTTAATGCGAAACTGTCAAAAAACACTGAGAGCCAGAGCGGATGAACAATTGTTAGGGCGATAAGATATATTCATTTTTGAACGCTGTACATGACAGCAATCACAATCGAAACAGTGTTGCTGGATGGCAAAATTTAAGATGTGTTCACTTTTAGCAGCTAAAAAGTACTAGAAGTACTGCTTTTCGACTGAAAGGTATTAAAAAAAAAGTTGCATGAAACCCTTATTTTTAACAATAATTCTTACTGGAATAAAGAAAAAAACAAGATTTGATCGCGGTGAAACGATCATCATGTGACCTACCAACGATCAAAATGTAAAAGAGCGTAAAAAAGTGTTCATTGAACGCCGATCAACGATGATCGTGTAATATGTGCCCAAGAGAATGCATGTCAAAGGATAAAAAAATGTTTTCTTTTGTTTTGTTTTGTAGCGCCACTCTGCATTTATATGTATCTCACTTTTCGCCTTGCTCGAGGCTCATCTGTTTTCAGTGGTTAATGCACACATGACGTAACCAATATTTTAAATTTGTCAAAATTCTTATCGCTCTAATTCCCAGGTCCGCCTATAGGCGGGGTTCACGCCGATCGCTATAAAACCGTAGTCTGTGAAAAATTTTTCAAAAGGTTTCCTCAGAGTCTAGACGAATCTTCAAGCTATATTTTAATTTTTCTCGCTTGAAGCTAGCATGCTCTGCTTGACAATTACGACAAAAAAAAAATGAACGAAAAACTAAAATTAAAAACGGACTTCAGATTCGTTTTTCTCGTCCCTTAATTAGTATAATCTGATTAGTATAATCTGATTTTGAGTTCAAACAAAAAATGTGGCATTGGATGGAAATTATTGTTATGTTACTGGCACCATAAAAATGTATTTTTAAGACTTCAAGCATATTTCGTAAAATATCTAGAGTCCTACCGAATATTCGGCTTCGGTGTTCGGCATAATCAGCCGATTTTTTATTCTACGGCCCAAAGCAGCCGAATAATTCCCGAATATTCCATTATTGGTATTCCTCTAATTTTTTTAATATTAAATGTACCAAAATGATCGCCATTACATCGTCCTTAAGTCGGATTACGCCGAAGCTAACACGTGTTTACCTCTATATCTCTTGTAGTTTAGGAGATAGACGTTTGAAAATACGTCGAACGTTATAAGCGTCGAACAAAACTTAAAACTTTATTTTGGTATTGAATTAAGCTTGTTTTATCAATTTCTTACCTTGTTTTCGACTTATCGACAAAAAATTGTTTACCCAAATTAAGCTTATTAACCTATAGTGGAATTCCCAAAAATTAAACGATAATAATCGTTGTCGTTATCGGTCATTGTGCGTGCCACGTTCATAGAAAATGACAATTTTCGCTTAGTAACGATGTCGAAAATCGTCGTTAAAGCATTTGGGAGTTCCACTACAAGTTAACTAGTAAGAAGTATTTAAAGTTTTTCATATTTTTATAGGTTTTTCGACATAACTCCCAAACTATACATCAAACAAATACTACTTGTACACCAAAATGTTTGTCATTACTCTAGACAAAACTGCATCCTTTGAAAAATAATCGTAACTGAAATTTTTTTATGTCCCTTTTGGCGAATTATTTTTTGTTAATAATTTTTTTCGCTACATATCCCATTTTTAAGATTTTCTGGTATTGCCGGTTTTTTTTTTTTGGAGTTTGCAAAAAAATGGTATAACAACTTTTTAAGTAGGTTCATTATGATAATATATAACAGGCTATAAATAATTCTCTCTAGTGCCAATAATATTGATATCCGTATAATAATGTAAGAATTTTAGCTAATTTAAAAGACGTTTTGTTTTGTTTTTTACAATAAAAAGGGCCGGTGTCTCCGGCAAAAGGGGGGGGGGAGAGCGGGATATTTTTTCAACTCCATTATAATCTTCGTAAAAAATGCTTCCTTGTACTTAAAAACATTTTAATATCCAGTTATTTCATTAAACTTGATTTGATCCTATTTTTAATGCCAGTTGAAATGAACGATCTTAAATATGGGCTCACAATTTTTCCCGTTCATTTCCCGCAAAAAATTTCATATCGTGGTAGTACTTTCTGTTATTTAGAGTATTTTTTATTTTAAGAGTATTTTTTATTTTACACCGAAACAACCCTGAACCAGTCAAGCAACGAATTCTACATACGTTCCACAATCAAGCGTGACAACAACGTACTGCTGTGAACCATAACAGCTCGAAACTGCTGTGTCTTCTTGACTGTTGTGTCTACTCGTAAGAACACACAGCAGTTTATTGCTGTGAACCGTAATAGGCCTATTTATTTTTTGCGGACATCCAAAATGTTCATAATAGTCAACATCATGAACAAGGAGTTTATGTTTACTTGCTGACATATGGTATTAAGAATAAAAATGAACGTAAATGTTAGCTGTTTCTCTACAGTAAGTTTTAAAGCGATCAATTTGTCCCGAAGCCACGGTTTGCAAAATAACAGAAATTTTTGATCATTTTGTTACAGGAACGAGCTACTGGTCCTACTATTTTTTACTTCCAACATTTTTTCACACATACCTACATCCTATCATCTTACCTACATCCTATACCTACATCCTATCATCATCTTCTCGAGATCCCTGAAAGATTAAAAACCCACAAAAGATTTAAAAAAAATCTTAAAATAAATATGTACAAAACAGAAATTTTTGATCAAATTCACATCGATTTTATTGATTTTCGATGATGTCATAAAATCTTTGAAAAATCTCCTGGCAGTGTTTCCATCATTGCTTGTTCCGCAACTTTGTTTTACAATGTCTATTGATAATCCTGTTAGTTTTTTGAATTCGTTCCGAATTAAATTTTTTTGTTCCTTTAGTGTTTTATTTCCACGAACCGACCACATTTTGAAATCAAGGTTGTATGAAATGTGTAACAAACATTCCATACACCGAATACACATATGAAGCGACGATATTCTATTTTGGTAAACGTCTTTCCGAACAATCTTACTGAACCCCAGAGCTGTAAAAGAATGCATTCAGTTTGATTTTATTCACAAAAAAGTGAATCAGTGAATAACGAAATAAGAATGCATTCAATGAATGCAAAATTGATTAATAAATAAAATTTTTATATAAAATAATATAATGAATAATTTTTTTATTCATTTTTATTCTTTTTTTATTCATTATTCGTTTTTTCATTTCATTTTTTATTCATTATTCATTTTGTATTCATTATTCATTTGTTATTCATTATTAATTTTTTATTCGTTATTCATTTTGTATTCATTATTTATGTGTTATTCATTATTAATTTTTTATTCATTATTAATTTTTTATTCATTATTCATTTTTCAATCATTATTAATTTTTTTTTCATTATTCATTTGTTATTTACTAGTATCGCCTGTGGCTGAAATTCGACCAACTTTCAGAAATTTCAATCGGTTTATTTCTCATTCTGAGGCGATGGCCTTGCTTTAAGCAAATGTGTTGTACTAAGAAAATCTTAGGTTTCAAATTATCGCAATGATATTAATATTAAAATAGCCGAAATTTTTAAAAAATATTATCTGTAAAAACATTGCCCCAAAAAAAACAACTTTGGTACACCGTTATTTTTCACAACCAGGGCTTTTAATACAAAAATACATTTTTTTATAGGATTTTTTTGGGTACTGAGAAAAGCTAAAGTTTTCGAGACATCGCATAACTTTGATGACAAACTAAAGGGAATTTTTCAGAATTTAATATTTGTAAGAAATTCCACCATCGCAATATATATTCACACATTTACATAAAAAATGCTTATTGTAGGGTATTCTAATAGATAGCGAAAGAGATAGAAGAGAAAGAGATAGCGAAAAATGAGTTTTGTACATTGTATTAATGTCTAAAATTTCTTCTTACACCATGTTCTTCCATTTCTTATAGTTTAAGTTTTTTTTCAGAAATAGTCTTTAAACACTCATATTTCAGGTCAAAGGTCACAAAACTATTCGGTGAGCTCTTTCTCCCTACTTTAATTTATTTTAAAAAAATCATCAAAATCGGTTCAGAAACACCGAAGAACTGTTTCACCTACGTCTATCTCTATACAACGAAATGGCTTAAAACATAGATTTGTGTATATAACTTAGGAGTATGTAGTTTGAAACAAGTCCAAATTTTTTTTACAGAAATTATTTTTTAAGCTGTAGAACTTTGTAAAAAATGTAAAACAACATTTTGAAAAAATTTAATTTTTATCAAAAAAAGCATAGGGGGTAGCTCATGAATTTCGATGATAGAAACTGTTTTGTGAATTATATGTTCAAATGAGCCAATTTTTGCAAATTAATGATATGTCATATGAAAAAATAAAATGTAATAAGAAAAAAAAATACAACAAAAAAAACGTTTGTCTTATTTTTTGAGCAAAATCTAAATATTTTAGAGGTTTTTTCAAAGCAATATGAAACATTGAATTGATGTGATAACGGTTAATATTTTCTTTATTCTCCAAAGTCATTTAATTGATCTTTCAGACAAAGAAAATTTGTTGAAAATCGATTAAAAAATGGCTGAGATATTTGCTTGCAAAGTCAAAACTTGAAATTTCAATAGTTTTTTCTCATTCTGAGGCGATGGCCTTGCTTCAAGGAAAATCTTTGTACTGAGACGATATACTTTTTTCGAGATACCTAAATAATTTTAATGTCATTTTAAGGGGATTTTTTTAACATACTATCCGTGGAAAATATTACCAAGGTTTCGTATACCGTTATATTCCTCAACCAACGACTTTTCATACAAAAATACGTTGTACTGAGAACATCTATAGTTTTCGAGATATCGCTATAAATTTTATGTCAAAATAACGGAAATTTTTCAGACTTTACTATTTAAAAGAAATTTCACCATCACAATATACATTCACTCTTGTTGTATAAAAAAATGCTTATTGTAGGGTATCCGTAATAGATGGCGCAAAATGTCGGTAGTTTTTTTTGCACACCTTATCAATGTCTAAAATCCCCTCTCACATTATATTCTTCCATCTGCTACAGCTTAGCTTTTATTTAATATTTGCCCTTTTTACGCTCATATTTCAGGTCGAAGGTCACCAATCTAAAATGTAATCATACTGCAGCCAGATCTTTCATTTGATGCCTCATTCATCATTCTACTTCTTCCTCCTATTCCTTACTAAAAATAATACAAATTTTTAACGTTAATATTTCGGGTCAGAGGTCATAAATTTAAAATCTAAAATGATTCTGCACATATAGGGCGCAGCACCTTTCGAATGATATAAGTTTCATTGTCCTTATTCTTAAATTAATATCGAACAAATTTACGACAACATTTGATGTTTGCCCATTAATATATGAGATTTCATTCATCTATTCATTCTTCACTTGTTATTAATTTTTTATTTATGGATTAGGACTAAATTGAATAAAAAATAAATAATGCATAAAAAATTAATAATGAATAAAAAATTAATATTGAATACAAAATTAATAATGTATAAAAAAAGAATAATGAATATCAAGAGAATAATGAATAAAAAATAAATAACAAATAAAAAATTAATATTGAATAAAAAATTAATAATGAATAGAAAATAATAATGAACAAAAAATTAATAATAAATATCAAAAGAATAATGAATAAAAATTTAGTAACAAAAAATAAATAATGAATAAAAAATGAATAAAACATTAATAATGAATAAAAAAATAATAATGAATATCAAGAGAATAATGAATAAAAAAT
Source organism: Dichetophora obliterata (assembly GCA_963920525.1). Classification (NCBI taxonomy): domain Eukaryota; kingdom Metazoa; phylum Arthropoda; class Insecta; order Diptera; family Sciomyzidae; genus Dichetophora; species Dichetophora obliterata. The sequence continues at coordinate 98,143,329 of OY986439.1, read as the reverse complement.
TAATAACAAATAAAAAATGAATAATGAATAAAAAATTAATAATGAATATCACAAGAATAATGAATAAAAAATGAATAACAAATAAAAAAATTAATAATGAATAAAAAAAAAAGATTTGAAAATTCTGAAACTCTTTGTGAATTGCATTCTTTGTGAATAGCATTCAAATGAATCAAAAAATTGATTCATTATACTGAATACGAAAATGAATTATTGAAAAAAATAATTAATCATTTTTTTAAAAATTTTATATATAAGTCAATTTTGCATTCATTGAATGCATTCTTATGTAGTTATGCAGTTGTACTTAAAAATCTGAATATAAATGCCGATTTTACAGCTCTGCTGAACACTAAATCTAAATCATTCATTTCAGTCGCTTTTGCTAAGCAGATGGGGCAAGTAGAAGACGAAGGAGTATTTGAAACCGTGATTTATTCCATCTAAAGTTTAAGTTGCCAACAAAATTGTTTGTAAATGTTTGAATTTTTTTGATTTTTCTGACAATATTTGTGTTTTCGGAGGAATCTGACTCAAAATGAATTGGTACAATCGGTTTTCGTCTTTGAGGTTATCTTGACGCAGAAACACAAACAGATCTGTTTTTCACTAAACTTGCCATAACTAAAAAAATTCAAAATTATTACCACAAAACGTTATACCACAAAATTATTTATTAAATGATTTATTTATTTATTACTTGTCAAAATGAATACCACATAAACGTAAGTAAACTAATGTGTGCTTTTAAAGAAAATGTTCACAATTATTAGCACAATACGAAGGGACCGCCTATAACGATTATCGTTTTCAATCGTTTCATAACAGTTATTTCTTGTTCATTATTTTTCGATCAGAAATAAAAGTTACTTCGTGGTCGTTATTTTTTTCAATCAGAAATAAAAGTTATTTCGTGGTCGATATTTTTTTCAATCAGAAATAACAGTTATTTCGTTGTCGTTATTTTTTTCAATCAGAAATAAGTTATTTCGTAGTCTTTATTTTTTTTCGATCACAAATAAGTTGTTTTTACCAGGGACCGAAAATAACTGTTATTTTACAATTTTCAGATGAAAAAGGCATAACGAAAAAGTTGCTGGAGGACTTTTTAAATAAACTAATATAATTGTAAGGGTAGCAGCTTCGAGAATATTAAACGCCTTTTAAAGTTTCGACTGTTACTATAAAAGTTAAGCTTAACTGTTATTTTTTGCCTTTTATTTTTTCGGGCAAAAATAACTGTTACTTTTGACTTTAATTTTTTAGGTCAAAAATAACAGTTATTTTGTGCCTTTTATTTTTTCGGTCAAAAATATCAGGCAATTTGTATTTTTTCAAAGACCGCTTGACTATATAAAATACTATTAAAACTAAAAAAGTGTAATAGCTCAAAATGTGCGCGCTGCTGAGACAATGAAAATTGCACCTAACTTTTTTTGGTCGTTCAAGCGGCCTTTAAAAAAATTCTAATTGCCTGATATTGTTGACCGAAAAAATAAAAGGCACATAATAACTGTTATTTCTGACCTAAAAAATAAAAGACAAAACTAACAGTTATTTTTGCCCGAAAAAATAAAAGGCATAAAATAACTAATATTTTTGTCGGAAAAAATAAAAGTTAAATGATAACTGTTAACATCTGATTTTTTTGATAAAAACCATAACCGGTACGGTCCCTGGTTTTTACCGTTATTTTTTTCGATCAGAAATAAAAGTTATTTTTTATCGATTTTTTTCGAACAATTATTTTTTGACTGAAATAATTTCCATTAGAGAAAATATATTTAAATTTTATATGTTGAGAGTGCTGAGAGCACTCTTAATTTGAATATTAAAAAAGTGGCAACAAAAATTATGAATGACACTTAAAGTTGGAAAATGGTGTCAAAAGTTGAAAAATTTGAACGAAATTTTGAATTTAATAAGTAAAATAATGTAATACAAAATTTAATTTGATTTGTTTAGATTTCCGGTTTTTGCGGTCCTGAATAACAGTTTAAATTTTTTTCTAGTTCAGATTATAGATTTCAGATTATAAATACAAAAATAAAATAAAATAAAAAAAATAAAATAAAAAAAATAATATAAAAAAACTTTTAAAAAGTTGTACTTTTTTGAAGGAAAAAATCTTTAACAACGTATATTACGTTGTATACAACGTAGTTTGTATACAAAAAACTAAAAAAGATTTTTCAACAAAATAATTATGAATATGTAACCAGTATTCCATATTTAATAAGTTTTAAAAAATCGTATATCGTGGGGTTTTCTCACGTTTTCCCTTACACAAAAAATAGTTACGGTGCTTGGATTGTTTTGACAACAGTTTGACTTTTTCCTTGTTTGTAGTTCGCTTGTATCCTAATAACACAATCAGATTCATTTGCTTTGTTCCGTCAAAAAATAACTTTTATTTCTGATCGAAAAAAATATCGACCACAAAATAACTGTCATTTGTGCTCGAAAAAAATAATGACCAAGAAATAACTTTTATTTCTGATTGGAAAAAATAACGACCATGAAATAACTTTTATTTCTGATTGAAAAAAATAACAACCAAGAAATAACTTTTTTCTGATTGAAAAAATAACGACCACGAAATAACTGTTATTTCTAATTGAAAAAAACCAACGATCACGAAGTAACTTTTATTTCTGATTGAAAAAAAATAACGACCAAGAAATAACTTTTATTTCTGATCGAAAAAATATCGATCAAAAAATAATTGGTTTGAGGTGATTTTTCTGAAAAAAAAAATCATGAAAAATTTATGTTAAAATGGAATCTCTAGCTCCCTTGCGTCACAATGCTATATTTAAAAGAATTATACAACAACTTTTTATACATGATCTTTTGATCTAAAATCTCAAAAATAATCGTTATTTTTGGTCCCTGAGATAAACTGTGTTTTTTAATATGGTATGTTTTATTTAAAAATAAAACCTTTTTGTAGTGACACTTTCCGATGGCAATTTTTTAAAAATAGTTCTCACTGTCCCTGGGTAACTCCTAGAGAGATCATATATATGACCTGGTCCTACTATTTTTTTCTCCCAATATTTTTTCACACATACCTACACCCTATCTGTCACCCTTCTCGGGTTCCCATAAAAAAAAAGATTAAAAAAACACGCACACACAAAAGATTAAAAAAAATTTTAAAATAAATATGTAACTCCCCGGGATAGCTCCTGGAAGGGTCAAATAAAGGGTGTCCCAACAAGAGCGCAATTTTTAAATTTTAAATAAAACACAGATATTTAAAAAAAATCGTGAAACTTTATTATATCGTAAAGTAGACAGAATGAGGTTATGTATGGAACAATATATCGTGCAGATGGCCGCCGCGGCTTTACTGGCATACACGCGATCTTTTAATGAAATTTTCAATGACCGTTTTGCATAAATGCTGCGGTATTTCATTAATGCAGCGTCCAATTTCCTCTTTTAAGGCTTGAGTCGTCGTTGGCTTATTCGCGTAAACCATCGACTTCAAAAAACCCCAAAGAAAAAAATCTAATGGTGTTAAATCGCACGATCTAGGCGGCCAATTCTGATCTCCATAACGCGAAATAACACGACCGGGAAATGACTGATGCAGCAATTGAATTGTTTCTCTGGCTGTATGACATGTGGCGCCGTCTTGTTGGAACCACATGCCCTCCACATTCATTTCTTCAATTCTAGGCAAGAAAAAAACTGGTTATCATTTCACGATACCGAACACCATTGACTGTTTGCGCTTGACTTGCCTCATTTTCATAAAAAAAGGTCCAATGATTCCTCCAGCCCAAAAACCACACCACACAGTGACACGTTGAGGATGCATTTGCTTCTCGTGAATCACTCGAGGATTTTCCTCACCCCAAATGCGACAATTCTGCCTATTGACGAAGCCATCAAGATGGAAATGGGCCTCGTCACTGAAGATGATTTTAGCGGCAAAATCAGCATTTTCATGTTGTCTCTCCAATACCCAATTAACGAACTCCCTTCGCTGTCCATGACCATGGTCAGCTGGCTTCAGTTCCTGAGTCAATTGAACTTTGTATGCATGAAGATGCAAATCTTTCGTCAAAATTCGCTGCATAGTGGATTTGGAGACACCAATTTGCTGAGCTCGGTGTCGAATTGAGGTGAATGGAGTTTGAGCGACATCATCACGTACAGCTGCGAAATTTTCGGTCGATCGACCTGGTCGAAAGCGCGTTGTTGTCTTTACATCACTAACAGACCCAGTTTCGGCAAATTTATCCATTAATCTCTTTACAGTTGACTCTTTTGGAGCATTATTGTGACCCCAAATTGATCGGAATTTGCGAACTGTAGCCGCAAAACTTTCACCATTTTGGTAAAACAATTTCACAATGAGAATGCGTTGTTCATTCGTGTAGCGCTCCATTTTTACTAACCTCGTACCTTCTACTAGCAAACAATAACAATTGTTCAAATGTCAAACAATGACACTTCGAATGGCGCAAAATTTAAAAATTGCGTTCTTGTTGGGACACCCTTTATATGACTTTGTAATACTATTTTTTACCCTTAACATTTCTTTCAAACATACCGACCCTCTACCTGCCACCCCCTGTCTTCTGGGGGTACCCATAAAAACACAAAAAAAAATTCGAAAATAATTCAAAGCAGGCAAGATTGCAAGTGTCGGCAGATAACTTTGATGGTTATAGGTTCAGTTTAGCTCATTCTCAACACCCTATGAAGTTAAAATTCAAGGATTTTTAAAAGTAAGTCCCATACATTTTTTTCGAAAATATTTTTTTTTTTTAATCAAAAACTGGTTTATATGAAAATATGTTGAACAAATGTTTACATATTCTTTATTTCCAATCAAATGCATTTAAATTTTTCTAACGTGAATTTTGATCTTAAGTCCGCTAAATTGTAAATTCAGACCAGTGTGCGATGTGCTGATATACAGTGGGTTGCCAAATTACAGCCCTATTCTGGCAAATTAACAAATTGTTAACCAGTATTTTGAATTATTCTATGTGTTTTTTGTTTTCAATTTAAAGCTCAAAAAACAAAATTTGTTAATGAAATTGTCAATAACTGAAAAGCTGTTGACAATTTTTATCAAAATTTTTTATATTTGAGCTTCAAATTTTGTTTTGAAATAAAAAAATTACAACAAACACATAGAAAATTTCAAAATACTGGTTAACAATTTGTTAATTTGCCAGAATAGGGCTGTTAATGGGGACAACCTTTTAAATTTGAATTTATCGTTAAGTTAATTAATCAACCTTTAATTTAGTTAAAATGAATTTTCTTTATAAATTCACAGCATTGCATTAGTATATGAAATTAAATTTTTAGTTTTCAAAGTGTAAAGACAATGAAAGCAAACAGAAAATGTGTTAGATTTAAAGATTATTAGCGATTACTGGTGCTGATAGATTTTTAGCGATAGGTTTTAATCGGATAGAGATATTGGTAAACATTTTTCACATAAATTATTTTGAAAGCTTGACCATTCTGTAGAATTTATTAAAACATTTCGAAAAAATTAGCTTCGTCAAAAAAAAAAAAAGAAACGACAGCTAGCTTTGTTTTTTTATAACAGAAAATGTAAACAATTTTCATTAAACTGGAACAACTTTTGCTAATAAATGCCATGTCATATGAAGGCTTATAAAAAAATGCAATTTTGAGTGTTTATTTTAACAACATAACGAACTTTTGAGTCATTTTTGAATTAAATAATGTAAACATAAATTCACTTTTTAAAGGTTGTCCCAATTAATTTCGCAACCCACTGTATTTATATACTGCTGAAAATTAAATTTTCCTCTTTTTCTTCATTTCGACTTGCATAAAAAATTAATTATGCATAAAGAATTAAGGCTTAAAATATTTTTCGAGTATGTAGAAATGTCTTTAGTAGATAAAAAAAAACCCAGTTTTTAAATATTTTTCCTCGTTTGTCTGTAATGACTCTTGAAAATTATCAATTTTTTACGAAATTATTCAAGCGTTGTTACATTAATCGACTTTAAAGGCGTCTGAACAAAAAACCTTTGATTATTTCTCGAAAATGTTTTGGGATCGTGCTAATTAGACTATTTTTAAACAATGTAATCAATGTAATTAATCAAAAGAGCTCATGAATTTTGGTATTTATTTCAACTTTTCACTATAACAAAAATCAAAATTTCCTATAGTGTATTGCATCGATCAATTTCATATTTTTATACAGCTCTTCTGCATTTCATTGGCTAGTAATGATAAGAAGAACATAAGAAGACAGCATTTTCAGTGTAAATAAAAAGTAAGCCTACACGTGCTAGACTATAACTTTGTTTAACAAAAATGGTTTTCAAAATGATAGCTTTGAGAAATATAACATGGTTACTCTGTTGCAAAAAAGCTGTTCGACAGTGTTATTATATCTATTTGAAAAAGTAGATTCAAATAGTTTTGCAAGCAGCTCATAAATAAGTTAGCATGTTTGTTGTATTTTATGCTTGGGCAAAAATTCATCATATTTGTTTTACATAATATTGGTTTATTATTATTTTTTTTTTTAACACTACAAACCAAAAACATATACATTTCGATGGGGTTTATGTTAGTTACTTATTTTTGTTGTAATTGTTGTTGTTTTTGTTTTTATGTGTGCTTAGTTTATGGTTCATATTGAAGAAAATCAGCGAAGTAAACAAAAGAAAAATTAAAAATTAAACCAGTATTTAGCAAATAATCAATAACAGTTACGCATAAATAAAGTTATATAAATTTATTTGAGCATTTATCAAAATAAGTTCTTAAACAAATTTCTGAATCTCAATCACATGTTTTGTTTTGTTTTGTTTTGCTTTGCTTTTTCCCCGCGGATTTAGTTTTGAAATATCGAATCGAGAACGCTATTTCGTCAAATTAAAAACAAACAAAAAAAAACTAATAATAATAAAAAATAGAAACAAAACCATTGAGTTTCGCATAAAAATCACATTCTTACAATTAGAGTAGGTATAAATCTAAATTTAGTTGCTTTTACAAAAATTTAGCCAGTTACAAAATGATTGACACTATTTTTTTTTTATAACAATGACAGCTAATAAAGAAACATATCGTGTAAGCTAAGAAATTATAAAATTATGACTATTTTTAGTTTAATTGTAAACGGCGAGCTAAAAACTAGATATTTACAAACGCTTTTTTAGCTTAGTTTATTTTTTATTTAAGCTAAATAGTTTCATATGTCTTTCGTGTTTCGACATCAACTGTCGAAATTCATCAAAACTGATGCTTGACACCCGTGGAATTGGAAAAATATATAAATTGTAAACATAAATTATTATAAGATTTCAAGAACTAAATCGAAACATTTTAAAATAGTTTTTAAAAGAGGAATATTAGGAGTGTTTTTGAGAGAAAAAGAAACAACTTTTTGATAAAGTTTTGAAAAAATAAACAAATTTTTGTATTTATTGTAAAGTATTCAAACGGACCGACACTCGGACAAAAGCTAAGCGGTAAACTTAAATTGAAACGGTCTACAAGAAATAAAAATAGTTTTTAAAAAACATCTTTCCGCGCAACACTTCATATAAAAAGTTATTTAAATTTAAATGTACATTTACATACACATAGCAGACATCTAATATCCTTAGCTGTTAAGTTTTTATTTTAATTTTTAAATTTATGTAGGCGTGTGTAAATATATGTAGTAGTTTGTTTACGGTTATATGTATATGTACAAAGAGTAGTTAATTTGTGTTTGTGTGTGTGTATTAGCTTAGCCAATAAAATAATTAAAATTATATAATAAAAATATTTTGGTTTTCTATGACAAGAACATTATTTATAGACGCGTGCTTTACAACAATTGCCACCTAAAAGGCTGCTACGTTTTTTTCTTTTTGTTTGCAATTGTTTTTTTGTTTTACATTTTTTGAAAAATTATTTTAGTACGCGCGTGCTTGGAAGTGGCAACGAAACTACAACAACAAAAGCATTTCCACTAGCTTTCTTCTTCATTATTACTTATTGCTGTTGTTAATGATGTTTTTATTGTTGTTCGTTCTCATAACTTAAATAAAAATTATTTAAAATTTTATAAAAAAAACCATAAAAAGTTATTTGTTTTAAATCTATTGATTTGTATTAACTATAGTTAAATATAGTATTTGTGTATAAACTTTTTCTTGTGTTTGTGTAAAGTTATGTTGTTGTTGTTTATGTTGTTGTATATCACTAGTTTCTAGTTAGACTTTATAATTATCGTTTGCTGCTGCTGCCACTACTTTATCATTTTCTTTGTATTAGCTGTTTTGTTTTGTTTTTCTTTTTATTATTAAAAACTATGTTTAAATATATTTATATATAATTAGTTGCTTGTTTGTTTAAAATATTTTTTTTATATATATACATGTTTGTGTGTACATATATATATGTAGTTGTTATAATTATTATTTAAATTGTTTAAAACTAAATTACTTATTGAGCTAAAACTAGTCGCCAGGATGTTCGGGACAGGAGCGATTTACCTCGAACCATCGATCGATGCAGCTGTTTAAAGAAAAAATAGTTAAATTTTAAAGCGGTGAAGTTTTAAAAGAATTCAAAACAATAGTTTACCCTTTATGATAAATACAGAGACATGGCAATCGCGCAATAACATCACCAGGGTTTAAATCTTCCAGACAGATCACGCATTCACCCTTAGCGTCGGTTAGAACGTCCTCTGTAGGTGAAAGATAAATAAAAAATTAAATAAAAATTTAGAATACAGAACATTTAGAGCTAGAACATTTTCCAATAATAACATTATCCATATCTGTGGACTTTTGATAAAACAATTTCTCTCGAGATAAGAAAATTTTCCAGGATTTCAATCATATATGATATATAAAATTATCGTCGTACTTTTACGATTTTTAGTAAAAGAGAAGGGCATCGACAAATTAAAATGTTGCGATTTTTTTTTAAAATTTTATTTGACAAAACGGTTCTCTCAAACAGTTTATGGATTACATAGATCATGTTTAGATATTATTTTGACAAAAACTATATTATATACATTAGGGCGGGACAAAAACTATATTATATACCGAGTTTAAAGTTTGCAGCCAAGGGTAATCTGTGCTGTATTCTAGCGTATCCCCTCTCTGACCTGGCCGAACCAGAGAGAAACACTGGCTCTACCATGGTATTGGGGCTCGCCATGGCCGACTTTTTCTTTCCCCTTTTAACCTCATAGCCTCTCGCGCTGCTCCGGTGGCAAAGGGGGCGTAAGAACCAGATGATGACAACTAAAAATTCAAAAACCAAAAACCAACCCGCAGTGCTAGGGGATAGCATAGAAGATGAACTGCTTGCCTCCAGTCAGGAGACAATCGTTGAAGGCACAGAGAGTACCAGCCATAGTACTCCTGGGCCTTCTAGTCAAACACAAAATACCATACCCGAGACCACCAGCCACAGTGGCTCGACAAAACCATCCACATCCTGCTCCAATGTGACCACCAGCCATAGTGGTCCGAAGAGCAGGAAATCCCACGGAGCGCTAGTGAAAGCGAAATATACCAAGGCTCTGTTCATTCTTGCCAAGATAGACAAAAATGCGGAGCAGGGTACGGTTCAGGAGCGCGACGTGGAAGACAAACAAAAATGCGAGGCTACGATTGATGAGTACCTGAAGTACCAGGCCACTCAGCCTGCTGACGCAGCCAATTCAAAGCGAAATCGGTCGCAAGATGCGATCGACGTTTCGAAGAGGGCAAAGGTCAGCGGCAAGTCAACCGTGGCTGAGCAACCGACAACCAGCCAGCGCGCCTTTAGTGAGGTAGCCAGGGATCACCTACAGGTGGCGCTGATTGACGCGAACTCAAACAGCCACAAGCGGATTTCGGAAGAGTGGGGCAACATCGAAGCCAAGTTGTCCGAGATGGTCATTGAGCATCTTCTCGGCAACAAGGGTGGTGCGCTTCCATCTTTCGAATCTGCGGATGTAGACGCGTGGGACGGCTTAAGCCTTAAGCTAATCCCGGCTAAGGATATTCCGAGGAGACCTCGTGCTCGCATTTGGTTGTCTAAGATTTGGCTTGAGAAAAACAAGCTCATCGAAATCCTCCAACTGCACAACCCATACATTCCCATGAACGACTGGGCTGTCATCAAGACTGAGGACCCCCAGCGATAGTGACCTTCCTACTGCTTATCTCAGACGAGTGCCTGGGTGCTCTGGAGAAAGCGGGCAACACCCTTAGGTTTGGCATCCGTGGTGCCAAACTAAAGATTTTCAAAGAACCGTCCGCGGAAGAAGGCGTCAGCGCCGATGATATCCTCGATTCCCTTACAATCGAGGATCCGACGGTGCCTTCCACGCAGCAGCCACAACAACCACCAGCCACGTAATGCCACTATCGGTAATACAGGTTAACCTGCAGCACGCCAGATGTGCTGCTGATAATCTGGCCATCCTCATGATGGAGGATGGTATCGACGTGGGCATTATACAGGAGCTCTGGGTCAGAGACTCAGTAGTAAAAGGGTTCCAGAACAACCACTACAACATCTACTACAATAGAACAGCAGGTAAACCAAGAACTTGCATTGTAGCCAAAAAGCACATACACTTATTTCTACTCCCTAACCTTAGCTCTGCAGACCTGACAGTTGTCAAACTGGAGGGCGCCAACAATCTTTTCATAGCCTCAGCCTATATGGGCCACGACAGGGAAGCTCCTCCTGACGAGGTGAAGCGATTAGTGGCTACGGCAATGCTGGACAACACCACCACAATTTTGGGCTGCGATGCCAATGCGAGACACACACTATGGGGCAGCTCTGAGATAAACACTAGAGATGAGTTTTTATGCGACTTTATAATAAACTCTAATCTAAACATATGCAATAAAGGAAATACACCTACTTTCACCTTTCCAAGTACTGACAACTTCACAGGCTGGAGTGAGGTCTTGGATATTACCCTTTTATCCGAAAACGAGTCTCTATAAGTAGTCAATTGGAGAGTTTCGAGCAAAAGTTCCTTCTCGGATCACAGCTTGATCCTCTTTGATTTGAATCTTGAAAACAGGGGCCCCTCTTCCATTTCGTAACCCCAAACGTACTGACTGGGCCAAATTTGCCGAAGTGGCTCGCCCAAAAATCCGTTCTTTAGCCTACAAGCAAATCTCAACTGCGGAGGAGTTAGACTCTTCCGTGGAGGCCCTAGAGCAAACCATGCAGGTTGCCTTTAGAGTCTCATGTCCCATTAGCAGGGGCAAGAAGAAATCTCTTCCTCCGTGGTGGAGCAAAGATCTATCCGACCTTAGGAAAAGGGTTAGGAAAACTTTCAACTCGTGTCACAGACAGTGTCTTTGGCAACCATACACAGACATCCTCAAAACCTACAAGAAAGCAATTCGAGACGCGAAAAAGCATTCTTGGCAGGAATACACCAAATCGATAGACAATATAAAAGAATCAGCAGGACTAAGCAAAATCCTGTCCAAAGAAAGCACCAGTCCATCTTTCATTCGGAAAGACGATGGTACGTGGACAGAATCTACGAATGAATCCCTGGAACACTTACTCAACACACACTTTCCCGGCTGCAGGAGCAACTGCAATGAGAACTTAGGTATAGAATCACCTGAGGCAACTGCGGCGGTTCCGACTGGCTCCTTTATCTCAATGGAAAGGGTTATCTGGGCCTTAAGCAGCTTCTCTCCATACAAATCCCCAGGTCCCGACGGCATACTTCCAATAATGTTGCAGAAACTACAAGATGTAGTTGCACCTATCCTACTCTCTATCTTCACTAAGTGTCTCTGCCTTAACTACACTCCAAGGAGCTGGAGAAGAGTTAAGGTAATATTTATACCCAAAGCTGGGAGGAGAGGCCACGAATCAGCCAAGGATTTTAGACCAATAAGCCTCACATCATTCGCACTGAAAACCCTAGAGCGTGTACTGGATATTTATCTCAGGGACGTTCTAAAGGGTGCTAACATATCCAGCGCCCAACACGCATACCTCAAGGGCAGATCCACAGATACCGCCCTACACGAGGTTATAACCACTATTGAAAGATCAATCTACTTCAAATATTACACTCTTGCGGCCTTCTCAGACATAGAAGGGGCTTTTAACAATATTCATACTAGGGCCATTTTTGATTCTCTTACCAACCTTGGTGTACAAGCACCGGTGAGAAACTGGATAGTCTCAATGCTCAGTAACAGAATAATCCAGGCAGACCTGGGTGGCTGCCAACTCACGAGATTTGTCAGTAGGGGTACTCCGCAAGGAGTAGTGATCTCCCCCCTACTCTGGCTCATCGCCATAAATGAATTTCTTAATACACTAAATTGCAATGGGGTCAAAGTGGTGGCTTATGCGGATGACGTGGTTGTTATGGTGTCAGGACTGTTCCCCTCTACGCTCAGTGAGCTATTGGAGGTTGCTTTGGGAAAACTCAGTGTCTGGGCTGCCAGGTTCGGCCTAGGAGTTAACCATAGCAAGACGGAACTGATGTTATTCACCACAAAAACCAAAGCGCCACAATTTGTCCTTCCAAAGCTCAACAACCAACCTCTTACACTATCCAGTAGCGCAAAATATCTAGGTCATGGTATAATTATTTTTCAAGGTAGCCGTGACAGCTTTTTGACGATTGGTAGTTGTCAAAAACAGCTAAAGAATGTTGTAGTTTGCTGCTGTTAACTAGCTATGTGCTTATTTATAACTTATATTTGATTCATTAAACTTATTCGCGAAGTTGATTGAAATGTTTTTAGTTTGCTGCGGTTGACTAGCTATGTTTAAGTCGTCGCTTATTTTTTCACTTTTCTTTGATTAATTGCATAAACAGATAATTTTGACAACTACCCATCGCCGCTCGTGAGAAAAAAGCCAGTCTACGCGGCTACCTTGTCAAATAATTGTATCATGATCTAGGTGTCATTTTGGATCCTAAGCTGAGCTCGAAAACTAACATCGAACAAAGGGTCAAGAAGGCCTGCATTGCCTTCCACGCCTGCAAAAAAACCTTTGGTAGAAAATGGGGTCTTCAACCAAAAATGCTCTTATGGCTATACACAGCGGTAGTGCGAGCTATCTTGGCGTATGGTGCACTAGTATGGTGGCCTGCACTGAATAAATGCATAGGTATCACAGGGGGTATCCGCTCATGCCCCACTGATGCACTTAATGTCCTGACACATTTACTCCCCATAGATTTACACATTAAGCTTACTGCAACAAACAGTGCAGTCAGACTCAGAGAGTCGTACAACTGGCGAAATAGACCATATGGACACAGCAACATTCTTAACCCGCTACCTCGGAAACTGATTCCTCGAAAAACGGACTACGACACTCCCAAACTCGACTTCACGAAATCCTTTACAACCAAGTTTCCCACCAGGGTGGAATGGCGCAATGGGGGAATTGATCTAGCCTTCGATGTGTCCTTCTACACGGATGGCTCCAAGATGGAGTGCGGAGTGGGAGCGGGCATATACTCTGAGAAACTGGGGGTGGCGGACTCTTTTCGTCTACCAAACTCAGTCAGCATCTTTCAGGCCGAGCTTTTTGCGATAAGAGAAGCTTGTCGCACCCTAAGGAGAGCTAACACCAACCACCTTAACGCAGCTATTCTGACGGATAGTCAAACTGCCGTTAAATCTTTAGCTGCGATCAGTACCAACTCCAAACTGGTAAGGCAGTGTAAGGATGAACTGGCCCGGCTAAGTCACCAACTTAGCATTACCATAATCTGGGTTCCCGGCCATAGGAACATTTATGGTAATGAAAAGGCGGATGAATTGGCTAGGCGGGGTTCTTCCCTTGACGTTTCCAGAGAGGAACCAGTCGAAGTTCCACTGAACACAGTCAAGGGAGGAATTCGTTCTTACTACTTAACCTTAGCCGGTCGTAGATGGAGAGAACTACCAACCTGCAACACATCAAGAAAAATATGGCCCCTTTACAACATAGGCAGAACTCAACAGATGCTCTCAAAGCCCCGGAACGACATAGCCAGATTAACGGCTATTATTACGGGTCACTGGTGCATCGGAGTTCATGCCGAGAGAATCGGACTACCTTTCAACACCCACTGTCGCAGCTGCGATGACCCAAATGAAAAAGAAACACTAACAACGCTTGGCAGGCCCTTCCTCAGCAACCTAGAGGAACTCTCAACAACAAAAATCAACAATCTCCTAACGTTCATCAATTGCACCGGATGGTTATAATCTAGCAGTGCGCTACCCAGTCAACCAACAGAAACACGAGGTTATGGTATCAAAACGGCTCACTAGAGCTACTTGGATCCTACTTGCATGTAGAATCACCATCTAAACCAACCAACCAGGGCGGGTCGATTTAAAAATCCCCCATTGTTCAGTGAAAATCGTATTCTAGGGATCAAAATAAGAAACTTTGCCCGAGGAACTATACCTCTAAAACGAATTCTAATGCCCAACTTTTGACTTTTGTCCCGTAGGGTGAAATTTTGAAAAATTCCTCTTTGACCCATTTAGAGTGCCCCAATCGAGTCCAAATGTATGACCGACCCCCACTAACTTTGGAGGGCCGATCCACCCATGCCAGTGGCACACCCCCCAAGGGGGTTCCCCATACAAACATTTCAAAAAAATCACCATTTTTGGCACTTTACATGAAAAAATCAGCCAGGGGATTCCAGGGGGTGTGCCACTGGCATGGGTGGATCGGCCTCCAAAGTTAGTGGGGGTCGGTCATACAATTGGACTCGATTGGGGCACTCTAAATGGGACAAAGAGGGATTTTTCAAAATTTTAACCATAATAAATTCGAATTATTTATGTTATGCATTATATTTTTTTTTGCATTAAAAAAATATTTTGTTAATTAAAATTTTAATTTTATTAAAAATATGCATATACTCTTTACTACAGGAAAAATAAATAATTAAAATTTTTCCGATATTTATTTTTATTTATTAAACATGCCTTTGAATTACATTTAGTTTTTACCAACATAAAAAATTAACAAAAACAACATATTCATCACTAAAAATATAAAGCGAAAACTTTTTATAAAGCAAAAAAATTTTTACATGAATTTAATTGTGAGCTTTTTAGATGAAGCAAGTGTTGAAGAAGGCAAAAATAACAACAAATTTGTTTGGATTCATTCTTATTTAGAAGATGAAATGCTTCAAAATAGTTTTGAAAAATAAAAATGAAAAAAAAAAAATAGAATTTTTCTCTGCCACTGTAAAAAAAGGAATTCTACGTCTATACATACGATACTATCGAAACTTTGTCTTTTTTTTAAATATTTCTTTGTACAAATCGTGCGTAACGCCAGTTTGGAAATGCCCATATGTCTTAAAGCAAAAGCAAATATAGGCTTTAACTAACAATATCTCGCCAAACAAGATGCCGTTCTCGATTTTTACCCAGTGTCCTGTGTGAATTATATTCGAATCTCAAGGTACACTTGAAATAGCACAGAACTTTTGATTGTTATCTAATTGTCAAAATGTTGGTGGTATTGATAAAAATGTTTAAGTTTTCCTTAAAGGACCCCGCACTTATTTTATGGAAATTGGGTTTTGGTCGAATTTTCTCATATTAGATCTTGACATTCTGATAAAAAGTCACTATAAGCACAAAGCTCTAGGTTATATAGTTTATGTACATTTGAGCCAGAATCTGTGATTGGAAGTGTGTCCCAGATCAACGTTTCAACTCGTCGCTGGTGATTCTTTGGGCCAAAAAAGAAAAATATTGTATGTTAGAGGAGGTCCATCTCCCCCTGTTTGGAATTATAAGCGAAAGAATGGCAAACAATGCTATTCGTAGGTGTCATCAGTTATAAAACAATAACTTGCAAAGTATTACAGATAGGAACCATTGAAACGGTTTTTACAGCTTTTTAATAAGTTAACTGATATCTGTTACAGGTTTTGGATATTTTTTATGGCAACTATAGACTATTTATATGGTTATAAATAATTTATGGCAACTTAAATATGAAAAATATGTTTTTTTTAAATATTTTCACTAAAGCTAAGTATGCTGTAGGAACGAAAATTTTTAGACATTTGATTCAACACGCGAAATTTTGGTGTAGACTTAACACTAACACATGCTTGCCATAACGTGTTTGTTGAATGTGTTAGTTGAACAATACCCAATCACCCAAACAAGCTTAGAACCGTAAGCATCAAGCTTGGAAAAAGCTTTATATTACTTTTAGAAAATGCTTACAAGTAATGGTAGAATAAACGAAAACGATCGCTTGGAAAAATATTCCTTACTATAAGCTTTATCCAAGTGTTTCTGTACAATTGGAAATTAGTATCTGAATAAGCTTTTTCCAAGTGTTTCTTTACAATTGGAAATTAATATCTGAATAAGCTCTTTTCCACGTGTTTCTTTACAATGGAAATTAGTATTTCAATACGCAACTTTTATGTATAAATATATTTACCAAACAATGCGCAGCCATCTTTAATTGACAAATAAGAATAAAAAAAAAAAGAAAATTCGCCGGTTCGAGAAGCTGTATACCGTCCTCATTAAATTTAAAGGACAAGAACTACAATTGAGGGCTTAAAATGCAAGACGGGGGCAAGTCGAGTTTGACAGTGAGAAATGAGGACGGTACAGCTTCTCGTACCTTCGAATTTTCTTTTTTTTTATTCTTATTTGTCAATTTAAGATGGCTGCGTATTGTTTGGTAAATATATTTATACATAAAAGTTGCGTATTGAAATACTAATTTCCAATTGTAAAGAAACACTTGGAAAAAGCTTATTCAAATGCTAATTTAAAACTGTAAAGAAACACTTGGAAAAAGCTTATTAAAATACTTATTTCCAATTGTAAGGAAACACTTGGATTAAGCTTATAGTAAGGAATATTTTTCCAAGGGATCGTTTTCGTTTATTCTACAATTACTTGTAAGCATTTCCCAATAGTAATCTAAAGCTTTTTCCAAGCTTGATGCTTACGGTTCTAAACTTGTTAAAATTTTATTCCAAGCTTGTTTGGCTGATGGGGTATTGTTGACGGTCATATAAAAGGCAGCAAAATTTTGACATTTTAACTCTCCAATCATGGTTGTGAACTTGGCTGCATTGAACAAATTTTGCGGTTCAACAGCGTACTAACCAACGAAAAAAAAATTTTGCTACCTTTTTGCTATCAAAAACGCAATGTATTTCTTACGAAAGATTTATTTTCGCTTCTACTGCAGACTAAGCTTTACCAACGAAAAAAAAATTTCGCTTCCTTTTCGCTGTCAAAAACGCAATGTATTTCTTACGAAAGATTTATTTTCGCTTCTACAGCATACTTAGCTTTATGCTCATTTTGCAAAAAAGATGTTACTAATTTTATTTTTTTTTCTGATGCAGCCTTAGTCTCTTAAGAATTCTTTGCAATATTTCATTATAAGGCCTTATCGTAGAGTATATGTATAAGAGAAAATTATTTATTTTATAAAAACTATGAAATTACTAAGATTTGTAGAAATTTTATAAATACTACGTTTGTGAAAAAGTTTTAAAAACACTTTTTTCCATTTACCCATTTCAAAGTACACAAAAATAAAACTTTTATGTATATTTTGATTTTGGTTTTTTTGGTGGTAAAAAAAATATTTTTAGGAAAATTTTAAGGTACGAAGTATGTTTATCTCTCTAAATCCCTCTAAAAAAACATCCGAACCAACTTGGAAAAGTTTCAGTGATTTTTCTTATCTAAAAACAATACTAGATCGAACTAGTGAAATCGGTATCGCCGTGCAAAAATGATGTTTATATGTGTAATCTTCTGTAGATATGGATGAGAAAAATCTTAAGGAGTTACTGCAAGAATTGGGAATAGAAAGCGTATTTAATTGTTTAAAAGGTAAGTGTTAGTACATTTCAACTTTGATTTATTTCTGTTTTCCTACGATATAAATATATTTTATCTAATCAAGTTTCATATAGAACTTTAATATACCTTTATGCAAAAAGACGATTTAATAAAAGCGTTTCCACAATTTTAAAAGAAAATTAAAGTAAAATACATTCATCAAAATCTGTAAAAAATAAGTTCCCGAGTAACAGTGGGTAAATCAGCTTGTTATTAATATAAAATATATTTTGAATATATATCTGATGAAACCTGTAGCAGGGCCGAAATTGCAATAAAATCCGCTAGTGATGTTTTCCTTTTCATATTGAAAACGGTGTTGTTGTTTCTTTGGAAAAATTCGTTAGAGCAACCTGACCTTGTTCTAACCTGACCCAAAGCTTAATAAACGTTTTTAAATTATCAAACAATTAGAATTTGTATTTAAAATCAAGAATGATTTGAACTATCAACCATTTAGAATTTGTATTTAAATCATAGAAAATCAACTTAATAAATAACAAGGTCATATAGAAAACTTTAATCAAATGGTAGAGCGCGACCAAAAACAGAAACAGCCTGAAAATATGTTAGCAAAATCTAAAAACAACTTCAGTAACCATGCTTTGTTAGTGGTGAATTCCAACAGACTGTTGGACTCCATTATAATAACATAAGCATATAACTAAAGTAAAGGAAAAATACAACAACAACATGAAAATATGAAAGGGAGAAAAACTGAGAAATTGACACTGAAATCTCATAGCCTCTGTGGTGTTGAGCGCTAATGCGCTTGCACGGTGCACAGTGCACTTTTTAGAGCAGTTATCTGTCCGAAAAAGAGTAAAATTTAAAAAAACATGCTTAGAATTAAATAATTTTTCTTTAATATCACTTAGAATTTTCCATAGGTTTTTAATCTGGTTCTTATTTGTATCTACCTTGTATCGTTTAAAAGATATAGGGTGTCAAATATGTAACTTTTTTTCAAAATTTTACAAAATTGTCGAAAGTGAAATTTTCTTCGATTTTGAAACCAACTCGTGGGAAAGTGTTTAAAAAAGTTAGTTTTTTTCTAAATAAGGAGTATATAGAATATCAAAAATATTAAACTAAATCGCCGTAGCTTTTATGATAAATTTACAAAAATTACGAATGAAAAACCATTTTTTTATGAATTTTCAAATTTAAGTAAGCTTTTATTAATCGGAATCCATAGGTATTACACCATAAGAAACCCTGATGTATTTATTTTTATGTGCCATATGATTTTGAGCCGGCCTGATCCGGCCTTAGGATCCGGAATCCATACGAATTACACCATAAGAAACCCTGATGTATTTATTTTTATGTGCCATATGATTTTGAGTCGGCCTGATCCGGCCCTTGAACAAAGTTTTGAATTTTGTCTAAAAACACAGTGATTTTTGAGATTTTTCTGTATTTATTTGATGTTTCCTTTAACTTTCAGGACAGTTTGGAAAAATGATCGACCGTCTTCAGGGCAATATTGCCGTCCTGTTGAATTTTCTTATTCGAAAGAAACAAAAGAGCTAATAGTAGTAGATAAACATAATTGTATGAAGAATTAAATTAAAAGCGTAAAGAAAACGGAGTATCTATGCAAAAATGAAAAAAGAGTGAAAATAAATCATATCAGGTAAATTTTAAATACTAAATAAGCAAATGATGCATTTTTAAAAATATAAGGGCATTTCACGATCTTGTTGCATCGTTGCAAATGCAAAACAAACAGCTTTTAAAAGCTTTTAAAAGCATTAAAAAGCTTTTGCAACATATGCTTTTTGTTTTTGTAAAAGCTGTTTTTTTCATTTGCAACGATGCAAAATAAAAAACAAAAAGCATTTGCTGCAAAAGCTTTTCAATGCTTTTTGTTTTTGTAAAAGCTGTTTATTTTGCATTTGCAACGATGCAACAAGATCGTGAACTGCCCTAGTGTTATTAAATTTTTATTACGAAATAAATCAACCAAATCTTGTACCGCTTGCCATGCCACTCAAAAGCAATTTTATAATATCAATGAATTGGTTTTTGAAGATATTGAAAGTATGTATGTAAATTGTACTTTCACCTCTACATGCAAGAATACGGTTCATGGAGCATTGTTTAAAGATTGCATATGAAATTGAATTTCAAAAATTTTAACTGAATAATTCTGAATTTGAAAATAAGAATGCCCATGATAGGGAATCATTAGAAATGAGTTCATAGCTAAAGAAAAAAAAAATTCAAGAGATGTTTCGAAATATTAGTGGTCTACGGGTTTATTTTCCTAAGCAAGGATTTGGAAATACTAACGATGGCAACACTGAGAGGAGATTTTTTGAAGATGTTTAAACAACAGCAGCAATAACTAAAATTAATGCCGATCTTTTGTACGGGTTCATAAAAATTGTTTGTACCATAAATTCTGGCCAGGTAGTCGATGCTGAAAAATTTGGAAAATTCGCTTCAGAGATCCAAACTTTATACAAACAATTACATAGTTAGAGAGATGTTGCATCAACTCTCCATAAGGTATTTTGCCATGGGAAAGAAATAATTAAATACCATTTCTTCCCAACTGTCGAGTTATCGGAAGAGGCACAAGAAGACAGAAACAAAGACTATAAAAATTATAGGCTAAGCCATACAAGGAAAAATAATAGAGAAAATCAAAATACGGATTTAATGACGACGCTTATGATATCTTTGGACCCACTTATTACATCATAACGACATTACGAGGTAAAAAATAAAATAAAAACAGAAAGTGTCGATGAAAATGAAGATTTTAAAGATTTATTAGTTGAAAACTAAGAAAAAAGAGATCAGTAGCGGAATTCCCAAAAATTTAACTATAATAATCAGGGACCGAAAATAACTGTTATTTTACAATTTTCAGATGAAAAAGGCATAACGAAAAAGTGGCCGGAGGACTTTTTTAAATAAACCATTAGTATAGTAATGGCAGCAGCTTTGCGAATATTAAATGCCTTTTAAAAGTTTGGCTGTTACTATAAAAATTCAAATTAACTGTTATTTTTTGCCTTTTATTTTTTCGGGCAAAAATAACTGTTATTTTTGACTTTTATTTTTTAGGTCAAAAATAACAGTTATTTTGTGCCTTTTATTTTTTCGGTCAAAAATATCAGGCAGTTTGTATATTTTCAAAGGACGAATAAAAAACTTTAAGAACTAAAAAGTTTTATAGCTCAAAATGTGCGCGTTGATGAGACGATAAAAATTGCATAAAACTTTTTTTGCCGTTCAAGTGGCCTTTAAAAAAATTCTAATTGCCTGACATTTCTGACCGAAAAAATAAAAGGCACAAAATAACTGTTATTTTTGACCAAAAAAATTAAAGTCAAAAGTAACAGTTATTTTTGCCCGAAAAAATAAAAGGCATTAAATAACTAGTATTTTTGTCGGAAAAAAATAAAAGTTAAATAATAACTGTTAATATCTGACTTTTTTGATAAAAACCATAACCGGTACGGTCCCTGATAATAATCGTTGTCGTTATCGGCCATTGTGCGTGCCACGTTCATAGAAAATGACAATTTTGGTAACTAACGATATCGAAAATCATCGGTAATGCATTTGAGAATTCCACTACAGAATTTCTTTATACAATTTTTGAAATTGTATGGAGTATCTTAATTTTTCGTTCATGTTAATAGTCACCCTGTAAAATAATCATGGTATAATTATTGTTTACATAATTTATTTACAAAAAATACTTAAATCAACTTTATTTAAAATTTTCAAAAGGTTAAAAAATACCAAATGTTCTTCAGCAAATATTTTAAAAACAACTGGGTTTATTTTTAAATAATTTTAATAATTGGAGGCAATAGACCTTAAAAATTCAAAAAACTAATTAAATGTAGAGAAATAACGTTTTTTTATCCATTTTGCTGATCAGTGAAGTCAGCAAAAATTTTACCCCTATTTGCATGTGTTTATAGTCACCCTGTAAAATCATCGTAAGACTAATGATTCTTTTTATTGTAATTATAGTTAGTTTAAGAATAAAATATTACAATTAAAAAACAGCATTCAAAAATATTGACTGGTTCAAAATTATAGATTTTTGGACAGATAACTGCTCTAAAAAGTTTCTGTGTCACAAAGATTTCTGATGAAGATTGTAGCAGGGTTCAAATTGCAAAGAAATCAGCTAGTGATGTTTTCCTTTACATATTGAAAATATTGTTGTTTCTTTGGAAAAATTCGTTAGAGCAATTAATTGTTCTAACCAGTTCTAAGGCTGCCCACATAGTAAGCGCCGAAGCAGACAGGCAGGCAGACAGGCACAGGAAAACTATGTGAACAAGAGAGAAAAAAGTTATTTCTATCTCGTTTCTTCGCAGGGCCTGCCTGCCTGCTTCGGCGTTTACTATGCGGGCAGCCTTAGGCTTTCCGCAGAGTAAGCGTCGAAGCAGGCAGGCAGGCAGATAGGCACCAGTGCGACAAAAGTGGCTTCATACAGTTTCATATAAATCAGCTCGAAGTCCACACAGTGACGGCAGGCAGACCAAAGCAGGCACAGCGGGAAAAGTGTTTTGTCCTGGTTTCTCGCAGCTGATTTTGCGTGTTTGTCTAATTTTTGTTAAAAATAGATGGGCACTTTTTTTTTAACGCAGTTTTAACGCAAGGAAGAATTTATATTAGATGCATTATACGTTTATTTTTTTTTGTCGTTGGACGAAACATACTCACAAACATAATAAGCAACAGCGCATGTGTATATATTATGATAAACACACAAAATCAACACCATGCAAACACAACATAGCAACGAGTGTGAAGATTTTTTTGTTCTTGTGCATCTATGTTGTTGTTGTTATTGGTGATAAATTTTGAATAACTGAAACAACGAAAATTATGGGTTGATGAAATTACCAATTGTTGGACTTGTAAAACAGATGAAAAGTAATCCTTTTAATGCGTTGTTGTTCGCATTTAATACACATTTTGTGGAATCAGAACTCAAAGGACTGTTTTGATTTTGTTTTCATCATCTTTTGAGTAAAAAAAGAATGAAAACAAAAAAACAGCAACAACAGAATAAATTCGTCGAAATACACATACAAACAACAGCAGCGGCTGAGTCGGCGCACATGATAGAGTGAAAGTTGTGTTTTATTTTTGTTGACAAATTCGTGCAATTTACTCTTATTTTTTTGGTTTTTCAATAAGCACAACAAAACTAATTGACATGAAGTCAGTAAGAGCAAAATAGCAAAATTTTGTTTCTTAATTCTTGCGAAATTTGAGTCCTTTGTTAAATAATTATAGACAAATTTATCAAAGAAAGCAAACATTTTAGTTTAAAAATGGATTTTGACATAGAAGCTCTTATAAGTGAAGTTTGTGCGCCCAGCGTTGTGGGGTCAAAGCAACAAAAGCTATCACAACCATATCATAGTAGAAAAACTATGGGAAAGCATTGCTAAAATTATGAAAACACCAAGTAAGTTTGTTTCCTATTATTATAATAATATTATCAAAAAATATTTTGACAAAATCGACAAAATTGTTTCAAAACATGCTGAAGGTTATCAGTGAATCCACGTAAAATGTTTCTTCGTGGAGAAGCATTCATAACAAAAGAAATGCGAAAGAAAGCAAAACAATAACAAATTATGTCGCACTGATCTGAGCTGCTCCTCGCATTCACTCTGCGGTGGTTATTTGTGGAGCGGGTTGCTGTCTGCGCGCGCCTGCCTGCCTGCCTGCTTCGGCGCTTACTATGCGGGCAGCCTAAGGCTCAATAAACGATTTTAAACTATCAAACAAGTAGAATTTGTATTTAAAATCAAGTATGATTTAAACTAGCAAACATTTAGAATTTGTATTTAAATCTTAGAAAATCAACATAATAAATAACAAGGTCATATAGAAAACTTTATATTTTTAATGGTAATAAACATCAGCGCATAGAAACTTAAATTGTCTAAAATAAAATTTAAATAATTTGCTGAAGAATATAAAAATTTGCTTTATTTCTATACCGAGCGTAAAGGTCATTAACCGAAACAGATGTTTATTTAACCAAACTTCTCTGCACGATGATGCGTCACAGCAGAATTAAGACAAATTTGTCATTTTCGAGTTCGAATTTTGCGTTTTAATGATTTAATTACTTTAAACATGCAATCAATTTAAACATGAGATTTATTGCGAGTAATAAATACACGTTTTCTCAACTCGTGCTTTTAAAATGTTAAGCAACAAAAAGTCATTATTTTATACAGTCGTGTAGTTCTTTCATTATTTATTTTTTTTAGTATGCAATTTTTTTCATAACCAGTAATATTTTTTAAAATTTTCTACCAAAGAGATAATTCTTTAATGAATCGTGACTTTTTTTCAATAGTTAATTCGAAAACTAAAATGAACGCGAATGCTTACTATAACTTAGCTTGGGTCATATTGAGTTTTCATGACGGTATGTTATGATGTTATGGCAGATATTTTTCTAAACGAAATGGCTATTGCAACATGGAGGCTTTACCCACTACAACAACTTCAATAATTTTTTATTGAGCAACTTTACAGGATCATTTTTTAAAACAAAAAATGCTTTAAAGAATATGTTTAAGCTTTTTGATAAATTTTAGAGCTATTTTTATTTTTTTTTTTATTTGGTAATTTTTTGTGTCAAATATATTAATTGTAAAAATAAAATTCAACGTTTTTCTGTAAACAACAAGTCTGAGTATAACTTTTAATATAACATCAAAAACACATTCATTCTAGGGAACATTTTCTAGCACAATTTATTCGCATTATAGAATCTGATATTTTCAAATATTTACATATTCTACCTCTATATTTACATTTTAAATCAGCTGACATAAAATTTTTGGCAACGTTTTGCTTATAAAATGTGTGTTTGCTTTCTTTTATTTCCTATCCTTCCCTCCCCTCCCCATCCCATTATCGCTCCTTTTAGCACATGTTGTAAACAAATGCAAACCTTTTGCGAATTTTAATCAACGTGAACACCTTTTATTATTTTACTATGCACAATAAAATTATAAATTGTGTTGTTTTTAATTTCTAAATTTATCATTCGGTAAATTAATCTTAATGTTTTCTACATTTTGAAATAATTTTTTTTGTAAACATGTTTATTTTAGAATATCATGAAACAAAATGTGATAGTTATGTCAATAGCTATCGTAAACTATTTGCTTGGTGGTTGTCAGTGGTCAAGGACGTTCTTGTAGTTTTGAAACCTTTTTAAGTTTACATTTTTACAGCTATTTTTTTTATGAGTTTCACTTACTTAGGCACTTATCACAAGTGTAAAATGTTTTTAAATTTTTTTACTGCTTTATTCAAAAGCTTATGTACCTTTTTTGACAGTAAAATTTGTTGACTCAGAGAAAAAAAACCAATAAAAATTATTAAGTTTGAAGAATGATTCAGCGTTTGTTGTTGCTCGCGTGATGTTCTTCGAACGTCAGTCAAAGCGTGTTCTACGTGAGATTTCGAAAGATTGTTTTTATGAAATTTTTAAAAATATCGTAAATACAGAAAACAATAAGCTTAATAAAATTAATGTTTAAATTATGGTCAAATTAAGATTGAAAGCGTTGCCTTTGTGGCTAGGGTTGATAGAAGTACTGATTTCGGTACTACTACTATAACTATGAAAAGTACGCATTAAGCTTTTGGTACATATTAAAATTTTAAATTCCTGATCTTGAGGACAGCTACAGTATCTTCAACCATTCTTACAATTTTCACCAGGTCTTGTTCCAAGTTTTTTTACTTTTTTCTTCAAGCTAGAAGATGAGCCAAATTAAATGAAAACCACTCCTATCTCCCATACTAAGGGACTTTACCAAAACGGTTAAATATCTTTAATTTACACAAAAAGTAAATGTAATGTCTTGGAATTTTTTACATAAGTTTTTATTTTCCGTGGATCCGTGAAATATAAGGGTATTCGGCGGAGGCCTAGCTGCAAGCCACCGGACGGGTCACAGGTTGCGGATAGTGAACGGCCTTCAGATATGGAGGTTAGTCGCGAATAAGTTTCTTAACAAATAAGCGGCCCCGGACAATGCAGCGGGTGACCAGCTAGGGTGTGGAAGGGCGTAGTGCTGGGCAGCGCTGCGTCTTGAACAAAAACCCCACAGAGCCCGCAACTGGCACTGACAAGGCGAGTCGGTGTCGCCTTAAAACACCTTGCCCAAACCCCCCCTTGTCTTTCTCTAGACTTAAAACTTGAGGGGTCTCTCATAGACCTTAATCCTGGAATGTGCACAGGGTTTGGGTCCCGTCACATTATCAAATTTCCCAATGAAAATCAAACCAGCCTCGGATGATAACCCCAAACACGTTGACGACCACCGCAAACGAAAAACGGACCATGATTTACGGATATGCACCTGGAATGTCCGGACTCTCTACAGAGAAGGTGCATCTATCCAACTGGCGGAAGCCCTCGCAAAAATAAAGGCTGACATCACCGCCATCCAGGAGATGCGATGGAAAGGGCAAGGCTGCTCTAAGCGAGCAGACTGCGATATTTACTACAGCTGCCATGCGGAGAAACGCGAATTCGGATGCGGCTTCGTCGTAAGACGAAAACTACGCCACCTTGTTTCTCGGTTCACACCAGTGAACGAAAGGTTGGCGACGATACGCATCAAGGCGAAATTTTTTAATGTAACCCTAATTTGCGCGCACGCCCCGACGGAGGAAAAGGACGATGCCGCCAAGGATGCTTTCTACGCGAGTCTAGAGGACGTGTACGATCGCTGTCCGGCCCACGACGTAAAAATAGTCCTCGGCGATTTTAACGCAAAGGTCGGAAAAGAAGGCGTCTTTGGCCCCACTGTCGGTCAGTTCAGTCTCCACGAGGCCACTACGAACAACGGTCTAAGACTGATCGACTTCGCCGCGGCACGAAACATGGTAGTAAGTAGCACCAGATTCCAACACCTTGACATCCATAAGGCCACCTGGCTGTCCCCTGATCAAAAAACACGAAACCAAATTGATCATTTTGTGATCGACGGAAGGCACGCTTCTAGCGTTCTGGATGTGCGTACATTTCGGGGAGTGAACATCGACTCCGACCACTTTCTTGTTGCAGCCAAGATCCGCATGCGGTTATGCAATGCAAAGAACATACGCACAGGAATGCAACGAAAGCTAGACGTCGCTAAGCTGCAATCACAAAGGACAGCTGAGGCCTACTCCGCTCAACTCTCGGTTAAGCTCAACCAACCAACCTCACAACACGATGATGCCGATGGACTTTGGGCGCACATCTCCCACTCCATGCGCGCTGCCGCTGAAGAAGTGATTGGTTTCCGGCGCCCGCAACCTCGGAACCAATGGTATGACCAGGAGTGTCGCGACGCGACGGCAGCAAAAAACGCCGCATACAGAAAGACGCTGCAGTCAGCTGCAACGCGAACCGTGCGAGAAAAATATCGTGAAAAGAGGAAGGAAGAGAGACGCCTTTTCAGACGCAAAAAAAGGGAGCAAGAAAAGCGTGAGCGTGAAGAAATTGAGGTGTACAAAGGCAAGAAGGATACACGAAAATTTTACCAACAGGTTAAGCGTCTAACCCAAGGTTTCAAGCCCGGAGCATCCACTTGTAGAGATGGGAATGGAAATCTGGTTACAGATACGCAGTGCGCACTGAGATTGTGGAGACAGCATTTTTCCAATCTGCTTACGGGCGATGATCCCACCAACTCCGCCCATGGAGAATGCAGTTCGCCACAACAAATCGACGATGACGAAGTAGAAGTTCTACCACCTAGCCATGACGAGGTTCGAGTTGCTATCCAGCGGCTCAAAAACAACAAAGCAGCGGGTGCGACGGCCTGCCAGCTAAACTGTTTAAAGCCGGCGGCGATGAATTGATAGGGTGCATGCATCAACTCATCAGCAAAATATGGCTAGCGGAATGCATGCCCGACGATTGGAATCTCAGCGTGCTTTTTCCCTTACTTAAGAAAGGAGACCCGACAATTTGCGCCAACTACCGAGGTATCAGTCTTATTTCCATCGCATATAAGGTCCTCTCGAGCGTACTATGTGAAAGACTTAAGCCGTATACAAAAACACTGATTGGACCTTATCAGTGTGGCTTTCGACCTGGTAAATCCACCATAGACCAGATTTTTACACTGCGCCAAATCCTGGAGAAAACCAACGAAAAGCAAATCGACACGCATCATCTCTTTGTCGATTATAAAGCTGCGTTCGATAGCCCAAGGCGGGATTGCCTATACGCAACAATGTCTGAGTTCGGTATACCTGCAAAGTTGATAAGACTCTGCAGGATGACGTTGAGCAATACTTGCAGCTCCGTCAAGGTAGGAAATGACCTCTCCGAAACCTTCCATACTGAACGAGGTTTCAGACAAGGCGACCCGCTATCTTGCGATCTCTTCAACATCATCATGGAGGGGATCCTACGAAAGGCCGGTGTGCATCGCAATGGCACCATTTTTTACAAAGGTGTTCAGCTCCTTGCGTATGCTGATGATATTGATATCATCGGTAGAACCAAGAGAGATGTCACTGCTGCTTTCACCGCTATCGAAAAAGAATCAGCCAAGGTGGGTTTGACGGTAAACGAGGGTAAAACGAAGTATATGCTGCCTGCTGGCAGGGGAGCGGGGCGGCTAGGCTCTCACGTTTCAACAGGCAACTATAACTTTGAAGTGGTCAAGGAATTTACCTACCTTAGCACCGCCATTAACAGCAATAATGATGTCAGCCTGGAGATAAAGCGAAGAATAACAATTGCTAATAGGTGCTACTACGGGCTTAGTAAGCAATTACTTTGCAGAGCCCTCTCGATCGACAAAACTGACACTCTACAAGACGCTCATTATACCTGTGCTTCTTTATGGCGCTGAGGCATGGGTTGTCTCGCAAGCAGACGCAGCCGCTCTTGGGGTGTTTGAGAGAAAAGTTCTTCGCAAAATCTTCGGCCCTATTCGAGTTGGCGACGACTATCGCATACGAATGAACCACGAGCTGTATGAGCTATACGACGACATTGAAGTAGTTCAGCGTATCGCAATCCAGCGATTACGCTGGCTAGGTCATGTCCATCGTATGAATGACGATGCTCCAGCGAAAAAGGTGTTCGAGGCGAAGGCCGAAGGCCGACGACGAAGAGGGAGACCATGCCTCCGATGGATTGACCAGGTCGAGGAAGCCCTAACCGCGCTTGGTGAAACCAACTGGAGAAGGCGCGCGCGAAGCAGAGGCGCCTGGCGAGAGCTGATGAGATCGGCCGAAACCCGACGACGGGTTGCTATGGCCACCTAAGTAAGTAAGTAAGTTTTTATTTTCAATTTGAACTCTGAATATAAAGTTTGGAAAAATCGAAAGGATGGTACAAAGTATCTCCCATACAAAGTAACTCTATCAAATAAGCAAATCCTGTATGAATTCTACAAAATCTAACAAATTGACTGCAATTTTGTACAGATAAGCTTAACTATTAAAAACGTATTTTAGGTTTTGAATTTAAAAAACTCGAATGAAAACTATACCTCTTATCTCCCTTACAGATCCCCTTATCTCACTAGTTTAACTGAAAAACGAACGACGAAGCTCACTCAAATGGCGAGGAAAGATCTCTCCATTCTGATAGGCGTTATAACAGGGCACTGTCTTATAGGTAGGCATTCCTTAAGAATGGGGATTTATTCGAATAACTTCTGCAGGGATGAGGAATAGGAGAAGATAGTATCGTATCTCCTCTGTTTATGCCCCGCTCTATCCCGCAGAAAACATAAGCATCTAGATAACCTCTTTTTTGATGATCTCAGGGATCTTGAGGGGCTTTTTATTAATAGTACAGGTTGGTTCCACGGCAGTGCTTAGGAGAGCAGGAGGGGAGGATTAGATCCATGTGGTATCACAAAGTACCAAATATCTGGTCTATGTGGACCGGTCTTTGATCGGCCGCCACCTTAACCTAACCTAACTTAACCTAACCATCTCCCTAACAAAAAGAAAACATTAAAATAATAAAACAATCATTACTTCAAAAATATTTAAGCACGGCCGTGGGGTTACAGTCGAATATCATTTTTTACTAGTTTTTCTTTTCGTTAGTTAAGCATACAACATTGAATGGTTTTTTTTTAATTTTTAACAAGCTGAAACTCGGCGTGTTGCTGCCGTGCTCCTTTGTCAATTGCCCATCAAATTTTCAGTGAAACTGCATGTGTAAATTGATGTCGAATACTGAATTCTGAGGCGGTGCGACCAATAACTTCAAAGCTATTCGATATCGCAAATTTGAATTGCATGGGAGGTTTCAAGCGTAGGACAATGCCCATAAAATGTAATCAATGAAACTGCATGTGTACATTGAGGGCGACTATTGAATTCCGATGTTGTGCGACCTATAACTCCATAGCTATACGATAGTACAATACAAATTTGGGTTGAATGATAAATGCCACGCCCTCTTGATCAACGCTCATAACATGATATCAATGAAGTTTCATGTGTAAATTTTTGAGCGAATATTGAATTCCAACGTTGTGCGACCTATAACTCCAAAGCTATTCGATAGCAAAAATTAGGGTTGTATGGGACATGCCACTCACCTTTGTCCTACGTCCATAAAAAGATATTAATGAAAGTGCATGTATAAATTCAGATCGAATACTGAATTTTAACGCTGTGCGACTTATAACTTCAAAGCTATTCGATATCGAAAATTTGGGTTGCATGGAAGTGCTACGCCCCCTTGTCCAAAAAATGTTATCAGTAAAACTGCATGTGTAAATTGAGGTCGAATACTGAATTCCGTAGCTGTGCGACCTATAACTCCATAGCTATTCGATATTGCAAAATTAATTTGTTTGGTAGGTGCCACTCCCCCTTGTCCAACGCTCATAAAAGGTTACCAACTGCATGTGTAAATTTAGGTCGAATACTGAATTTCGATGCTGTGCGACCTATAACTTCAAAGCTATTCGATCGCACAAATTTGGGTTGAATGGGAGGTGCTACTCCTCCTTTTATAACGCCCATAAAATGTTATCAATGAAACTGCAGGTATAAATTGATGTCGAATACTGAATTCCGATGCTGTGCGACCTGTTACTCCAAAACTATTCAATATCGTAAGTTTTGGTTGTATCGGAGGTGCCACTCCCCCTTGTTGAACTCCCATGAAATGTCATCAGTGGAACGACATGTGTAAATTGTGGTTGAATGTCATCAGTGACCCATAACTCCAAAGCAATTTGAAATCGCAAATATTTTATATATTTGTGGGCGGTAAAAGGGGGCGTGGAAATGTTTTCGCAAACCATCTCGTACTCGAAACAAATTCACTGCCAAAATTTTAGCTCAATCGGACCAGTAGTTTTGAAATCATTTTATATTTTCTAAAATGTAGGCAAAGCTATAGCGGGACCACGCCCATTTTTAGTACATTTACCGAAAGTTATCATACGAACATAATTACTAAATTTAAGTTTAATACGAAAAAAATCGTCTTATATATAGCATTTTTATTAATTTGTGGGCGGTAAAAGGGGGTGTGACAACATTTTGTTTTTTCCTAAACCTTCTTGAAGGAATTATGAACAAATCTGCAGAAGGAAGTATCCAATTTGGTCCACCCGTTTTCAAGTTTCAAGCATCCGAACAAATCACGATAGATTTTTATATAAATATATAGAATATAGATCATTAATATTATTTAAGTTTTTTTGTGTTTATTAACAATAAGGGTATTCACAATTGTGTGGTATAGTGGTATTGTGCTTTTTTTTCCATAGCTGAAACCCACAATTATGAGCACCATTTAAAAGAATTTGTGTTTGGGAACCTGCCACAATAGCTTTTTGTTACTATGCAAATAAATTAACTATCCAATTTGATATATTTTATTAATATATCCCGATAATCCCGGGATCGAGAAAAGCTTCCGGGATTGGACACCCTATTACATATAGACTCAAAAACCGCTGAACCGATCTTTATTTATTTTTCAGAAAAATTGAAACACTCTTGAGAGTGCTCATTGGAAGTTTGGTGTGGATTGAACAAGGGGGCGTGGAGCCTTCCATACAACCAAAATTCACGCTATCGCCCACGAACCGCAAAAAATGCTATATATCAGACGGGTTTGATCGTAAAAAACTAAAATTATGTTTAGATGGATACTGTTCTAAAAATGGGCGTGGTCACACTTTATCAACGACTACTTTTTCAAAATCATATTAGTTTCTGAGTTGTACAAGTTTTGATAGTGAGCTACTCTCGCGCTCAAAAAAAAAGCCGAGTTAATAATTTGATAACTAATATTATTTTTCTTGAATTATAACACAGTGTGCCAAAACCAAAAATAAACAAGCACAAACTTTATAAAAATTCTTAAAGAAGGGCATGTTGAGAGTCCATCGCACCTAATTTGACCTCTCAAGGTCATCGCAATTTATTTCAACTTATTTTTAAAGTTGAAGTGTTTGAATTTTGTTGTGCCGAAATTAATTGCATTTTTACAGCCATTTGACCTATTGGAAATGAAAACAAAATGCACTTTTTTCAATAGAATTTGACGTAAAATAAAGCTTTGTAAAGTTGGTAAAAATATTCCAAAATTGAAACAACTCGGTGTATGCATTTTAAAATAACTTCTGAACGTTTGTTGTTCCGTATTAAAAGGACAATCCTGCGGCAAGTTCATTGGGTCAAGAAAGAGAAAAAATAGTATAGCAGGGGACTATCTCCCCTTTATATTTTCAAAAAGAGCTCAAGCATGCATTCGTGTTCATGGAGGGCATTTTGAACATATATTATGAATTTAACGATTTTTTTCATAGTTTTTTAAATAAAACCTAGTTACTAAACGTTAAAACGTAGATTTAACTGAGTTATATTGGATGCGTTCAGAATATGAAACAGTTGCTCAACTGTTGAGTGAGGTTTTATTGATTGTTATTTTATTTTATTTCTGCCACTGCGCTGACATAAAATGCAATAAACCGTTCAGCAGGCACACAAAGTAGCGGAAACTAATACTGATCAAAGACTCAATATGTTTAGTAAATTTTTCACCTTCTGAACGCACACATTTATACTAAGAAAAAATTACGAAGAGAATGGCAGAAGTCCAACTCGACTCAATGTTGTGCATGGAAGCACTATCGAGCTAGAAATGCCATTATGTCAACTTGAAGAAAACCCAACCTAGGATCAACTCGCCATGGAAACGTAGCAAAAAGCATTTTGCATTAGCTATCCAAACAACAAAAGCAGCAAGGTTCCATTGAACGGGTGGATTTTAATTGCGAATTCAGACATGAATGTTCATAGGCACTTAAGGCAAGGATGGTGGTCTAGCGCTCGAAAGTTTAAGGTATTTTTAGGAATTTTTTACTTACTTACTTACTTAGGTGGCCATAGCAACCCGTCGTCGGGTTTCGGCCGATCTCATCAGCTCTCGCCAGGCGCCTCTGCTTCGCGCGCGCCTTCTCCAATTGGTTTCACCAAGCGCGGTTAGGGCTTCCTCGACCTGGTCAATCCATCGGAGGCATGGTCTCCCTCTTCGTCGTCGGCCTTCGGCCTTCGCCTCGAACACCTTTTTCGCTGGAGCATCGCCATTCATACGATGGACATGACCTAGCCAGCGTAATCGCTGGATTGCGATACGCTGAACTACTTCAATGTCGTCGTATAGCTCATACAGCTCGTGGTTCATTCGTATGCGATAGTCGTCGCCAACTCGAATAGGGCCGAAGATTTTGCGAAGAACTTTTCTCTCAAACACCCCAAGAGCGGCTGCGTCTGCTTGCGAGACAACCCATGCCTCAGCGCCATAAAGAAGCACAGGTATAATGAGCGTCTTGTAGAGTGTCAGTTTTGTCGATCGAGAGGGCTCTGCAACGTAATTGCTTAATAAGCCCGTAGTAGCACCTATTAGCAATTGTTATTCTTCGCTTTATCTCCAGGCTGACATCATTATTGCTGTTAATGGCGGTGCCAAGGTAGGTAAATTCCTTGACCACTTCAAAGTTATAGTTGCCTGTTGAAACGTGAGAGCCTAGCCGCCCCGCTCCCCTGCCAGCAGGCAGCATATACTTCGTTTTACCCTCGTTTACCGTCAAACCCACCTTGGCTGATTCTTTTTCGATAGCGGTGAAAGCAGCAGTGACATCTCTCTTGGTTCTACCGATGATATCAATATCATCAGCATACGCAAGGAGCTGAACACCTTTGTAAAAAATGGTGCCATTGCGATGCACACCGGCCTTTCGTAGGATCCCCTCCATGATGATGTTGAAGAGATCGCAAGATAGCGGGTCGCCTTGTCTGAAACCTCGTTCAGTATGGAAGGTTTCGGAGAGGTCATTTCCTACCTTGACGGAGCTGCAAGTATTGCTCAACGTCATCCTGCAGAGTCTTATCAACTTTGCAGGTATACCGAACTCAGACATTGTTGCATATAGGCAATCCCGCCTCGGGCTATCGAACGCAGCTTTATAATCGACAAAGAGATGATGCGTGTCGATTTGCTTTTCGTTGGTTTTCTCCAGGATTTGGCGCAGTGTAAAAATCTGGTCTATGGTGGATTTACCAGGTCGAAAGCCACACTGATAAGGTCCAATCAGTGTTTTTGTATACGGCTTAAGTCTTTCACATAGTACGCTCGAGAGGACCTTATATGCGATGGAAATAAGACTGATACCTCGGTAGTTGGCGCAAATTGTCGGGTCTCCTTTCTTAAGTAAGGGAAAAAGCACGCTGAGATTCCAATCGTCGGGCATGCATTCCGCTAGCCATATTTTGCTGATGAGTTGATGCATGCACCCTATCAATTCATCGCCGCCGGCTTTAAACAGTTTAGCTGGCAGGCCGTCGCACCCGCTGCTTTGTTGTTTTTGAGCCGCTGGATAGCAACTCGAACCTCGTCATGGCTAGGTGGTAGAACTTCTACTTCGTCATCGTCGATTTGTTGTGGCGAACTGCATTCTCCATGGGCGGAGTTGGTGGGATCATCGCCCGTAAGCAGATTGGAAAAATGCTGTCTCCACAATCTCAGTGCGCACTGCGTATCTGTAACCAGATTTCCATTCCCATCTCTACAAGTGGATGCTCCGGGCTTGAAACCTTGGGTTAGACGCTTAACCTGTTGGTAAAATTTTCGTGTATCCTTCTTGCCTTTGTACACCTCAATTTCTTCACGCTCACGCTTTTCTTGCTCCCTTTTTTTGCGTCTGAAAAGGCGTCTCTCTTCCTTCCTCTTTTCACGATATTTTTCTCGCACGGTTCGCGTTGCAGCTGACTGCAGCGTCTTTCTGTATGCGGCGTTTTTTGCTGCCGTCGCGTCGCGACACTCCTGGTCATACCATTGGTTCCGAGGTTGCGGGCGCCGGAAACCAATCACTTCTTCAGCGGCAGCGCGCATGGAGTGGGAGATGTGCGCCCAAAGTCCATCGGCATCATCGTGTTGTGAGGTTGGTTGGTTGAGCTTAACCGAGAGTTGAGCGGAGTAGGCCTCAGCTGTCCTTTGTGATTGCAGCTTAGCGACGTCTAGCTTTCGTTGCATTCCTGTGCGTATGTTCTTTGCATTGCATAACCGCATGCGGATCTTGGCTGCAACAAGAAAGTGGTCGGAGTCGATATTCACTCCCCGAAATGTACGCACATCCAGAACGCTAGAAGCGTGCCTTCCGTCGATCACAAAATGATCAATTTGGTTTCGTGTTTTTTGATCAGGGGACAGCCAGGTGGCCTTATGGATGTCGAGGTGTTGGAATCTGGTGCTACTTACTACCATGTTTCGTGCCGCGGCGAAGTCGATCAGTCTTAGACCGTTGTTCGTAGTGGCCTCGTGGAGACTCAACTGACCGACAGTGGGGCCAAAGACGCCTTCTTTTCCGACCTTTGCATTAAAATCGCCGAGGACTATTTTTACGTCGTGGGCCGGACAGCGATCGTACACGTCCTCTAGGCTCGCGTAGAAAGCATCCTTGGCGGCATCGTCCTTTTCCTCCGTCGGGGCGTGCGCGCAAATTAAGGTTACATTAAAAAATTTGGGAAATTTGATAATGTGACGGGACCCAAACCCTGTGCACATTCCAGGATTAAGGTCTATGAGAGACCCCTCAAGTTTTAAGTCTAGAGAAAGACAAGGGGGGGTTTGGGAATTTTAAGGAATTTTTTAAAAAGTTAAAATATTGAACAACGATATTTAAACTTTTAAGGTGTATTGTAACTCTCATTCATCATAAAAAAATATTTTTTTTAATTTAAAAATTGTTGATCTTGTTCAAAATGGCGGTCAATGAGACGCTCTCAATGAAAAGGGGCATGGGCGGTGTTGTAGATTTTGACTTTTTTATTTATCTGAAAAATAAAAACCTACCCCCGTATTCATAAACCTGTTTTAGCGATAGTTATACAGTGAAAAACATTTTGTTATGCATAAACGTATATTATCATCAACGTTCTAAGAGTATTTTAACGATCGTTAAAATCATTCTGAACGTCGTTCCTACTCGTTCCTCGTCGTTGTTTTGTTCAAAGGGGTTGAACCTTGCTCTATACATTTTTCGGCGCTTTGGAAAAGGATCCTCTTCTTCCACTAAAGTGCAGATAATCAAAATATTGAACATATCGATTGCTTTTATATTTTTTTTTACTTTTCACTTCACTTTTTTTGCTTTTTTAACGCTTAACATAACTTGTCAAAATCAGCTTTGGGTGTTGCTACGGTGGTCGTCATATGATCCCTGGTCATGACACTTTTTACTCTCTTTTTTTTCGTTTGATGAGCTGTGTGACGAAAGTATGCTATGCTGGTGGTCATATGATGCCTAAGCACCAGCACAATTTTTGCTACTTTTAGTATTTTTACAACCGACGAATGTTGCTATTAAGCAGGTTTCATTACTTCTTTCATACATTTTATACTAAAAGTGTACTATTTTCTTGCCTAAACACAAATATTGTGAATAAGTTCAAAACGCAACACTGGTTTGATCCCATGATTTCATATTTTTGTCAAATCATTTGGTGACCGTGGTGGTGAAAATTTACTCTCTTGCTCTCGCTCTCAAATTGTTAATATACATTGAAACAACAACAATGCATGACCATGATGAGCCTATGACCGCCACCGTAACAGGGCACTTTCTGGCGACAAAAAGTCTGTTTTTCGTCAAGTTCTTTCGTTAAGCTGTCAGCTGATGAAGTGTTGCTTACTGTTTTTAAAAAATTCCCATATTGCTTAAAATGCTCTTAAAATACGTTTATGCATAAACAGCATTTTAAGGGATATTTTGTGTTCTAACTAAAACAGTTTTTAACGAGTGCATAACAAATGTAATGAATACGGCCGCTAGAATATTATTAATCACCATGAGTGAGCAATGGCTGGAACTAGAAAAAAAAAAGATATGAAAAATTGACCGAATGACGCGCTTTTGAAAATTAAGTTCTTAAATAAGCTTGTTTTCTACCGGTTATTAAGTGAAAAATATACGATGTTTTTGAAATAAAACTTTGATTCTAGTTCCAGCGATAGCCACCGTTGCTATGAATAGCAATTTTAAATTTCAGATGATTCGGCTTAATAGTTTTTGTTTTTTCTACAACACCATACCGAAAAAAGTAGTTTCGAGATAAATGAAGTATAAAGAGAATGAATATAGATGAAACACTGTGGCTCGACACCTACTAAAACGGCTGTAGAAGTGAAAATAACGTCAGAAAGACTATACTTTTGATATATAAAAAAAAACAAATTTCATAAAAATTGTAGGAATTAAACAATGTTTTCTTGATAAATATAATTTGGGAATGATAAGCGATCCAAATATTTGCACACCACGATTAGGACAACTATTGATATAATATTTGCTAGAAATATCGATGACATAACATCTATATAAATTACGTTTGATATTTTAGATATTGCATTGATATAAATTGCATTGTAAAAATAATTTCATTGATATTTACAAAAATTATTAAAAATTAATGCAAAATAATAATGTAAGGTAATAAAATTTACTGGTGTGAATATTATTTTTTTAGTGAACATTTTTTTAGGTATTTAAAATTTTTCAATTTAAAAATTTTTTATTAAAAAACCGATTACATTATCAAAAGTATGAAAATGCGAAAATGATTCGCTTTTCTCGTGTGTCCAGCGATCCATCTGATTTTTGATTTAAGGGACTCTATTGTTAAAGGAATATGTTTAAAAATTTGCATTTTTACATTTTTTAGTACAAAAAAACAAAAAAATTCTTTTAACACTACACTAAAATAACCTAAAAAACCGAAAAATGCTCTAAAAATTAAAAATGTACAAAAATTATAAAAAAAAAAACTTAAAAATCGCTAGCTGAAAACTAAAACCTATAAAAAACGATGAAAAATGACGAAAAAATGACCTAAAAACTTTTCATATTTCGAATTTAGGAAACATAACTAAACGTACTAAATAACCAGGAAATGTCTCAGAAGCAGCAGAAAAAAGATGACATGTCATCGAAATACTAACCCTGTTAATTACCTTTCCAAAAAAATTTTTCTAGTTGCATTGATTTTGAAGTTATAAGAGTAGAGCTGATTACACCTTTTTGAGTGATTTTTAGTAAACTTTCTCTTAAAACTGTGAAGAGGGGTAGATGGACCCCATCTGCCACACAATTTTTTTTTTTCTTGATCCAAGGAATTAATTGCCACAGAATTGTACTTTTAATATGGAACACCTTGTATAAAAAAACTTACCATTGTATGATAGACGAGGTTTTGTTAGGCACATAACTAAATGACATTCAATATCATCGGGGAGTACAAATTTGCTGCAAACGGGACATTTTATACCTGAAAATAAATGGAAAAATAAATTATTATAAATTATTTTAAACAAAAGTAAACTTTCTTTAAAACATTTTTGTAAACTAATGTATTTATTAAACCAATTCGTTAGAGTCAATGCTGGGCTTATTTTTACAGTATAAGTATTAGTATTATGAACTATATACATTAGGCCGGGTCGATTTGTGGGGAGGCGAAAAAATCGTCCACTGCTTAGTGCAAATCGTATTCTAGGGATCAAAATAAGAAACTTTGCCCGAGGAAGTATAACTCTAAAACGAATTCTAATGCCCCAACTTTTGACTTTTGTCCCGTAGGGTAAAATTTTGAAAAATCCCTCTTTGACCCTTTTAGAGTGCCCCAATCGAGTCCAAATGTATGACCGACCCCCACTAACTTTGGAGGGCCAATCCACCCAAGCCAGTGGCACACCCCTGGAACCCCCTGAGGGTTCCCCATACAAACATTTAAAAAATCACCATTTTTGGCACTTTTCATGAAAAAATCGGCTAGGGGGTTCCAGGGGGTGTGCCACTGGCATGGGTGGATCGACCCTCCAAAGTTAGTGGGGGTCGGTCATACATTTGAACTCGATTGGGGCACTCTAAATGGCTCAAAGAGGGATTTTTCAAAATTTTACCCTACGGGACAAAAGTCAAAAGTTGGGGCATTAGAATTCGTTTTAGAGTTATACTTCCTCGGGCAAAGTTTCTTATTTTGATCCCTAGAATAGGATTTTCACTGAGCAATGGGCGATTTTTAAATCGGCCCGCCCTAATATACATACTTTGTTCTGAAGACACCGTCATATATAATGTCAACTAAGATGAGGTCATTCTAAAAAAAAACTTAAAATTTAGCCAAAAAGCAATTTCACACAAAACGAATATTGCAAATAGTTGTAATGGCGTTGGAAGAACTGAATAATTAAAAATTTCTTCATGATAAAAAGTTGTTGATAAAATTTTGTTGACAGTTTGTTTGGTGGCATTATCAGAAAACAAGTACAAGCATAACGACATCTAAGCTGATTCAATAGAGTGGTTGAAGAGACAAATGTAAGAACCATCATGTATATTATATTCGACATCGTAATTTAAGGTACTATTACAGTGTGTAGCTATAAAAAACACCTTTATTTATTCTTTTTACCTAGTATTATTAATTGTAATGATTCAAATTTTTTACATAATGCAAATAATTACAAATTTTTTTCTTTGTATTTGTTGTTAATTTTCTTCAGGGCGTTGAAGTTGGCGTGTTTAAAAAATTGCTGCAATTGGCTTCTCGTCTCCAGCATTTACAAAGCGTTTGAAAGTAAAAAATCAAAGTGCATTCTTGAGTTAAGGGTTGCACTCAACCCACGCAAATATAAAAATATAAAAAATAAAAAATAAAAAAATGGCATGCGTTGAAAAAAAAAAGGTGCAAAAAATCCCTTTTTTGCCGAAATACAAAAAAAAAATACAAAAGTTTTTTGGCTTTTTATAGGTCTAGTGCTTAACAGAGTCTAAAAGGATCACAATAAATCAAGATTCATCGAAATCAATCAAGTAGAACTCCAGATATCTTAGAAGCCGATTCGAAAAACCTTGTTACGAGAAAAACGCGATTAAAGATTTAAAGGTTCTTGAATATCACGCGACATACGAATATAATATATGCTATAACTTTTTTCTATTTGATATTTTTTTCTAAAATTTTGTATTTATTTATTTATTTATTTATTTATTCGTTAAGCTTAATACAAGCTGATTAACTAAGAACTAATCTTATTCTAACAGGGTCTTGACTTATTCTAACAGGGTTTATTTATTTTTTTTTTCTCTCCTTCCGTTGTTTTAGTGTTAGAAAGATATCCAATTCGTGGTGGGCGTAATCCGCCCACCAGAAAAACGTAATTATAAGAACACGTCAAAAGGGAAATACGGAGAGAAAAGTAATAAAGGGAACTTACAATAATTAACAGGGAATGTGTATCATATCTTAATTGTAAGAAAAAAATTATAGAGGGGGAAAAATGGCGTTGGAGTTAAGAAGAAGTGGCGTTGGAGTTTAGAAGGGCATTTCGGAGTCGAGATCTGCTCAGATGAAAATCAAATTCGCTGATCAAATTGTTAGTTACACGAAGCATCCTGGTTACAGGTTCACTGCAACATAGTCGGTACGATGGAAGTTGAGGTGGAAGAGAGGAATAGACCTAAGGTTACGTGGGTTGGTATTAAAGGATATTAATTGGAGTAGTGCAGGGCAGTTAATGGTACCGCATACAAGTTGATAAATTAAGAGTACATCTGCAACTTCTCTTCGTTTTGCAAGAGATTGCATGTTAATCAACTTCAGGCGGTCTGCATAAGGAGGTAAGTTGAAACTGTCAGAACCGGGAAGACCGCGTAGTGCGAACCTAATGAATCTTCGTTGAACGGCTTCGATTCGCACAGAGTGGATGTTGTAGATAGGAGACCAAACCTGGCTGGCATATTCGAGGATGGGTCTAACAAAGGTAAGGTAGAGAGATTTAGTAACGTAAGGGTTGGAGAATTCTCTGGACCAGTGTTTCACAAAACCCAGTGCAGAATTGGCTCTACTAATGATATTATCAATATGAGTCCTAAAATTAAGTTCCTTGTCACATAGTCACATATTACACCTAAGTCCCTTAAAAAGCTTACAGGAGGAACTGGCTTGCCGAGTAAGTAATATGTTCTTGGGGGAAGCTGGAGACGCTTGCGTGAATATGTAATAGCTTGACATTTACTAACGTTGAGCTCTAGAAGATTTTTTTGACACCAAGTGGAAAAACTAACTAGATCTTCTTGAAGATAGTGAGAATCGTCGTTAGTTTGTATGCGCCGATAGATTTTCATGTCATCAGCATACACAGAGAGATTGGATTCTTTGATGATGCCATCTACATCAGAGATTGTTAAGACAAACAACAATGGACCAAGGTGACCACCTTGTGGGACACCAGAGGTAGCTGAAAAAGAATCTGAATTGGAAAAACTAAAGATGACATTATAACGGCGTTCTTCGAGATATGATTTAATCCAAGATATAAAGAGTGATGGAAAACCAAAGGCTTTAAGCTTAAGAAGAATGATAGTGTGTGAGATTTTGTCGAACGCTTTACTAAAGTCGGTAGACACTACATCAACTTCGTACCCGCTTTCCAACGAGCATAGAGCGTTTGAAACAAATTCTGCAAGGTTAGTGGTAGTCGATCTTCCTTTGAGGAAGCCGTGTTGGCTGGGAGGAAAAATAGATTTGCAATGGAAAAAGAGAATGTCATAAATAATGATTTTAAACATTTTTGGAGTACATGAAACTTTTGCAATAGGTCTGTAATTTGAAATATCGTTTCTTGGTCCTTTCTTATGCAGAGGTATTATGTATGAGCTCTTCCACAACTTAGGAAAAACGGAATTAGAAATAGAAAGTTGAAAAAGAGCCAATAGGGGATGAGCCAACACGTCCGCGAATTTTTTTATAACAATAGCAGGCAAGCCATCGGGTCCTGGAGAATAATCGTCCTTCAGATTATTTGTCTTTTCTAACACATCAGCTAGTGTAATATCAACAGAAGTTAGCGACGTTTGAGGACAGTCCCTTAACAAAGAAAAATACTCGTAGTCTAGTTTGTCGTTATGATTAGTGTATGACTGACTGAAAAAATTTGCAAATAGGTTTGCAATTATTTCCGGGTTGTCTGAGGAAATGTCCGAAAAAGTAAGGGTAGATGGGTAGTTGTCAGATTTTCTTTTAGTATTTATAAACTTGTAGAAGCTTTTAGGATCCGACAGCAATTTAGTTTGAATATGAGCAAGATAAGACTCGTATAGCGTTTCACAGAGTGCGGAAAAAAGGTTAAAGGCGTGAAGATAATTTGTGAGATCAAGAGGAGAACGAGAAATTAAATATGCGCGCCATAGTTTGTTCCTTTTGTTGCGGAGTACACGTAGTTCCTTATTGTACCAGGGAGGACATGACGAAAAGTTTTTCTGCCTGGTGAAGGGGACAGAATGTGTGAAGCAGTCGAAAATTATGTCATAGAAGTGAGCAACTGCAGTATCAACGCTTTCATAAGCATTATCGAAGAGATGTTGGAAATCGATTCTACTGAATAAAATTTCTAGTTTTACAAAATCAGTTTTCCGAAAGTTAAAGCTGTACGAGTGCTCGAAATGTGTATTTTTGATATCAATGTAATATGATAAGGTAAAGGATAATGGTGGATGGTACTGATCGAGTGTTGAAAGAAGATGGTTACTTGCGGACACTACGCAGTTATCTAAATCCGAAGAAAAAATTAGGACTAGTTGTCTACCTAAATTGTTAGTAACTCCGCTCAACTGGTAAAGGCCGCAGTCTGAAATACAACTAGTAAAAAGAATTTCTTTTTCAGAGGTAGGATTTGAAGAAAGATAGTAGGATTCATCATAAGAGAAAAATTTAAGGACTGTAGACGTATTCTTAAGACTTATAAAACCATATTCTAAAGAAAAATAATAATTGATTTTTAATTTTTTACACACTAAATTACTCAAATTTACTCAAACTTAAATTAATTTAAAGCATTAAAGTTTTGTAGAGCTTTTTTTCTTGCTAAGGATTAGAATAAAGAAATTGTATGATTATGCTCTTTTAATTTTAATTAATTATTTAAATAATTATTAGCAAGTTTATATAGCCTATATCACAAATGGGTACTATGGCTGTCCAAAAGAAAAATAATTATTGAAATAGCGTATGCCGTTCTCAAGCTTTGCGGTCTCGAACATACGT
This sequence comes from Dichetophora obliterata, assembly GCA_963920525.1. Taxonomy (NCBI): domain Eukaryota; kingdom Metazoa; phylum Arthropoda; class Insecta; order Diptera; family Sciomyzidae; genus Dichetophora; species Dichetophora obliterata. Next base: position 98,099,815 of record OY986439.1, on the reverse strand, counting down.
GAGTACCCTTTTATATAAAAGTTCATTATAGTAACGGAATGATACAAGTAATTTTATAATAAATAATAAAAAAAGTTAAAAAAATTAGAGGAATGATTCTTAATTTGTGCTTTAAATCTACTTTATATTATTTTTTAATTAAAAAATTATTTAGTTTATTATTTTTTATTACACAAAAAACTCATTTTTAGAAAAATATCTTTGCTTCTTTTTTTGTTATTAGGATTCATTTCACATTCTTCTTGTAATAGAATCTTTCGAATCAAAATACTAGAAAACTATTTATCACCTAGAATGACCGAACCAATTAAACCAAAATAACCGACATATAACAAAGCGTAATGACAGATGGTTTTTGTCGATACAAAGTTTTTGTCAAAAAATTTAAATTTATCAGAAATAAGACTTTCAGAAATGAATATCAAAGTTAATAAATTTTTATTCAAAATTCATTCATAATTTAACTTGACTTTTTATAACTTTACTTTGGTTGATAGTAATGTTTAAAAATTCCATTTTTGATTTTATAAATTTAAATTTATTCATCAAAAAACTATTTTATAATAATTCACTGAATTATTTTTTTTTAAAACGGAAAATAAAAGATTAAAAATTAAAAACAGTAAAATTTTTTAAAAGTATAATGGCCATCATTGTTTGAATTCGTGCAAACATTAATAAAATATACAGGTCTAGCGAAAAACTATACACTTTCTTAAGCCGGTTACACAAAACTTATTCCCACATCTCAAAGAAAAATGTAGCCTCTCGTAACATTTAACTTTTATAATGGTATTAAAGTTAAGTCATAATTATAAACATGTGTTGATTAATGACTTAATTTAACCATTAATTGAAACGGATGCTAAATGCGGTCAAATTTTTTTTTTAAACTTAAAGTAATAAAGTTAACTACGAAAATAATGTGTCTAAACACGCTAATCGACATGTTCCATGTGTGCTACATACATAATAACCATATAGCGTAAACGTACCAAATGCCGACCATGCTGTTAATTCGGAAAACCTCGACCAAAGATTATATAGTATAAAGATGTGCCACGTGGAACATTAAAACGTAACAAATATTTTTCAGAACAATACGTAAGCTTTTGTGAGCGCGATGAAAAAGCTTTCTTGAGAGAAAAGTTTCCAATCCTTGCATGCACATTCTCAGATTGAAGCAGATTGAAGCAGATTTTTCTTATTCACTGCTTGCTATTAATATTGACTATTTTTGATTGACTCAGCCAGAGCAGTAAAATCTGCATATATGTTCAGAATCTTAAGGAAAACTGAATAACGACATATAAATCCATCCAATGAATTCAAAACTATTTATAAATAAAATTTTTAATTCACATTGAATTTTAAAAAATTGATTAGTAATTAATTTCAATTATTGTTTTTCGTTATTCAGAATAATTAATTATTTTTTTTTCATATGAATGCTATTTACAAAGAATGCGATTAAAAAAAAATTTAAAATTTTTCAATAATTAATTTTTTGTACATTATTATTTTTTGATTCATTGCCTATTCATGTGTTATTCATTATTAATTTTATAGTCATTATTAATTTTTTATTTATTACTAATTTAGTTCATTATCCAAAAGTGAAAAACAAGATTTTTTTTTCATTTTATTTATTTTTCAAAAGTGAATGAAAAATTAGAAATGAATACAAAATGTATAATGAATAAAAAATGAATAATGAATAAAAAATTAATAAAAAATTGAATAGCGAACATTTTATTCATAAAATAGTAGTGAATAACCAAATTTTTTATTCATTGTATTTATTATTTAAAAGTGAATAACAAATTAATAACAGTGGTAAGCAATTTGAAAAAAAATTTGCGTGACGAAAACGACAATTCTAGTTCGATTGAGTATTTTTTATAGATAATAAAAATCGTTAAGAACCTTTTGCAGGTTGGTTCGAATTTTTTTTAGAAGAATTTTTCGACTTTTTTGAGTTTTGAAAAATATTTCCCCAGTTATGATCCTATAACTTCAAAAGTATTCATTTATATTACAAGTTTTTTAAATATTTACAAATGAGACATATATACCTTTTATTTAAGCTTTTATTTATACGATTATTTGTACGATTTTTGTAGACATTTTCTGAATACTACATTTGTGAAAGATTTTAAAATATACCGTTTTTTTTATCATTTCTCTTAAAGTGCGCAAAAATATGATTTTGATATATAATTTGGTCTTATTTTTACTTTGTTGTTAAAAAAAATATTTCAACGAAAATATTAAGGTAAAAAGTATGATTGTAGCAGGTTGAATATTTACGTATTTCGGTTTTAGTAAAAATACTCAAAATTACCTGCATCAAAGTCGACGTGGTGAGTTCGTACTAAACAAATTCTTCAGACTTTAAAAACCCAATTATCATATAATTAACTAAAGATTTTGTTTACAAACTATGTTCTTAGCGTTTTTAGCTAAATTTAAAAATCCCTAAACCGCAATTTTACGTTATAATAGGATTTGCAACACTGTAAGCTCTTTGAAATGAGTAAAATAACAGAAGTAACGTAAACAAAGATACGTCAAAAATAAATTAAAACAAAACAACGACATCTTCGCGCTGGTATGAATTACTAGCTGAAACACTGTGTGTTGCTGCCACGTCCCCGTTGCCAAACGCCCATAACATGCTATCAGTGAAAAGGCACGAGTAAATTGTGGTCGAGTACCGAATTCCGAGGCTGTGCGGCCTATAACTCCAAAACAATTCGATATCGCAAATTTGGGTGGTGTAGGAAGTGCCACGCAACCTTGCCCAATGCCCATCACATGTTTTCAGGGAAACGCTACTTGTAAATTGTAGTCGAATACCGAATTCTGAGACTTTTCGAAATATAATTACAAAACTATCCGATATCGCATATTTGGCCTTTATAGAAGGTAATTTTGAGTACTAACCATATTTTTTAAACTCTTTCACAAATGTAGTATTTAGAAAATTTATACAAAAATCGTTAGATCAATACAAATGATAGCTTAAATGAAAGATATAAACGTTTTATTTGCAAACATGTATAAATTTTGTAATATGAAAAAATATTTTTGAAGTTATAGGATCAAAACTGGGGATTCTTCAATTATTTTCGAATTGCATTCGTTCTGTAATACTCATACAATTTAAGACAAAGTCTATATTAATAAAACTAATTTTCTCGTTTGTTTGTTTAATTGACATTTATGCAAATCTAAATGACTTAACGGACTTCGCTCAATTTGAGTACACATTTTGTGTGCATCCTAGATTAGATTGTAACACACTTAGTTTTGATCACCTCATTCCACCCATTTTCACTTACGTAAATTTTTATATTGAAAATCTTTCTTGAAAAAATTTTTTCGGAAATTAAATTTAAAAAATTTCAGTAATTTTAATACCAAAAACATTCACATATCTTTAGAATTTCAGAAATTTTTGAAATAACGACTTTTTCATAAACCATCGTTCCCCAAGAATGAGAAATAACGACATGAAAATCAAAACTTTGACTTTCGATGCAAATATATCCGCTATATATGTTTAATTCAAATTTTTTGATCAAAGTTTTAATAAAAGCACTTTACAAAAATAGTTTCAACTGTAGCGTTAGGTCAGTGAATATATTCTTTAATTTTTTTTTTCAAAAACGGTCCAAAATATTGAATTTTTACTCAAAAAATGATTAAAAAAATGTTTTTGTTGTATAAATAAAAACAATTGAAAATTGCATTTCTGAATACTTTTCATATAGTAAAGCATGTATTTGCAATAATATAATAAAAATATATAAAAATAGTTAAAAAAACATTTTTCTGCAAAAAAACAACTTAAAAAATATTGTTTACAACATCATTAGCGGCTAAGCTTCAACTGATGGAATCGCCCTTACAATAATATAACACTAAAAATATCATGTGGCAAACGGTAAGAAAAACCAAGTCAACACACAAAATATACCTAGATTATGTCATATTTATGAAATTATATTCTTGAAATTATATAACAAAAAGATAAGAGATAATGCAAAAAATATAATTACTTTAAATTATATAATGCTCGTAGGGTAGTTTAATAAAAAAAATTGCCTACATTTTTTAAGTAAAACCTAATGAAATTCTGCTACATTTTGTTGGCAGCTATATCGTTTATTCAGATGTTTCGTGCATCAAATCTTTACATATCATTTGTATTGCTTTTCAATATTATGCTCACATTTGCTCACATTTTCGCTTACTTATTCTCTCGCTCTCAAAAGCTTTAAATCGTTCTCTTGCTGACTCTCATAAAGCTTTTATGTGGATTTATGATAAATCCACATTCAAATTTTACTGTGCCACTTGCTTATATGGCGGTGGCACATCTTTCTATTATATTATCTGTGCCTCGACTTTTTGCTTAGGATAAATAAAGTTGCTAAGGTCATTTAAATTGTTACAGTTAAACATTTTTAATTTAATATAGTATTTATTTGATTGCGACTTACAATATGAATGCATTCACTGAGAATAAAAATATACTTTAAAATTAAATATAACATTTTAAAATAGAAATTTAACGCTTTTGCATTTCACATGCAATAACAATAGAGTTCAGCTATTACAGCTTTTTCGCACTTTCTTCACATTAGATTATCTTAAAAACCAACTTAATATCATTGAAATATCTCAACGATATACATAGATAAAAGTGGTCCAAAACAATCTTAAGTGAGAAAAATTTAACCACCATAATTGAGCTCAGTGACAACACAAGACATAACAAGTAACCATGCGTTTATATAGATTCAATCATACATTAGTTTTCAATCTACTTTGGAGTTGACCCATCGATAAGTTAACATCAAAAAAGCTACAGTTGTTAACAAAGGTACTCATGCAATGTAAAGGAGCAGTAGCCATATAATTTGTTCTTCTAAAAGGTAAGTAAATTAAATTGTTAGCATTTCTACTGCTTCTACGGTTATTGTTAAAATTTATAAGAGTTAGGAGTTCTGGTGAATCGAACACACCAGTTATGCGTTAGTGTAAATAGACGATATCAGCAGACTTCCTTCTCTCATTTAAAGATTGTATTTTTAATAGTTTTAAACAATCCTCATAAGGAGGAAGGTTTAAAGTGTCAGTTCCACTTAAGCCCCTTGGAGCAAACCAAACAAAACGTTTTTGAATTCTTTCTATTCGTTCAACATGTACATTGTATTGAAATTTAATTTAATGAAATTTAATTAATTATTCCTTTTTCGGGAAAAGGTCATAGTTTGGAATTTATCTGGATTAAGAAACATATTATTTTTAGAACAACAAACTTTAAAGGATTTTAAATCAGACTGGAGTAGATCTGAATAGTCTTTACATCTACTGTTCTGTATATTTTCATATCATCTGCATAAATGATATGGCGGGGGGTGGGGGGGGGGGGCAAAAAACTAAGTAGATTACTATAAGGAAGATTTTATATAAAACAAAATGTTCGTAATTACTCTAGACACACAACTGCATTCTTAGAAAAAAATGGGGACGTTCAAACTATATAGAGAATTTTAAAACAGAACTCAGTTTTATTAATAGTCTGGATGAAAAAATAGATTTCTAGCCATAACTTTTGATTAGAAAGAGATGTTGGGGTAATGTTTGCACATAAATTATTTTTGAGACTTGGCTTTTTTGTAAAAAATATAAAAACAACATTTTGGAAAAAATAAATTTCGCGAAAAAAATCAAAGGGGTTGTTGTTTTGATGACAAAACAGTAAAATAATTTTTGCGCTTAGCTGGAAGAATTTTTGCAAATAAATGCTTTGTCATATGAAAGGTAGCCAGATGTGCAATTTTTAATTGATTAAATTTTTACAACAAAAACAATTTTTGAGTCATTTTTGAGTAAAAAGTCAATATTTTGGACATTTTTTGACATAATTATAAAACATAGTTACACTGGCTCAACGGTACAGTTCAACCTACTTTTGGGGCATTTCACGTGAAGCGGGCCACGAAAATAATGTCAGATTCTGGATTTTGTTCATATTTTGACTAATTGAAACTCTATATGGCCTGAATAAATGTACATAATTTTTTTCTTTTTTCTAGCCTAATGGCTAGTTTATAAGCCTTTAAAGAATTAAAGAAATTTAAGGAACGGATTTTTTAAAAGCTATTACTGCTATTATCCAAAAACATAAAAAATAAGGCAAGTAGTGTTTTTTTGAGGAATCTATTAAATTTAAAAAATTTTAAATTTATTTTTTTTTCAGTGTAGGAAACCGGAAGTAACATTTCAAATCGGGTTTCACTTAACTTCGGTATTTTTGATTTTTTTTTATTTTTATCTCAAAATGTAGCTAGTAGTTCATAAATAAAACGTGGAAAGTTTTGGAATGGGATCTGCATTCGTTTAGGGATACATCAACTATAGTGCAAAGGTGCCGCACTTTGCGAACAGTATAAAAATAAACAAAAAATTAAATAGCAGTCGAAAAAGAACGATTTTATTTTAAAATTTTTACAACTTTGTAATGCTTACTATAACTTGTTCTTTTAACACTAATGCCATCAATGCTATTGGTATAAAAGAATGATACTTTTTAGTGCCTGAAATAGTTACTGCACAATCAAATCGTTGTACTGAAAATTTCTACAATTTTGAATATATGGGAATGTTTTTGATGTCAAAATAACAGACATTTTTTAAAATGAAATACACAAAAATACTCCGATAGTAAATTATAATAACAAAATTAGCATTAGTTTAAAAATTTTGGAGGGGGCGTGGCAAAAAATAAGTAACATTTTAAGTTGGGATGCACTTAATATATATACCTAGTTTCAGCGAAATCCGTTGAGCCGTTTAGATTTGTATAAAGACCAAACAAACAAACAGAAAATGAGTTTTATTACTATGGGCAATGCATATCAATATAATTTTATTGTATTAAAGTTTAAAAATATTATAAGGCTTTTTTTAAACTAAGGTAACTTGCTAGTAAATCAAACTCAAAGAGGTCAAATTCGGAATTATGTGCAATAAGTTGTTTACTTACACAGCGATTTATTACAACATCAAGAGTGCGTTTTTGGGTGAGGTATCAATATAATTTTATAGTATTTAGGTTAAAAAAATAACAGTGTATTCATTAAAAAAGGTAACTTTACGATTATAGTCATTGGATTTTTGTTTACACATTAACTTGGAATTTCCTTAATGTGCCAGAATTCGGTACGTTTACCTTAATTTGTTGATTTTAACCTTTGAACTCACCTATTACACCATTAACATTGCGCAGACGCAATGCATGCGTCGTCACAGATTGATTATTATTATTGTTGTTCGCAACTGTGACATCATCATTATCTTCGTTATTATTATTGTCGTCACTATTGGCTTGACGTTGATCTTGAGGAGGATGATGATGGTGATGATGATGACGTTGTGGGCGGTGGCGATGCTGATGCCGCTGCTGTTGACAACCATGTAATTCATAATGCATGTCTGGCGTACAGGTACTCATTACATAGCCCATTTTAAGTAAGAGCTTTAAGTTTATTTCGGCTCACTTCATAAAGGACTTGTGTTAATTAAGTTTTGAATGAGTACACTTGACAACAGTAGATAGATAGCAGTTAATTTAATAGCTGCTCACTGACGGGCGTGACACACTTTTTAAGTTTTTGTTCTTTGTTTTTTTTTCAAATGTCAAAGCTGTTTTTAATGGAATTCAATTTAAAGTGTTTAGCTCAAGAGGTTGTTGCTATGTGTCACTCACACACACAGTCACACACACAAACAATTCAATCAATTCAATTCTCTAAAACCAAACAATATTACTGAATTGGAAATTGAAGTGGGGGCAGGCACGAGAAAGTGAAGATAAAAGCATGGGACACGCACATCAAATCTGATTGAAGCGTTTTACTGACTTTGACACTTAAGAGACAGTCGGGCGCATTGTAGGAGGAAAATCCATATGTGTTGTGAATTTGGGCGGGGTGTGCAAAAAGAATAAAATTATAACAAGAAATAAGGGAATCAATTAAAATAATTATAGTCACCTTATCTACTTATTCTTCTGCACTCGAGTGAGTTTTGTTCATACGGAAAATAATGTTTCAAGCACAGAAAACAAACAATATCATCACGCGCACCGTCTGTTTGTCGTTTGTTGTACAACAATGTTGGAAATTCCACAAATAAAACTTATCTCTTAATGCCGTATAAAGTCAATTGCTGTCATAAACTCAGTATTCAAAATATGAACTCGAAAATATTAATCATTACCTACTATCAGGCCCGTAGCCAGGATTAACCCAAGGGGGGGATTTTGATTATAAACAAATATCGATTATTTTTATATCGATAAATCAAAAAAGGTATTTTTATATGAATACTACTATAAAAGCCTGTCCTTCGCACACTTTATTTTTGAGCCTTTTGCCGAAAGCACTTTTTTCTCTTTTTAAAGCTTGATTTTTTATACACTTGATTTTTGCAAATTACAAATGTACCACTTTAACAAACACTTTAAGCATTGAAGCAATGTTGAAAAATTAATTCAAGTGTAAAAGTGCAAAAAGTCGAGTTTGATAACACTTCATACAAAACTTTACAAACCGGCCTTGCAATCTTCATATACGTAGCAACTCAGGTGACGTTTTGCGGCTGATACAATTATATTTTTTGGTACAATCGACTCAAATCGACTCAAAAGAATTTCATTAAATTCGTCATAACTTTTATATAAAAGGACGAAAAAATAGGTAGTTAGATCAAAAACGTACTATTGTAAAAACCCAATATTGTTACTGATAAGTATCAAATATATATGTTCTGTGCATCCTTTCAGGCTGAACATTTTTGAGAACACTGTGTCTTGTAAAATTTCTTTACTGTCAAAAAATAATTACAATTTGAGAAATACTGCTTGCCTTTTATATATTAACCTTCATCGGTCCCTTATTTCTAGGAACGAATAGGTTCCTTGTGTGTAAATTTTACACACTCTTTTCAGGAGCAATATTTTCATCGATAAATGAAATGCATGCGATCTTCTTGTAAAAAGTAATTAATTATTCATTATTTTATTCAATTTAAAGAAGAAAAAACTATTTTATAAAATAGTAAAACATCTACATTTATATATATATATATTAGGACGGATCGATTTAAAAATCGCCCATTGCTCAGTGAAAATCGTATTCTAGGGATCAAAATAAGAAACTTTGCCCGAGGAACTATACCTCTAAAACGAATTCTAATGCCCCAACTTTTGAATTTTGTACCGTAGGGTAAAATTTTGAAAAATCTCTCTTTGACCCATTTGGAGTGCCCCAATCGAGTCCAAATGTATGACCGACTATACAAACCCATACAAACATTTCAAATTTGTATTTTTTTGAAATGTTTGTATGGGTTTGAACCCCCTGGAACCCCAAGGGGTCTGCCACTGGCATGGGTGGATCGGTTAGTGGGGTCGGTCATACATTTGGACTCGATTGGGGCACTCTAAATGGGTCAAAGAGGGATTTTTCAAAATTTGACCCTACGGAAAAGTTGGGGCATTAGAATTCGTTTTAGAGGTATAGTTCCTCGGGCAAAGTTTCTTATTTTCATCCCTAGAATACGATTTTCACTGAGCAATGGGCGATTTTTTTGCCCCCACAAATATATATATAGAAGTGGATGTATGTATGTGGGTATGTATTTATGTATATCACGTATATACACAAAAACCACTGAACCTATCTTTATGAAATTTTCAACGAAATTTGAGTGTTCTGGAGAGGTTTCGTATCGATTGGACAAAGGGGCGTGGTACTTCCCATACAACCAAAATTTACCCTATCACCCACAAACTATAAAATATGCTATATATCAGACGGTTTTGATCGTAATAAACTAAAATTATGTTTAGATGGTAACAGGCGGATACTGTACTTAAAATGGGCGTGGTCGCACTTTATTTAAGCCTACTTTTTCGAAATCATGCTAATTCCTAAGTTGTACAAGTTTTGATATTGAACTATATACATAACTGTTACCACGCCCACTTTTATCGCCCACAAATAAATGTAACTTCTATGTAACAGACGGTTTTGATCGAATAAAACTAAAATTTGGTAGTTTAGTTCATATGTTTAGAAATATATTTACGCCCACTTTTTTGAAATCAAGCTAAATCCTGAGATAATCACGTTTTGAAAGTGAAAATTGGTATGTAGGTGAAATGGGACCAAATGGCGGTCACTATATATATAAATGCTGCCATGCCTATTTTTTCCGCTCGTCTTTTTTTATAAAAAAAATTAATATACGTATGTGTGCATATCACGTAAAGACTCCGAAACCACTGAACCAATTCTTATGAAATTTTCAGAGAAATAGCAGCAAAGTCTTGAGAACATTCCTGTGAAGTCTGGTGCTGAATGTAAAAAGGGGCGTGGCACCTCAAATATACCCAACATTTTCGATATCGAACAGCTTAATATTAATAGGTCGTACAGTATCGGAATTTGGTTTCGTGAACACACACCATTAAACACACACCAAGGATGGTTTTTGCATAGGAAAATGGGGCGTGGCACCTCCCATACAGCCCAAATTTGCTATATCGAATAGCTAGCTTTACAATTATAGAACGCACAGCCTCGGAATTCGGTATTCGACCACAATTTGTACATGCCGTTTCACTGATAAAATTTTATGGGCGTCAGACAAGGGGGCGTGGTAGTAACGCGCCGAGTTTCAGCTGGTTAAAAAAAATTAGAAATTGGGAAAATATCGATACAAAAATTAACAATAAAGCAGAAGAACATGTCACCAAAATTATGGTGTGTAAATTTTATACACAAGAATCTATTAGGGAAATTTTTTTCTGTAGCTTAGCAGCGACACCTAGCGTGAAAAAAACGTCGAAAACATAAATTTTGCATACGATTTTTACATTAAGCCAAAATCCAAGCTCGATTTGATGAACTTATATTAAAGAAATATGAGCTTGAAGTTGAAAAGTGTGTAAAATTTACACAAAGAACCGATTAAGGTTAAGATTAAATGTTTGCTCAAATTTTTGACCCCATAGGCTAAAAATATTAGATTTGTTATAAAACAGAAATCTATAGTTTCATGTCAATTGATTAACTTTCAGAACTCGCTCAAGAGTCCAATAAATGGAGAAGGGTTTTACAAGAGCTTTTCCTAATATTTGATCAAAGCAGTAATAAAACATCTCTTAAAGTGATTTTTTAAATTAAAACTGGTAAGCATTTCGTTTTTAATGTAATTGTTATTTAAAATTAGTTATCCAACATAAAAAATCTGAAGAAAAGTACCAGAGTTGCGATATTTTACTTTACAAAAAAATTTTATTTTCTTTCTTGTTTTAATAAAATAAATCGCAAAAATTCAAATTTCAAAAAATTGCATGAAATGTTGTTAAAATATTTTCTGAAACCACACTTAATACAAATACAAAAATTGTGTGATTCCGAATCAAAAAACCATCAAAAAATACAAAAATGCAAAATTAAAAACCACATGACGAGGTTTTATAGCATAGTCATTTTATGTCTATTTTGTGAAAAAAATGACAAAAACCAAAATTCGGATCAAAAAATTATAGCTGTTGAAACTTGACTTTTTTTAAAAAAATCCTCGAAGTGCCAAAGACTGGCAATTCAAACACAAAAAAAAATCATAAGAAATTTAAAAATGAAAGTTTAGGTAAAAAACAGCAATGCATATAAATAGACAATCTTGATCAGAAATTTATTTAGTTAGAACTGAGTTTTAACAGATTCTCCAAAGGGGGTCGAAAATATGTCAGCGATCACTTAAATAGCAATTTGCAAAAAAAAAATTTTGTACTTTCTATAAGTCAAAATGCGAGAGACGATATTGCGGTATCGCGAAATTCGGTTGCGATGTCTAAAGCTTCAATAGCAGCATACTCATCAATTTTATTTTTAAGGTCCCAATACGCTTCGAATACAGCTTATATGATATTGATATAGACAGGTTTAGTGAATGAACGCGCAATGAACGCGCAATGAACATACGTGGCCAGATCACATTCTTCCGCTACATACACTTGTGCTCCTTGTAGTGTACCATTCATGGCAGCTGCACCATTGTAACCCTGGCCGAACATAAAATCGCAATCTATGCCGAAGTCCTTATATTGTCTATGATCTGAAAGCATAGGTCGCAATTAAGTTTAAAATTGAAGTAGTATGCAACTTTTTACGCTGTTGCGTTGTAGTTGCATTACAGTCAATATATTATATTTTTATACCTTCTGAACCATAAGGGGGTTTTAACCCCTAAATCCCCCGTGTCTACGGACCTGCCTACTATAAAGATTTGTTTACGTTGAAATCAATCAATCATCAATCACAAAAAAAACTGTGTATTTCTCAGCAAAAATAGGCGCGTTTGCAAGTACTATTTGCAAATATGTATGTATGTACATTCGAAAAATACTGATAAAAACTTTTGCTGATAGGTTTAGGCAGCAGTTGATTGATTGCACCTATTACACTGTCCGGCAATTTTCAACTTTTTCAAAATAACATACTTCGATTAACGGATTCTGGTAGAGGAGACAAGAAAAGTGCATACGAGTATAGCCAACTTTTAAGTTTACGTCTCAATAATTTTTAGTAAAAGTTTTAAATTTACTCTAAGCTTATTCTATTTATTAACACATTAACCGCAGCTCCTAAAGGCTACGTACGATTTTTTTTTAACTTCATGCTCTTTCTTATATTGATCACAGGAACTACCACATCAAATTTCAACTTTGTATTTTTCACCGTAGTTGAGATATGAGTTCGGTATAAAAATACTCAACCTTCGCACAGTGGACCGTTCCACACAAGTTAGATGGATGCAATTATTTTATGATTTTTAACGATAGGGGATGCAAAACTAAGCAAAAAAATGTACTAGAAGTGGGGGTCTATTTTGACCTCCTAGGGAGTTATGGGCTAATTTTGTGTTTTCCGGAGCTTTATGCAAAGACGTTTTAGAAAGATAATTCCATGAATTTTCAAACAATATGCAACACTAGTAAAGATTTGTGTCACAAATAGAAGTATTTGGTGGTTAAACTAACAAATTTTGTAAAAAAAATACACTATTTTTAAGTTGAAAGTGAATTTTGTCTGAAGGGCGCGACAGAGGATGGAAGAAAGGACAGGATAATTGAATTAGAAATGTAAATTTGCATTCAAACTTATTTGCATCACAATAAAATACTGAAGAATGGCGTGGTAGTTGAATTAATGCACAGCAAAATACATAAAACTACAAAAACTAAGGAGTTAGAGCCGAAAACCCCTTGAAAAGGAAGGTTGCCAAGCCTAAAAATGTTCAAATTATTGTGTATCTATATTAGGGCGGGTCAAATTCTGGCTCAGCGAAATTCGTAAAATACATGTAATTTCAAGACTTTTTCTCCACTACAGCATATACAAATTCTGAAAAAAAGCTGTGCGGACTTTCGTAAATAGATTCATACACATACATTCATACATTCATATTTTATAATTGAGAACAAAATCTATTTACGAAAGTCCGCACAGCTTTTTTTCAGAATTTGTATATGCTGTAGTGGAGAAAAAGTCTTGAAATTACATGTATTTTACGAATTTCGCTGAGCCAGACCTCCAAAAAATTCGTCCATACAAATTGACCCGCCCTAATCTATATATATAAAATGGAATGTGTGTTTGTTTATTTGTTTGTTTGTACCTTATAGGAGACCAAACCTCTGGACTGATCTTCCTGAAATTTTCACAGCATTTAACTGGGACTCTGGCATGATTAATAGGGTACTTTTTTCGACCACGCCCACTTTTACGCCCACTTTTTTAAAATTATATAATTGCTCCCATATAGTTTTTAACAGATTTACTTCAAATTGTATACACATTATACTCCAGGCAAGGTAGAAATAAACATTTCCTACGCCAAGCCCCCTTCCACGCCCCTTTCCACGCCAAATTTAAGTTTTAAACTTTTTGTTCTCTGTACAAATTTGTTCCTTCCAACGGATTAATTTTTATTTGGTAGTATATTGCTCTTAATACTGTTGACGTCGCCATATTACTATGAACCACGCCCACTTCACCGTCCCTTTTTTAATTCAAATACTTACTTATACCACTAACAATGTTTGCTATACAAAATACTTTTTTGTAATATGTATTTACCTAAAGTTTTATATACTTTTTATCTACAGGTAAGGTAGCCATAGATTTTTTTATTACCAAATGCCCCTTTTTCGCCCCATTTTACTTTAATTATAATTAATCTGCTTTCAATCTATATATATAAAAATGAATGCCTGTCTGTCTGTTTGTTTGTTTGTGCTTTATAGGAGGCCAAACCCTTGGACCGATCTTCCTGAAACTTTCACAGCATGTTACTATGACTCTGGAAAGAATAATAGGCTAATGAAGTTTTTATTGGACAAAGGGGCGAGGCACCGCCCATATAACCCACAGATTTAAATAGCCATATTTTGGGCATTTTTTGACCTACGTCGATGATATTTGGTACATATGATATTGGCATAATTAGGAATACGTACCAGGAGAAAAGTGGGTGGGACCACGCCCCTTTTTAGGAAAATTAAAAATCGTAATATAGTCTTAACTACCAGACCGATCGTCATGAAATTTTCACAATAGGATATTCTTACGGAATAATAAATTCTTGACTATATAAAGTTGTGAGTGGACAAAGGGGCATGGCCTCGCCCATATAACCCAAAATTTAAAATCGTCATATCTTGGGCATTTTTTGACCAACGGCGGCAGTATTTGCTATATATGGTATTGGCATGAATCGAAATACGTACCAAAAGAAAAGTGGGCGAAGCACGCCCCTTTGTTTGCGATATATTGGAGGCTGGACCTGTTAACCGATCTTAAATTTTCACAGCGTGCAGCTTTGACTCAGGAATACTTATTACATGATAATATTTTTCAACCATGCATACTTGTTCACCTCCTTTTTTACTACGTTTATTAACGGCTTTACCTCAAATTTAAAATACATATTAATTAAAATAGTGGGTTAGCCCCATTCTCTTTCTCCCACAACTGTCTTCAAAACAGCTGATTTTGTAATATGTGTTAGTTAAAATAGAGAGTGGGGTAACCCCATTCTCATTCTCCCACAACTGACTGCGAAACAGCTGATTGTGTGATTGCTGCTTTTTGATTGGTCTAAAAATAAAAAGGGGGAGCATGAAGCAAATAACATGCGATTCAGTGCTGAATTCCAATTGGTTTACAACAAAAAAAGGGGAGAAGCATTGCAATAATTAAATTAAAATTAAATAAATAAATTTTTGTAAATATATAAATACTTTTAATTTTCAGCTAGTATATAATAAATTTTAAAAAATTGTGAAAAGTAAATACCAAAACAACAAAATTTATAGGACCAGAACCATTCTGCGGATTGGGCACACATTCTATAATAGAAGAACTAAGAAGGGAGGAGAGGCATAAATGTTCAAACCTTTAGAAAAGCCTCCCAAAGTTAAGACAATCCAAATTGCTCCTCAGAGATTTTAACACTCGGAGAGCAAAATTGTGCATAAGCTTAGGCAAACCGAATCTAAGGATTTTAACGGGGTTGATCCTGATGAAATTGGGCATAGAAACCAATAGTAACTTCCGTTTCTATGAAGAAGCAGAGGAGACTCCAATACACCTACTTACAAACTGCGACGCCGTGGCTTGCAGGCGTAAACTAGCACTGGGGAACTATGAGCTGAGTCTAGAGCAGGTTTCATCCCTTGAACTGAAAATATACTCAAATTCATAAGAGAAATAGGGCTGGATTCTTCTGACGATGGCATTCTTCTGAATATGAAACACATTTTTGTGCATCTAATTCGAAGACACGCCAAGAACATATATTTGTTGACAATATATGTTCTGACTTACAACAAGTTAGTTGTATTTATAATAGTCTGGAAAGGCTGCTTGACCTAGTCTTAACTAAAGACAGTAACAATATCATTGTTCAGAAGGCACTTCATGCTTTGACAACTATTGATAATTACCATCCACCTTTGAGTGTTTGGTATAAATCCGATAGAGACAATATGGTAAATTCAAGCTCTGTTGACACAGTTTATGAATTAAATTTCAAAAAAGCTGACTTTTTGAGGTTGAATCATTTACTTTATAGTAAATTAAATATAATTACAGAATACATAAATAATAATAATCTAAATAGTTCAATAAATTTTTTTCTATACGGAGCTCTTCGCCATGTTTTCTTAATCTGTACTATATACAGGGTTGCCAATATTCGAAGCGCCCATTTTATTTTTAAATAAATCAAAGAAACCACAATTTTTTGTCTGTTCGTCATGAATATCATTTAATTGGGTTCAAGTAGATTTGCTTACATTATTTCTTGAATATGATATCTCGTTAATGGTCACCATTGGCCTCTACGACATATTGTGCCCGTTTTGCAGCATTTTCCATGGTTTTCTTCAACATTTCGATGGGAATGGTGGTTATTTCTTGACGGATGTTGGTTTTCAGCTCTTCTAGGGTCTTTGGCTTGTTGACGTAAACCTTTGATTTCAAATAACCCCACAAAAAGAAGTCTGTAGGCGTTAAATCTGGTGATCTTGGCGGCCAATCGAAATCACCATTTTTTGACATCAAACGGCCAGGGAACAATTGCTTCAAAAAATCGATTGTAGTGCGGCTTGTGTGTGGTGACGCGCCGTCTTGTTGAAACCAGTAGTACCTGATACGCTTTCGACGAACGATTGGCATGAAAAAATTGTTTATCATATCGCGATAACGCTCCTGATTGACAGTAACTCTGTGGCCATTATCATCTTCGAAAAAGAACGGCCCAATGAGCATTTTAGCACAAACGCCGCACCAAACAGTGACTTTTGCATCGTGAAGAGGTACCTCTTGAATCTCTTGTGTTTTGCTGAATGTAAATTTCAACAATTTTAGAGCGTTCGCGTGGCGTGTACTGTTCCATTGTAAACATTTGCTTGGAATGACGCTTCAAACGCGGTATGTCATTAGTCGATTTGGCATCACTGCGGAAAGTTACAGTGTTGCCAGATGGGCGCTTCGAATATTGACAACCCTGTAGTCTCAAATTTGCGAAAAGTTCTGCATACCCTTGGTACACAAAGGATTTAAAGACTCTTCGCAACAATAGGAATAGGGCATGGAAGAAATATGTTTGTAGTTTTGACTCAAATGACCTAGAAACATACAAACGCTTGTTTCTGGAATTTGGGAATTGCTCAGTTGCATTATATAATGAGTATTTGGATAATATGAAGCTGAGTATTTTGTCTGATCCAAGAAAATTTTGGGGATTTATTAATGTTAAGAAGAAGACTGATGGATTTCCTTCTTCTTTCAAACTTCAGGATGGATTTACTGACGATTCCACCATTATTTGTGGCTTATTTGCCAATCTTTTTAAAGAATCATTTTGTTCAGATTCTTTTAATCTTCATTTAGCGTATTTTGATTATATGAACAACGCATCCAGAGTATCTTTGGGGCATATATCTTTTACCTCAGGGATATTTTTAAGTATATTGAATCAATCGATGAGGATTTTAGCGCTGGACCAGATGGAATTCCTGCCGCAGTGTTAAAACAATGCGGCTCCATTTTGTGTCAACCACTCTCGTTACTTTTTAATAAATCAATTAATGAAAGTAATTTTCCTCTTTTTTGGAAAAAATCTTATATCAGTCCTATTTAAAAAAAAGGTTGCAGGAATGACGTCACTAATTATAGGCCTATCGCTAAATTGTCTTCGATTCCTAAACTTTTTGAGCGTATAGTGTACGATCGAGTGAAAATTCACTGTGGGCAAGTCATGACAACTCGTCAGCATGGTTTTGTTACTGGCAGATCCACTGTGTCTAATTTCCTTGATTTCACTACATTCTGCTTAAAATCTATTGATTCTGGTAGCCAGGTCGATTGTATTTACACTGATTTTAGCAAAGCTTTTGATAAATTACCACATAATCTAATTTTATTTAAACTTAAATTAATGGGATTTCCACAATATTTTGTAAACTGGATCAAATCGTATTTGATGGAGCGATCTTATCAAATACGGTTCCGAGGCGTGTTGTCTTCTGAATTTGTTGCAGAATCGGGTGTTCCTCAAGGAAGCCACCTGGGCCCACTTCTGTTTATTTTGGCAATTAATGATGTTACCCACGTCATTAAACACTCTCATTTGCTTATTTATGCAGATGATATGAAAATATACAGAACAATTGATTCTAATGACAATTCAGACCTGCTCCAGTCAGACTTGAACTCCTTTGAGGTTTGGTGTTCTAAAAATAACATGTTTTTAAATCCAGACAAATGCCAAACTATGACCTTTTCGCGTAAAAGGAACAATTTTATTTTTGATTACAAAATTAAAGATACTGCTTTAAGTCGTGTAACTACCGTCAAAGACCTTGGTATATGCATGGATTCTAAATTGTCGTTTACCATGCATATTGATAGAATTTGTAAAAAAGCGTCTTCTATGCTTGGTTTTATAAAACGGTGGGCCAAAGAGTTTGATAGCTTAATAACAACTACAACTCTGTATTATTCAATCGTGCGTCCTCACTTGGAGTACGCAAGTCAAGTATGGTCCCCACATTACAATGTGCATGTTGATCGTATAGAAAGAATTCAAAAACGTTTTGTTCGGTTTGCTCTAAGAGGCTTGAGTGGAACTGACACATTTAACCTTCCTCCATATGAGGATCGTTTGAAATTATTAAAGATGTAATCTTTAAGTGAGAGAAGAAAATATGCTGATATCGTCTACTTACACCAACTCATAACTGGTGTGTTCGATTCTCCAGAACTTGTTTCTCTTATAAATTTTAACACTAACCGTAGAAGCAGTAGAAACTCTAACAACTTGATTTATTTACCATTTAGTAGAACAAATTATATGTTATCTGTTCCATTAAATCGTATGAGTACCTTTGTTAGCAACTGTAGCGTGTTTGATGTTAACTTGTCGAAAGGTCAACTCAAATGTAGATTGAAAACTAATGAAGGATAAGATCTATGTAAACGCATGGTTAGTTGTTATGTCTTGTGTTGTCCCTGAGCCCAACCCATATTATGGTGGGTAAATTTTTCTCCCTTTTGGTTTTTTTTTTTTGACATTTTTTATCGATATCTTTGAGATATTTCAATGATATTTGGATTGGTTCTTAAAATGATCTATTGCGGAGAAAGTGTGAAAAAGCTGTAGTAGCTGAACTCTATTGCTATTGCATGTTTAATGGATGAAATTCTGTAATCCGCAAACCCAGCGGAGCTTTGAGAAGGAGGTACAATAGATCTCATTTAGGTCGCAATACGCATATCCACCATAAAACATTAACTTTAACTCTGTACAAGCATTTTCTTGACTAAAAAACACCCAACCGTAGTTTATGGGTTAACATAAAAAGTAATATAACAACTTACTACATAAGCTGAAAAGTCCTGTCTAGGGTTGAAATGGCTAGTTTATTTTATTTATATTGGAAATAATAAAATTAGCCTGAAAGCTAAGTTTTTAATTAATACAAGTGGGAATAATGAAGGGGACAACAGATGTACCTCCCATACAAAATCATGCAATAAATTAATATAAGTCCAAGGAAGGTATTCCTAGGGTCTTACTGATTTCGATCATTTTCAGTGCACATCTATTATTCTATTTGCATAGCCTTCGGGCCGTTAAGATCGGCCAACTTTTGTACCTCCCATACAAACTCATGTTAAAACTAAATAGAGGTCCGAGAGAGGTACCTCTAGGGCCCAACCGATTTCAACCATCTTTATTACACATCAATTACTCTATTTGGCTAGCCTTCTGACCGATCTATCGTTAAGATACAAAATTATGTATACAATTATGAGAGGTCCACCGATTTCAACCATTTTTTAAATTTTTTTATGTAGCTTAAACTAACCAATCATACAAAATTTCATAATCCTAGGAGGACTCCTACTATTTTTGTTCCAATTTTGTATGGGATGAACGCACTGTGCATCGGAAGACATTTTCATTGCATAGTTTTAGGGATTTTTAAAATTAATTTTACTTTTTTCATCGATATATAATACAAAGAAACTTACTGCCTCATTTTGTTTATCGAAAACGAAAACCAACAACAAATAAGATACGAAAAGCAATACTTGTTCCATACAAAATTCTATTGCTTCTCGTGTCTTGCGTCGTTGGTTTGCGTTTTCGATACACAACACTAGTATTCCCTGGCAGACGTTGTCCAGCCACAGATCGCCTTACTGCTTGCTATATACGAAAATGCCAAGAAATACCAAATATATTCACCATTTTTAGTACAGTTGCCAAAAGTAGCCATATGAACTAAATGAAAAAATTTTAATCTTATACGGGCCAAACCGTCTGAAAAAAGCATTTTCATTGGTTTCTGGGCGAAAAAGTGGGCGTAGAAGTCAATTTTTAATGCAGTTGCTGACAGTAACCTAGGAGTCAATTTTAATGATTTCTAAAAAAGTTGGCGCGGCTATAGTGCGACCACGCCCATTTTTAGTACAGTTGCCAAAAATAACCATAAAAACTAAATTACCCAATTTTAGTCTTACACGATTAAAACCGCCTGAAATATAGCATTTTCACTAATTTTTGGGCGGAAAAAGGGGGCGTGGAGATACATTTTTAGCACAGTTGCAGACACTAACCATGCAAAGCATAACTAAATTACAAAATTTAAGACTTATGCGACCAAAGAGCATTTTATTGATTTGGGGCGGTAAAAGAGGTGTGAACAAATTTTTAAAGACCGAATGTCAAATTTCACAAATTTAATATTAAAATACATGGTTCGGTAACTTTACAACTGACAATAAAAAATCCCTATATGGAAAATGGCGGTCATTTTGTTGATATTAGTAAGGGAGTATATGGAAAAATCTTTAAAATGCCATATCTCCAGAACCACTGGGTCGATTTTGTGCAAACTTCACAGAAACTATCTACAGACCATCCCCAACGTACCTTGAAATTGGTTGGGGAAATTGTCAGCGGGAAATTGGTTGACATCGGTCGAACTGTTTCCGTAGTTAGTAGTAACATCAAAATGTACAATTCTTTTTATAAATATAGATAAGGCGGTTACCACATTATTCGGTATCACGAAGAAGCACACCAACAATGAGAAAGACACGAGAAGCAATACTTTCTTCCATACAAAATTGTATTGCTTCTCGTGTCTTTTTCATCGTTGGTGTGCTTCTTCGTGATACAGAATAATGCACTTAAAGTGAAATTTCTTAAAGGTACATTTTTATAGTATAAATATATACCCTATACCTTTCTTTAAAAAATTTCTTAAAGGTACCTTTTTATAACATAAATATATACCCTATACGGCGGATATTTTTTAAACTTTCTTATAAAAGGGTCAAAGTAACAAAAATATTTCTCAAATCTATATCAAAGGCATATATTTGGTAGTTTTCTTATTTTTTATGTTAATAAATAGCTACATTTGCAGTAAAATTAAAAAATATATTTAAACTTACTTAGACGTAAGCTTTTAAAATGAATAAAATCATATAAAAATAAATGTTTCTCCTCTTCCTGAATCCGTTAGACGAAGTCTGAAAATATTTTGGTTGTTGGACTGTGTTATTATTGTTATTATTGTATTGCAATTTTGCAACTACGGTCTTGAAAGCTAACAAATTATAGCCGGAATTTCACAACTAGAATGAGTTCAAGGAGCATTTTCTGACATGCAACTATGTGAGGTCAACATTTTTAATACAAGTGCAACAAATAACTTTGTTGTTTTTTGCTATTACTCAAGTATAACATGTTAGCAACAATTGATTTATTAACAAAGTGCATGAAGTCTAAAGGTGGGATCAAGCATTGCAGCGACCCAAAAAAGGCACAAAGCACACAAACTTACACACACACTCACGCACGCACACACACACACACAGACAACCATTAGATTAGAAACTGGGACAGGCTGCAACAAGCCCGAGCAAAGCTGGGAGCTTTTTGAAAAAGTTGTCAGTTTAGTAAAGCATATTAAAGGAAAGTTGTAAGCAGTGTTGCCAAACATTTTGAATCAAAAGGCACCATTTCACAAAATGGAACGTGACCTAAATAAAAGCACCAAAAACATATTCATAAAAGATGGCACTCCGCATTTTGCGATTCTTTATGAAGTGCATCCTAAAAAGGTGTTCTGGTGCATAGTAAAAGTTTATTTTTTAAAAATGCTTGTTCTTTTATCCCTAACAAGGATTATTGAATATAGTGAAGTTTTCGTCTTTAATATTAAAAATTACTTTTTTAAAGAACGTAAAATTTTGCAAAAGTTTTTAGAATTATATATAAAGGCAAAAATATTAAGAGGCAAAAATCTTAAGGTTCATTATAAATATTACTTTTTTTTTTTGAGTATACAAGTTTGTTTTTTAATAAATTCAAAATTATTTTTCGAAAAAATGTATCCATTATCTTTTATATTTTTTATCTAGTGCCTTTTAATAAAAAAACAAAGAGTATTGCTGCATCAAAATCCACTAGATCTACACCATCTCCAAGTGTAATTGAGAAACGATCATTTGAAATTAAAAAAAATTAATTTGAAATTCATTAATTCTCTTTGAAATTCAGAAAAGATCAATTGAAATTTAGAAGAGATCAATTGAAAGTCACAAATACCATTTTGAATTTAGAAAAGATAAACTAAAGTTCAGAACAATTTCTGATTATAATTTCAAATAATTTCTCAAATTTTCTATTAGTCAGTGAGTTATGGCCGCCCCTTATCCTATCAATTATCTGCTCAGTAGCCTTCATGACCGGATGCTCGGATATAAATTTAGAAGCAAGAGCAGCCTGGTGCATTATACAATGCAAGGTATAAACCTCAATTTCATTTTTTTTTTCATCTGGCCTACAAATCCATCACGTTTGCCTGTTATAGTGTTCGCACCATCCGTACAAACTCCGGCTAATTTGTTAGAATCAACAACGGAAAGAAGTTTTTCGTTGACGACATCGAACAATAATTTGCCGGTTACATTGCCATAAAATGTTTCAACAGAATATATTGACTCGAAAACATTGTAATCTGAATCAACGCATCGAATGCAGATTACAAGTTGACAAAGGTCATTAATATCGGTGCTGTCATCAATACAGAATGAAAAAAAAATCGCAATTTTTTAATTTTTACCTTAACGCCGATTCCACAATAACACCCAAATAAAGAAAACGCCGGGTTATACTATTGCGGGACAAAGGTAATTTTCCAATTTAGTTTTATAATGAAGTTTTGCAAAAACTTTACTCAATATATTTTTGACAAATGGCCCATCTGAAAATGGCCTTCTCTTTTTTACAATATCTAAACTTATTAAGTTAGATAAACCCATTTTTAAATTCTCCTTCACCATATCTTCATCATTTTCTTTAGATTGATTTACCCATTCCTTCAACTTTTCAAAAAAAATTTTCTTATAAATTTTAAATTGTTTTTCTTTTTCTTCCCCTTGCAAATAATTCATGTCTTTGTGAACATCTGCAAAATGTTTTTTTAAATTATATTTCTTAGTTTTTTTAAATGTCTTATGACAAATAAGACATTGCATGTCATCAAAAGCATTTTGTAACATAAAATACTTTTCGGCTGACATCATTAATATATCGCAATAATTTCAATTTATGTGTTCACAGACAGCAGTCTCGATGACGATTAAATTGTAAAATAAGACACAAAAGTTCTGCAAGTGCAGTTTGTCTCTCCCACTCAACATGCTGATTTCTTATTGGTTGATTGACGATCAAACAAAAGAGCGTAAGTATACGTGTGAGTTTAATTTGCTGATATCAGCCACTACTGGGAATCTTTGATCAATAATAACTTTGTAATAAGACAATTAATTTAAAGATGAAAAAATTGTGGTTACTTTCTTTTGGCGCTCACGGATGTAACACAAAAATCATTTACTTATTCTTAATCCTAAAAATTTAAAAGTATCTATCAGATGAGGAAAGGCGTTCAGAATGGCGACGCACCTCAACCATTGCAGTCAAGGGCAATCCATTCTCTAAGAACAGCCAGTCCTCATATTCAAAAAATTATGCACTGGATATGCAAAGCCATACCCCACTGGAACAATATCTGTTGCATTAAACAAAGTGATGCACTCAAAAAAGTACAACACATTAATTTAAGACAAAGTTCAACAGAATTGTTGCAATGCGTCTGCACACCAGAGTCTACACATTAAGTAAATGTGAGCCCTGAATGCGTGAAAGCGTACAGGACGAGCACCCTTTTAATGATATAGCCAAATCTACCAAGTATCAACAACATTAATGCTAAACTCAATGCGAACTATACAATGAGCAAAACTGCTGCCAAAAGAAGAACGGCGGTTATAAACAG
Organism: Dichetophora obliterata; assembly: GCA_963920525.1. Lineage (NCBI taxonomy): Eukaryota > Metazoa > Arthropoda > Insecta > Diptera > Sciomyzidae > Dichetophora > Dichetophora obliterata. Next base: position 98,075,301 of record OY986439.1, on the reverse strand, counting down.
CATTCAGAGCTTTCCAAACATTTTGAGTGGCACTCATTTCTTAGTCATAATTATTCGACATAATTTTACATGAGGCTTTGCGATAAAGAGAACAAAAATTATTTATTTAAATTTATTTTAATATTTAAAAATATATATAACATTTTTAAGAAGTTGTTAAAATACTTTTTAAGGATTTACTAAAGGAATATAAATGCATATACAGATCATTTCAACAACACACATCAAAATCTATTATGTAGATGTTAAATAAATGCTGACTTACTGATAGTCTAAAGTCATTCAGTCTCTTTTATAACAACTCAATAGTTCAACAAGTGAATAAAAGCGGAGATTTGCAAAAGTTGTTTGGTTATCTTGTGATGAATATGTATCAAGACGAGAACTGGGTTTTTTTTTAGAAACTAAAGATTACGTGACTTAAATCAAATTTCAATTTGTCAAGTAAAAATGTTAATTCCTTTAAATTAAGTATCGAAAGTAGCTGGCGTCTTTAATATTAGTAATGTGGAAGCGACATAGCACGTATAACACATAACATGGTGCCGCGTTAAAGCTTTGCCAATCACTGCACCAGGGTTGTTTTCGCTCTTCTTTAATGTGTCCACACCAATGTTGCCAGATTTTGGGACAGATCATTCCCGTTTCAAGAAGAAGTTTTCGGGTTTCCCATTCAAAAAGTTTTTCCCTTTCTTCTCTTAACTATTTCCCTTTTTTTCTCCTTTTCTAAAGTATATTAAAAAAAATTACCGACATTTTATTTCTTGCTTCAGTGTTTTATTTTAAATAGAAACCATAACAATGCAAATATATGACTTTGAGGAGTTAGGGGTAGTCAGATACATGAAAAAATGAGAATTTTCAATAATTTTTCTTTGCCAGTTAATCATTTTATTTTATAAAAGTAATAATATGACGTCATTGCATAAGGTTTCGACTTGACTTCACGAAAATTTAAAAAAAAAATTAATAATTTTTAAAGTTATGGCTGTTTGCGTTAATCCATTTCCAACATAAGTTCCTTGCGGTGACCATCACAAATCCTTGGAGATTCATCTGACATCAATTGGACAAGAAAAATAGTTTTATTAATAGATAATCTTGTGCCTGATCGAAGCTTTGAAAAAATAACAAAATGGCGGCCTCAGGAAATTTTTCTCCAGATTTTCGGGAAAAAAACCAACAGTTAAATGCTAATAAAAAAAATCGAAATTTAAAAAATAAATCCTTCGATAAGGCACTAGTTTGTTATATTTTTCAAAAGCTGTATAAATTTCATTGAAATCTACTGAGAAGTTTTCGAGTTACAGTGGTCACCAGTTCAAAAAACAAAGTTTTAAGAAAAACGCATTTTAAGTTTTCTCAAGCGTTCACCCGAGGGCCCTTGGTAATTGTCAAATAACTCCAAAAGTATTTGTCGGCTTCACTTCAAATTTTCAGAGAATATTTTAAAAATATTATACTTTAAGAAAATGTAAAAAAAGAAAATTTGATGTGTGAAAAATTCTGACTACCCCTAACACCTTAAGACAAAAGGGGTATTCATTTCACTGCTGAAATTTGCGAAAACTTCAGTGCAAGTATTGTTGTTTTGGTTTTTCGAAGTTTGCTTAACTTTAATCACCTATTGAGTTGATGAAAATTAATCGTCGGAAAATTGCGAAGAAAAGATGTGTTCAATAACAATAAGCAAATCTGTTTAATGTGAGTGAGTCATTGTGAATACAATAATTTCGATAAGATCATTCTGTCAAATTCCTTCAAAAAGCTGATGCAATGCTTGCAAGCAAGAACAAAAATTATAATTAATTCTATTGTAGCCGACTCATATAATAAAGTTTTGCTACTTTTTTTGACATTATTTTTCTATTAAAAGACAGAAAGTGCATAATTATTTGTTTTGTTAACAAGCCCAACAGCAAAATGAAGCAATGGCGATCTTAAGCTTGACAGATGCATGTGAAAAAAACGCGACATTACAAACGGTCACTCACTTTAACTCATCGGATATTTCCGATTTCTGAATTTTCAGCAATGATGTGAATACCCCTAATATAACACATTTATTTCTTGTACATACTGCTTGAGTATAATTGCAAACACTTTTTTTTGATTTTATAATCCTATGCAGTTTTGATTTTGCACAAGTATTTTGGTGTGTTAAATAACATTTACGGTATTTTTATATTAGTTTTATTTAAAGTTAGGGAACTTTTGACTTGTGTCAGCAAATTTCATTTTTAAAACATGTAGCCAAATATTTTGCACATTTTGTGCTTGAACATATATTTAATAAAACAATATTTCTAAGTGACCTATATTCTAAGTCGAGATCAATTTATTCCGATTTTTTTAAGTGAATGATTAAAATAGAAGCACGACAGAATAAATGAAGAACACGTTTTGTTTTTCAAAACGATTGGTTTAACAAATGCGAAAAGTTTGAATGCTCCGCCTTCTTCTGAGAAATTAAATTTTTTTAATGCCCTCGAACTTACAGCTGATGAAAATCCACATGAATTTAAATGAAATACATAGGCTTATTCAGATAATAAAACAATTAAAACTCAAGATGACTCAGATAATATCAAAATGTTTTTAAACACAATATGTTAAAGAAATTCAAAACATAATTGGTTAACTTTGTGAAGAAATTACACCTTTTTGCTTAAACACGCGGTCAACCTCATTTTCCCCGTTTTTGAGAGTGTTATTCCCGTTTTCCCTGTTGGGTTGAAAATTCCCGCAAAACGGGGAAATTCCCTTTTCTGGCAACACTGATCCACACTCAGGCAGTGGAACGAAGCAGCGTTGACGTAGGCTAAATATATTTGTGCTCGAACACTTACACTACCTGAAACAGAAAACACATTTGCAGCTTATTTTTTCTGTTTATTTTTATTTGCTGTTAAGATAACAGAGTAGCAATGCGGGGCATTATTGTTGTTGTTATTTCCATTTTTGTACTATGCAAAACATGTTTGAAAGGTGGTTCAAATTCACACTGTTAACTATGTGTACTAGGATGATGTATTCTTAACATTTGTAATAAGGATAGAAAATTAAGGCATTTTAAAGAACAATATACTATAAAGTCTGTTTATAAAATAATCAAGTTTCAGAAAATAGTTATTTTAAATAATAACTCAAAATTGAAAATAAAAAAATTTATATTTTAAAGGTACAAAACTATATTTCCTAATATACTAAGTAAGCAAAAGTTCTAAATTCGAATTAAACTCAAGAAATTTATGTTCTTCCACTGCATGGATAATAGTCACACAATTATTTTTGTGTATGGTTTTTCTGAGGTGACATTTCTAAAAATATAATTTTGGTTTAATGGTATTTCCATGTTGATTGTTTTTGTATGTAAGCGTTTAGCAATGCATTGCATAAATATTATTTTTTAAGTACACTGCCGGTCAAAATTAAGGAAACCCTAAACAAAAAAGGAAATTTTCGTGTTTGTTGATAAATTTAGTTGACAAAATGCATTTTATTTTTGTTTGCGCATATATTTAATGGAATTATAATATATTTCATCTTATTCATATTAAATTTTTTAAAATATAATCACATTTGTATACATTAACAACATAGTTAATATTGACAATTTGTTAAGGTTTCGTATTCTGCTGCAAATTTAAAAGCTAATTTCCTTACAATTTTATTAATGACAAAAAGAGTCTTAACAACGAATGAAATTTATGTGCTTAGATAGAAAATTGCTGTGCAAATAATAAAAAAAAAAAAATGCAAATTATAATATAATATTGAGTTTAAATACATTAAACTGAAAAATGGAAGAATATTTACTTATTTTAAGTGGTAATAATGAAATCTTTCAGTAGCCGCGGCAAATTCAAGCACTTGCAAATTCAACAAGTCAAACGCTTGCAAAGTCACAAGCTGCACTCGCGCATCTCTTCTTTCAATAGGCATATCGATTTTCGCCATGCATGGTGAACTTTAAAAGCTTTTTAAGCTTTTATGTTGTAACTGATTTTTAAGAATACTAACATTTATATAACATAACAATCAGCTTAACAAGAGCCCCTTAACTATTTCTTGTTAAGCTAACAACCAGAATAGGTCTGTAAATTGCATTTAATAAAAGACTGTCAGACCAGTGTTTTTTTTTTTGTTGAAATATTCACCTTTGGATTTGATAAGCGCAGCGCATATTTTGGTATCCTTTGGAAAAATTTTTAAAGTATTTGCGGATTGAGGTTGTCCCATAATTGCTTTAAGCAAGTTCACATGGAATTTTCGCTGGTTGGTACCAAATTTCTTACTTGCCGGTGAATTTCACCCCAAAGCAGCTCGATTGGATTTATTATATCCGGTGATTGTGGCGGCCAAATCATTTTGCCAAATAGTTGGAAGAAAATTTGGAAATGTGTTTTGGGTCGTTGTCTTGCTGAAATGTAAAACCATATACTTCTTTCTTTATTGTTCCTTCAATTTTTAGTAATTTTCCAACTCTTTTGTAGCTAAAACAACCCCACACCATCACTGAACCACCGTAATGTTTTACTGTAGAACACACTTAGATTTATATCTTTCGTTGATTTTTCTACGAACAAAGGCTCTACGCTGCGTGCCGAAAATTTCGAATTTTGATTCGTCTGACCATAGCACCGATTTCCATTGAAAAGAAGCCTTTTCTTTTTGTCCACCTATCATTCCTTGGTCTCTCAATTGTCGTTGGACTGTTGATACCGAAATCGGTGTAACTAGCTATTTATTGATTTTGGATCTGATTTTTGGTGCTGTATAAAATCGATTTGCACTGCTGAAAGTTAAAATCTTGCTATCTTCTCGTCTTGACGTTTTTCGAGGTCTACCGGCTGCTTTTCTGTTTGTATTTGCACCAGTTTCCCGGTTCGCTTCAGAGACTTAGAGGCAGTGCCTTTTGCAACTTTTAATATTTTGGCGATTTCGTTGTATAATTTCCCTGTTTTGTTCATAGCAACTATACTTGACCGCTGTTCAATGGAGAGTGATTTATTTTTAGCCTTCCAAGCCATTTCGATTGATCACAAATTATGAAATTATCAACGGAGAATAATATTCAATCATCACTAATAATTGCTTACACAATTTTATAATACGTTTAATTCGATGAAATTTGTTCGTTAGACTTATGGCTGTGTCATTTAGTTTCGACAAGAAGGCATCAATACAAACATAACACAGTGTTAATATTGCCATTAATGTAAGCCATTGTTGAAAAGTTGCAACCAAAATAGCTTAGTCTGAATTGTAAATTTAAAAAAAAAAACACTGGCCTAACACTCTCTTATAAAATGCAATGTAATGTATACAAATGTGTTTATTAAAAAAAATTGTTTTTGTTTCTTTGGAAAGATTCGTTAGAACAATTAATTATTCCAACTTTGACCTAAAGCTCAATAAACGATTTGAAACTATCAAACAACTAGAATTTGTATTTAAAATCAAGTATGATTTAAACTACCAAACATTTAGAATTTGTATTTATATCATAAAAGAATCAAAATGAAATATTATTAAGATGAAATATATTATATTTCCATTAAAAATATGCGTAAACAAAAAATAAAATGCATTAAGTCTGCTAAATTTATCAACAAACACGAAAAATTAATTTTTTGTTCAGGGTTTCCATAATTTTGACCGGTAGTGTATGTATTTAAAATTTATGAATAGAAATACATACTAAAAAAAAATGTTTAGATTTCATTCATTTTAAATGTGGTAAGAAAAATTGTGTAAGGGGTCGTGACTAAATTAAACACTTTTTTATAAAATTTGGGGCAAAAAACAATGTCACATCTACAGAAAAATTGCTCAAGGGAATGGATATACTAAGAGAAATAAAAATTTTAAAAATGTTTCATAACACTGTAGGTAAATTATCCACTTTTGAAGAGACACTAAAGAACGCCAAGAAACGTAAACTTAATTTTTAGTCGTAGAATTTAGTGGCATACTCAATTTTTCCAAATCAGATCAAAATGTCGATATATTCAGATTTTTTTATATTTGACCTTCATTTCAAAAAAAATTTATTGTTTTTTAACAATTACTTTTTATTGCATTTTCAAAAATACCTCAAACGTGAAAATCGAGTTAGCTTTGTTAGCTTTGTATGATTTTTCAAAAGCAATTTCGCTTTTTCTTCCTATTTGACCAAGTTAGATTGTTGAACGTAAAAACTTTAAAAAAAAATCTTGAAATTTTTTTTACTCAAATTAGTGTTTATATTTCATAACTACATAGTTTATATTCTGAAAGTTTTAGCAAAATCGGAGGTGGTCAAAACTTTTGGTCTCCAAAAATAAGGAAAATATAGCTAAAAATGGGTCTAAAAGTGACTTCATTTCAATCGCAAATATCTCGAGATTTAAGCTGCGTTCCAGTCGCTTCAAAATAGTCCAGATTATTTTTTACATGCAAAGCAAAAACAAAAATAATTATGTTATAATAAATAGGATTATTTTTGCTATCCATATAAAATTGTGATACAGCCTTTAAAAAATTTGAAACACAGGTGCCGCACCTGTATATTTTTATGAGCTGTCATTTCATTTTTTTAATCATTTGTTTGTTTGATACAATGACCATTAGGTAGCCATGACAGCTACATATTTTCTTACGAGCTGCCACCATCGAATGTTGAACAAAAGAAAACAAAACAAACCGCGTGTGTCACACACATTATTGAACGCATTCAGCGCAGCCACAATTGCACTTAAATTATTTATATAATTCATAATATTAATAAATAAATTAAATAATTTACAATTTTTCTGACGTTTAGAGTAAAACACATTCAAAGAAAAACATCGTTCACTACGGTATCGCTACCATAAAAGTTCATAACAGTTTTGAACGACACACATTCTCATGACACCTGATAGTTATTGTATCATGATTTCTTGTTTGAATTTAATTTTGACTGCAACGGAAGTGCCCTCTACGAGTCGTTTTTCTTGCCGTTCCTTTAAGAAAATTTGTTATCGCGATTATATTAAGGCGAAAGGAACGCAGCTTTTGATCTGATTGGGAAAAACTAAGTATGTCACTAAATTCTACGACCAAAAAATAAGTTTATGTGTTTCAGCATTTTCGTGTGTATTTTTGACGTCCCTACAGTTTAATATGAACTATATGAAACATTTTCTCATAATAAATATTTTTTTACTTCATAAATACAGGCTGCAAAAAAATTAAGGGAGCAGAAAAATCTTAAACTTTTTTTGAGGTTTGGTTTGATTTGATACAGATTGAAAAGCTGTAGGTTAGGTTAGGTTAAGGTGGCGGCAAGTCTTTAGACCAGCCCACTTAGACCACTGGGTCCGTTGTGATACCACAGAATGGAAGAAGAGGGTGATCAATCAAGTGAAACTTTTGTGTAGGATGTTCTTAATGTGATAGAAACAATAGAAACATATGATATTAAATCTGAAGCAAGTGTTATGCCTTCACCTCAGTCAAATCAAGTTACTAAGCGTTCCTCTCCACAAACTTTTCCTATCACCACCAACTGCAACTCTTCGTCAAAAATGATGTATTTCAAAATTCCCTTGATTAGAACTAAGGAAAGAGAGGTTATAGCGTAGGATCATGGCCTGGCCAGGACTCGAACCTGGGACCCTTGGGTGACAGTCAAGCGCGCTACAACTAGACTATCGAGGCCGCTTTGAAAAGCTGTAACTTCTTGAAAAATTATTGTATCGAGATTTGAAAACAAGCATTTTCAAGCTTGAAGTTTCTAATTTGATAGCTCTTCAAATTTTTTTAAGTGAAACTTTTGAAGTGAGACCTAGGCGAAAACTTTTCTTAGGCGGCGATTTGTTGAGTAAAAATTTTCGAGTCTCGTAACGGTATTTTCTGATTTCGTCATGCTTTGAGTCCTGTTACAAAAAATTATGAAAAATATTTGCCCCACCCCCTTTTACCGCCCACAAATCAATGAAAATCTTTTATTTAAGACAGTTTTGGTCGTATAAATTTAGTAACTTAGCTTGCATGGTTAATATCAGCAACTGTACTAAAAATTTATTTCAACGCCTCCTTTTTCCGCCCACAAATCCGTGAAAATGCTATGTTGCAGGCAGTTTTGGTCGTATAAGACTAAAATTTGATAATTTAGTTTGTATGTTTACTTTCGGGAACTGTACTAAAACAAATTTTTAGTACAGTTGCTGAAATTGACCATGCAAGCTAAGTTACCAAATTTATACGACCTAAACCGTCTCAATAAAGCATTTTCATTGATTTCTGGGCGGTAAAAGCGGGTGGGACAAACATTTTTCATAAACTATCTCGTGCACACCTACACCTATGTTGCTCTATAACCACGCCCACTTTTTGATAAATCATTAAAATTGGCTACTGGGCCGATTGCGCTGAAATTTTAACAGTCGATTTGTTTCGAGTACGAGATAAATGAGGACAATTTTTTGCCACGACCTAATTTATTTTTTATGTGTTGTAAAGGAACCCCCAGAAGGGTGGTAGGTAAAGAGTAGGTGTGTTAAGAAGTTAAGAAATTTCTCTTCTGTACTGTGATTTTTTTTTTATTTTCCAACGTCTATGTTTTAGCTGAAATATTCGACTTTGAATGGAAAAGAATAATTTTCTCTTTGATCATCGATATCTCAGCAACCAACAATCACACAGAAAATTCAAGTTCAGTTCTAAAAATAAGAACAGATTCCTACAAAAACTACTTGTGCATTTTGGAAAGCAAAGCTTATTTCAATCTTTGATTTCAGTTTGAAAGATGTTCTGTTAATTACTGTTTGAAAATTACTGTTTCTGGGTTTTTAAGGAAGGGGGGAGGGGTACGGTTTTTAACTTTTTAAAACTTTTAAAACTTTAAGGTACTATTACAGTGTGTAAAAAATTAAAAATTCGTATGTCGCATGATATTCAAGAACCTTTAAATCTTTAAACGCGTTTTTCTCGAAACAAGGTTTTTCGAATCGGCTTCTTGATCGATTTCGATGAATCTTGATTCATTGTGATCCTTATAGACTCTGTTAAGCTCCAGACCTATAAAAAGCCAAACAACTTTTATATTTTTTTTTGCATGGCTGAAAGTTTCGACAAAAAAGGTGGTTTTTTGTAAATTTTTTTGTCAACACATGCCATTTTTTATTTTTTATTTTTTTACTTGCGTAGGTTGAGTGCTCAACTTTAACCCTTAACTCAAGAATGCACTTTTTTTTTTACTTTCAGACGTTTTATAAATTTTGTAAATTTTTTAAACACGCTAACTTCAACGCCTTGTAGAAAATTAACAACAATAAAGAGAAAAAAAAATTATTTATTTCCTTATGAATAATTCTTCATTATTTAAAAAATTTTAATCATTAAAATTAATTATACTAGGTAAAAAAAATTAATACAAAAGGTGTTTTTATAGCTACACACTGCAATAGTACCTTAAATCGATTTTCTCGCAAATCGTTCGTAAACATTATAACCCTAAATTTACTTGACCGATCCTTTTGAAATTTTAAACACTATTTCTACACATAAATGAACAGGTAATCACAGTTTTTTTTACTTTTTTTTCTATTTTATAATAACAAATTCACCGAAATTATCAACGAAAATTGCGTTTTTCACTTTCTGGAGAAAAAACCTCTCCGTTACTACCTAAGGAAACATATCACCTTTTTAACGCATTTCGATTTTTTTATTTTATTTAGATGATCCGGTAACGAGTTATGATGTTCACCGCATAACAACTTTTTTGGAATCGTCTACGGAGATTCGTTGTCACGGACTTATTTATTGATATTTTTAATAGAAAATTTTTCCAAAGATACTTCGGATCTTAAACTATGCGTGTATATGAAACAAATGAACCAACGTTATTCATGTCTTCAAAAAAAATCATAAAGATATGTCTTTTTCGCGTTTAAAACCTTACCCCGCCCTCAAATCACCTACCTTAACTTTACTACATCTTAAAAAAAAATTTTTTTTTTTTTTTATTTTTTATTTATTTTATTTTTTTTTTATTTTTTTTTTATTATTTTTTATTATTTTTTATTTTTTTATAATTTTTTATTATTTATTATTTTTTATTTTTTTTATTTTTTTTTTTTATTTTTTTTAATTTTTTAATTTTTTTATTTTTTTTATTTTTTTATTTTTTTATTTTTTTTTATTTTTTTATTTTTTTTATTTTTTATTTTTTTTATTTTTTTATTTTTTTTATTTTTTTTTTTTGAGATTTTATGCTGATTTGATGCAAAATTGGTGAACAAAAATAACTGTTTTTTCTTCAATCATCATAAATTTATGTTTGAAAAGCAATACAGGTGTTTCTTTAATTGTTCTTCAAAGTTAGACGATTTCTACCGGCAGTAGAAGACTCAACCAATCGGATTTAAACTAGTAAGATCTTATAGGATATGGAAAGAGATAAAAAATAATCTGGAAAAATTAGTATTTTTGGCAATAATTGCAAAGTTAAGATAGTTTTTTCAAAACACCAGAAGAAGAAATCAGGAATTGAACTAAATTTTGTTTTTAAAAATGAAGGAGGAGTTTTTGTAGGAAATTTATTCTTGTTTTTAGAACCGCACTTCAATTTTCTGTATGCGGATTACTTCAATTTTGTTTTAATGAGTGTTGCTAAGATATCGATGATAAAAGGGAAAATTATCCATTCCCATTCAAAGACGGATGGATATCTCAGCAAAACCATTGACGTAGGCAAATAAAAAAAATTAAATTGAAGTTAAATGAACAAGCGAACTTGCCTTAATAGTGCTTTTAGTAAACAAAATTTTTTAACTCCGTAGACCCTAGTAGAAAAAATGAAAAATTGAGAAAATTTTTGTTCCGTGCTTTTTCTTATGATTGTGCAATAATCGTAGCAGATGAATTTTTTTTGTCAAAATGCTGTTAAACAAGCACTTTCAAGCTTGAAAATGCTTCTTTCCAAATCTCGATGCAATAGTTTTTCAAAAAGTTACAGCTTTTCAAAAATCACTAAAACAAGTTGAAAATTGTTTGCTCCCTTAATTTTTTTGCCGAGTGTATTCAAAATTTTTTTTTTAGTTTTTAACTTTTAATAGAGTTAAGTTTACGAACCCCCAACTTAAAATGAGGTGAAATAATTGAACAATAAGGGTATTCACTTCACTGCTGAAATTTGCGAAATGCCGAATTTTTCAAAAAGATGTGTTCAGTAACCATAAGCAAATCTGTTTAATGAGAGTGAGTAATTGTGAATATGATGATTTCGATAAGAAGAAGAGCATTCTGTCAAATCCCTCTTAAAAGTTGATGCAATGTATGCGAGAAAGAACAAAAATTATAAATAGTTCTATTGTAGCCGACTCAGATAATTTAGTTTTGCTACCTTTTGTGGCATTATTTTTTTATTAAAAAACAGAAAGCACAAGTTTTTTAACAAAATTATTTGTTTGGTAAATTTGAATACCCTTTGGTAAATCCCACCAACAAAATGAAGCAATTGCTATTTTAAGCTTGACGGATTCGTGTGAAAAAACGAGACTTTGCAAACGGTCACTAACATCAACTCGTCGAAAATTTCCGATTTCTGAAATTTCAGCAATGAAGTGAATACCCCTAATCTTTTAGAAAAATTTTAGATTTGTTTAGAAAACCATAAAACCTTTAAATCCGGATTTAATAATGGATACGATATGAATTGTCCTTTTAAAGGGGAAATATACTGAAATATAAAAGATTATGTTATTAGGTTCAAGTGACTAGCTTCTTGCTTCGGTAAGGAATCTGAAGGTATAAATACTGATCAGGCATGCAAATTTAAAAAAATGTGTCACAAATTTAAATTGATTCTTGGAAAATTTCTCGATTTTCTGATCGTTTTATGATGAATCTATCTACACAAGTGCAAAATTTCCGAACACAAATTTCCGAACATAAATTTTGAATATATTTTCCTATGAATTCTTAAAATGTACAGATTAGAGTGTATCGAAAATTTGACTTCCGATTCCGGTATCAAAAATAAATTGTAGGTATATAAGAAATTCATTCGACTGATATAATTTTTTTGGTCTGAACCAATTTTTGCGTGCCCGGAATTGCATTTTTGAGCAACTTTTGTACTGGAGACTAACTAATGATTGATTTGAAAAGAAAATCAAGCTTATAAATCAATACCTTGGATATAAAAAAAAGAACTGAAAATTGTTCCTCCATTTGACGGCTTTTTTGTCAAGCAGAATCTACTTGTTATTTCATTTTTATTAAAATTTTTGGGTTTTTATTTGAAAGTATTTTAACACTTTTGGGTTTATTTGTATTTAATGCAAAAGTAAAGTGCATTTTGGAATTTTAGTGCTAACAAAATAAGAACTTTTGTTTATTTTTAGATCCAGTAAAAGACATTTCTGGTGACATGATGACGATGTCGAAATTCAACAGTTACCTTGCCACTTTCAGGACACTGAGAGGAATGTTTATTTTGTTAGAGGCTGTTGCTTCTGCAGAACAAAGAAAAGGAACAATGTTTTCTATGTTGAAGGGCCGTTAAAAAAGGCTTAAATTCGAAACAAGCCATTTTAGTCCTTTACGGGATCTAAAACAAATAATTTTTCTTATTTTATTTACACTAACAGTTTCAAAATATAATTTACTTGTGCATTTAACAAAAATAAGCCCAAAAGTGTTAAAATACTGTCATATAAAAAACAACAAATTATAACTAAATTGAATAACAAGTAGATTATTTTTGAAAGAAACCGTAAAATCTAGTTAGAGCATTTGTCAAGTGGAATAAAAATTTGCGGTTCTATGTTTTTATATCCAAGGAATTGATTTATAAGCTTGATTTTCTTTTCAAATCAAAATTGGGTCTCCTGTATAAAAATTGCTCAAAAATGCACACAAATCTAATTTGGGTGACGCCAAAATTGGTTCAGACAGAAGAAAAGTGAACCGATTGAAAGGATTCTTTATATATTGTCAACCTTAAAAATTTCAATTAGTTTGAAAATTTTAACATGAATTTAAAACCGTGTTGCCACATACATATATTCCTATGCGGCGCAAAATTTTCCCTCCCAGTAAGTCCTTTGAAACTGCCGATCAGTGGGTATGCGAGTTAAATGATATCGACCCATTGGTCCATAATAGCCAATTTTAGATTCAAAATAAAATTTTCAGTATGCAACCTCAAAATTTTTAGCTTAAATTTGCATTAGCAAAATTTGAATATTATTTCACAATATTATATGTAGACATCGGAGACAATCAAAGTCAACAGTTTTGCGCTCGATTTAAATGATAAAACGTGGAGGTTCTTCTCCTCCCAAGCCACTCAGGCACTCAACCCAATTTCGAATTAATGCAAACAACAGAACAAGTCTTTGAACCCGTGTGAAAATAATTTTTAAAAATACCCTGCTGTAAACCCGGAAGAACGTACGTAGCTGCTTTGTTGGGACAACATGGATGCGATATTGTTAGGCGCAGAACAGAAGAGTACAGAAGAGAGCAGAACAGAACAGAACAGAAGAAAAAGGCAATAAAACATATAAAGGCGAAATAAAAGGCAAAATAAAAAACAAGTAAAATAGGTTGTTCACAATGAAGCATTGTGTACAAAAAAATGGTGAAAAAAGAAAACAGCTTAACCAAGGCCAACGAATTAAGAGCGCGGAATAGGTGGTAGGGCTGTGAATTTTACAACATTTTTTTTTAATTTATTCTTAACACGCTTAAATAGCGTCGCAAAAACAAACAAAAAGCAAAAAATAAAATATTTACGAAAAAAAACAGCGAAGAAATAAGGAAAATAAAAGGCAAAAATAAAATAAGTGCAATAAAGACATTTCTGAAACATTTATTGCTTTTGTTTAACAAGAACATGAGAAAAAAGAGCAAACAAAGAGGGTAGAATATAGATACATACATGGAGGTATGTACATGGAGATTTGTATGGCTTGAAAATGTGTCGGGTTGGTTTGGGTTGGGTTGGGTTGAGTTGGCATCGTGTACTACAGAGAGACAGCAGTGTTTCGTGACTCCTCTTAAATCCAGATTAATTACACATTATTTTTCATAATATATAATAATTTTACATAACAGGCAGGCAAAAGCACAGGCACAACAAAGAAAGTGATTCGCTTTTAATGAGTTGAAATCATTTCTTAATTCAATTTTAATTATAGCTTTTGGCGATGATGTCTTCTCGCTGCTGGTAAAAATTTTGTTCCACGGTGTGCATGCTATCAATGTGTGGGTTAAAAGTCTTTATTCCATTGAATGTGCAATTCTGAGCACACTCACGGTTCGCTTGAAATGTGCTACATTTAAGAAATGTTCAATGTTGAAAATGACTGAGCAAACGCACAGTGGATCGTTCAGTATAAACTAGGTGGGCAAAGTTATTTTATGACGACTTTATACTTATCAAAGCAAAACAACGAAAAAAATGTTCTAGCACGTGGTCGGATATTAAGGTTATACAGAGTTAATGCGAGTTTCTCCAGTTAAAAAAAAGAGTTTTTAATGCGAAGTGACTTAAAGTTCAAATTCAGTGATATAGACCAGCGGTCGTCAGCGCCTAACTCTTTCCACTCTTTCCACTCTTTTACAACAACTTCAAGATTTTCATGATTGTTGCAATTCGCGGAATCGTTCACAGGCGCAGCTGCACCGCAACAATACAGCGCGTGTGTGTTTTTGTTTTCTCTTGTCGTTGTTGGTAAATACAGCGCGTGCTTGTTGTTGGTGTTCTTTTACTTGCTGGTAAAAGCAGTGCATGCGATCGCGCAAAATTGTTACTATACTGAAGGTTTCTTGTTGGTAATTTTGCGAAGTGTTTCGTCGCTACCGCCATGCGTGTTGTTGCTTTTATGTGTTGTTTTCATGTTTATAATTCTTTATTATACAACGTAGCCAATGATTTGTTGTAATAGCTGTTGCACTCTCCAAAAAAATTTCTTGGCGATCCCTGATATAGACCGAAAACCACGTCATCCTCCCCTACAAAATGGCATCTTTCGCTCTAAGATTCATAAATGTTAAGCAATCACTTAAAATTAAGCACATACGTTTTTTCCCTTAGACGATGTTTCTTAGAAAGATGCTTCAGAAAATTCGACTAAACCAACACGTAACAAGGGTTTGACAACAGAACAGTAATAATATATTTTTGTTTTACTACCCTCACCTTTCACACATCTTCGCAGCTTACTGCTTCTATTTTGGAGTTAGGATTGGAGATCTTGAAAAGTCGTGGACACACCCCAAATGTGTTTTATTTTTTGTTAAATGAGCTTTTTGAAGTGGATGAAAGGTAAACAAGAGAAATTGGTTTTTTCAGTTCCTATGTTGTTGCGAGAGCCGTTCAATCATGTAAATGATTGCTTTTTTTTCGCACGATAAGTGTCTTCGGATACTTGAAAAAGGATAAAAATAAAATAAAATATCCAAATTTACTATCAGCATCGCGACCTATCGCCTACGGAGAAAACTACGGTGCTAAGTGCACCATCTACTTTACCATTTTCAATCCTTAACACAGAAGCTTTTACGCCTTCTTGAAATGAACTTGAAGACTCTTCATTTGAACTTTCAGGAACAGTATAACCCCACCTAATAAAACAATGCGAACTCAATGATTTAGCTAAAGATTTGGGTTTATCAGGAATGGAATCTTCTAGCACCAGATAGGACAGTGTTTTCATTTAGAAAGCGTAATGAGCCTTTTAAAGCATATTTTAAAATTGAAGGATCTTTATGTGTGCATCACGATTTAGAGGGTTTAATGAATGAGCTTGATATACGCCACGATCCATCTCAATGGCTCCTTTTTGTTAACTCATCAAAATACAGTTAAAAAGTGGTTATTCATATTGTAGTTAATTAATTACAAAAAATACAATTGGGCAATTTGTGGAGACTTCAAAGTCATTGCTATCCTCCTTGGATTGCAGGATGGCTTCACAAAATATTTTTGTTTTTTGTGCTTGTGGGACAGTCGAGCTACGAAAGATCATTATCAGGGCTAGGATTTCGATGACATGTCATATTTTTTCTGCTGCTTCTAAGACATTTCCTACTTGTTTAGAACGTTCATTTATGTTTCCTAAATTCCAAATATGAAAAGATTTAGAAAGATTTTAGGTAATTTTTTCGTCATTTTTCATCGTTTTTTGTCGGTTTTAGTTTTCAGGTAATTTTTACTAGATTAAGGACATTTTTGGTCATTTTTATCGGTTTTTAAGTTATTGGATTATCATTTTTGGACACTTTTTCATTTTAGTGTAATTTTATAATAATTTTTTCGTTTTTTTCGTACTAAAAAAATATAAAAATGCAAATTTTTGAACATATTCTTTTAACAATTCCTTCAATTCAAAACATTACCTCTCGAAAAAGGAGTAACTTTGTTTATAGACTTCGGAAAAACTCTTCACGTGGTGAAACTGACGAAAGGGTATGTAGAAAGATGAAACAAGTGTTAGATAAAAACTCAGGATATGCTAGTTTTTATTAACTCTATTTTTATGCTCTATTTCTGAAATATTAGGGAGTAAAAATGTTAATACTTTGAAATTAGAAGAGGAACTTACATCCGATGGCATATAAGGGGTATTCACGGGTTGCTGCGAATTGCAAGAGTGTAAAAATGCACTATATTTTGAGCACAAACGCGTGAACATTAATATTGCAACCTAATCATCCAATAAAATTAAATGTGGAATGAACAGTAAATACATTGCCACTTTTTAAAAATCACAAAAAGTAATTAAAATCAACGCACAAACTTAACCTTTTTTAAGTTTTACCCAGATGGCAACTATGTTTGAAAACAACCACAACATGAATAAGCTGTTTAGCATCACTGCTTGTGCGTTTTCGCAGTGCGTAATTCAAGAAGAGTTGCAAAATCGATTCCAATATGTTTGTTGTTGGAATGATGCGAAACTGCGCATTCTTGCATTTTCAAATCGTCGCATCTGCGTTTCGCATAATCCCGTGAATACCCCTATTGTCTTTTAAATATGTTCCTTTCGTCAGTGCAGAAGTAGAAAGAAGTTTTTCTGTTTACAAAAACATTTTACCAGACCATCGACGTTCCTTCAATTTCAATAACTTAAAAATGTACCCAGCAGGGAAGCGGGCGCTCCATTAGCCCATCTGAAGCTCTCCAAAAAACAGTAGAGCGCTTCATTCTCTTTGTGTATAGCTTATTTTTTAACATAGTCATGTCATCAGACGTATGCGCTCCGCTCCCGCTGTAGAAAATATAAAATCGTAGCGAGAGACAAGCGCTGGATCTGCTTGTATTTAATATAAAAATGTAGCAAGAACCGATCGCTTTGTTCTCCTTGTAGTTGAAATAAAAATGTAGCAAGAACCTCGGTTTTGTTTCCTTTATTAGTTCATATCGTCGGCCTAGTTCTTATGAAGTTCATACAATAATTTATTGTTTCAAACGTTCTACTTCCCTTTTTTTCATACAAACATTAAAAGCTAAAAAGGACATAAATGTAGTATTGACCAATCTACCTAAACCGCTAATAAACGTTACCAATTTTGACATACATCCTATTAGAACTAGGGCGTCAATATAAACACGTATGATTTTTATGCTTTTGATTTGATATTTCATGAAGGAAAAACAAAAAACAAAGTCATTAAACGATTTGATGAATTTTTACAGTTTTTTAAAATTAATTTTTTTTTACATAAAATCTAATACTTTTTCCAAGTGCAACGTTATCGTTATGGAAAGTGCTACAAATATAGCGCTATACAAACAGCACTATTTGCAAGAAGAATGAAGCGCTCTTAGCGTGCATACAAGTAATGCGCATTGAAAGTTTTTGCTGGGTACCTTTTAATATACTGTAACGCTATGTATAAAAATTATGTAAAAGAAATTTTAAGTTTAGTAATGTTTTATTTTTAAAACATTATTTTTTATGTAATTGTTTGGGTTTTTGGTCATTTTCTGCAGTTTTTAGATCATTTTTGTCATTTTTTTAATATAATTTTTTGCAGTTTTTTAGGTCAGTCAAGAAGAAGAAGGATTGGCCAGCAAGAGTTGTGTATCAACCAGGCAACAATAATGTCAAGTACCCGCTTAGTTGATCTCCAACGTTATCTTAACTCCTTATACATTAAATTGGGATTAATAAAAAATTTTGTTAAAGCATTGGACAAAGAAAGTGAAGCATTCTAACATTTAAGGACAGTTTTTCCTCAACTTAGTGATGCTAAGCTGAAAGAAGTAATTTTTATATGTCCTCATATAAGAAAATTGGTGAAGAATGAATTGTTTGCCTAAAAATTAAATCAAAAAGGACTACAAGCATGAACTTGTCTTGTTGCTGTCTTCGCAGCCTTTCTAGGCAATAAAAAATTAGAAAACCGTCAACTTTTAGTAAATGAACTGCTACAATAGTACAACAATTTGTATGCAGAAATCGCTAAAAATCCATTTTCTACACTTTTATTTAGAATTTGTTCCTTATAATCTCATTGCTGTGAATGATTATCAAGGAGAGAAGTAAGATACCAAGGACAGTGGGATCCAGGTATGATGGCAGATTTTATTGGTTCCTAAAAAAAGAATATTTAACGTCGCACAAAAGTTAAAAGAAAATTACTAACCAAATTAAACTTGTTTCTTTTAGATCAAAGCACTCTATATCGGCGGACAATTTAAAATTAATGCCATTATGTTCAAATTTGTTATGCTTTTAATTTATATAAATTGTTTAAACGATTTTTTGTTTTATTTTTCCATTTTTTAAGTATCGCTGTATATCGTCGCTGCGCCTAACAAAATGATTATGTGTTTTTCAGCAACTTTTCAGGAGAACAAAAAATTGAATTTTTCAGAGCATTTCTAATAATGCGAGCATATAGCTGTTTTGATCAATTCTAGACTAAAAAAGATTTAAAAAAACGACAAACGCAGAAATATGGGCGATAGATAGTGTTAATAAAATACACAATTCAAAAAGGTCATAAGCAAAAAAAAAATTGGCGGTTGTAGTCCCAAATGCTGAAAGCAAAAGCAAAAGCAAAAAGCAGAACAATAAAGGTAAATATGCTTGAAATAACAACTTTCTGTACAAGGGCAAATTATTTTATAGTAAAAAAACACCATACATTTTTTTGCTTATTTCATTTGCAGGTAATTTCATTTCAAAGACGAAATATTAGAATTAATGACCTGATTCTACTTATTCAGCCCTATTCCAGAATCCGTCGTAATGAATTTCCGAACGTAAAGCTGCGCTACGAATATGAAAAATTTGCTAATCCAAAATTCGAACGAAACTTACCCTTTTCGAACTTACTTTCGGGAGTTCGAAAACAACTGATTTCAACAGCAGACAAATAAATTAAAAGAAAAATTGAAAAACTGAAGTGTTTTTGATCAAAATTGTATTTTTTAGCAATGATTTTTAATGGATTTCATTGCAGTTGCAATTTTCGCACAATAAAAGGAAGATTTCTCACATCGAGAATCTATTTAAATTCGTCGAGAATATTGCGAGATTCCATCAACCCTTTGGAAATGGATAACGAAACGTAGCAAATGCACTAAATAAATTTCAACTAACATATTTACAGGTTTAAATAAAAATAATTTAACTTTGTTAACCAAAAATTAATTATAAGTTTTATTTTACGACCTAATTCTATAAATATTTAATTGTTTTCTTTTGTCGTAAACAAATCCGTCGAGGCAAGGCTTTCGTGAAAAACAGCTGTCAAAAGTTAATACGTTCGGAATGTGTAGTTGCAATGCTACGAATGTAAGAATGTTCGAATTCGATTTGGATTGTAGAATACTTCATTACGAATCCGAAAGAAAATTTACGCTACGACGGATTCTGGAATAGGGCTGATTAGTAATATATCTTAAGAAATAAAAAAATTAGGAATGTTTTGTTATGCTTTTGTTTTTATTGTACTTTAAGTGACACTAACTCTTGGGTTACACTGTAATATGCGTAACGAAAATTTATTTGAAAAAAATCCTTGTATGGAGTTAAAAATGCATGGGAGTTAACTTTAGAACTGTAAAAATGGTTCGTTTTGTAGAAAAATTAGCTTAATGGAGTTTTGTTACAAGAAGATCAAAATAAATTTCAGGCAGAGCAAAAAACATATGATCTAGAAATAAATTTGTAACAGAGAGAACTCCGTTGTATAAAATTCGTTATAGGAAAACTCGGCTGTACCCATATTTAGAATGGCTATTTTTTTATAACAAAGAACCTTTTTTTATTAAAGCAACAAATTTTATTACGAACTTAAGCAAAGTGTTCAATATTTATTGCATACAACATTATATTCCTTCAATTGTGTACGACATACAAACCACTTCAGAAAAAAAATCAAATTTTTTAGTTATTCATTGTTTAACTTACAAACTATTATAAAAAAAACACACAAAATTAAAAAAGAGTAAAAATGTATTATTATTGGAAAAAGAAAATTATATACGAAACAAGTTATTCAGGAAATTCTTAAATGAAAATTTCGAAAAATAATAAATCTAAGTTATTTTCACTAGACAATTCATTATCCTTTCATCCACACGAAATACAATGACAAGGCACGATTTATAGACTCATTACGTACATAAAGAGTTCTATGAGTTTGAGAATGAAATAGCGCGTAATGCCGTAAAATTCTAGAAGGAATATTAAAATTAACAAATTGTAATAACTGGTCACAGTCGGTTTGACCTGATATAAGATCGTGAATAATGATAACGACTGAATCTTTCTGCTAGTTTCGAGAGTTTTTAAGCCAAATAGTAAAATACGCGTTTCATAGGATGGCAGAGGTTCTTCAAAGTGTAAAGAACGAAGCAAAAAACGTGAAAACGATTTTTGAATCTTTTCTAATCGAGCGCAATGGATTAAATAGAAAGACTCCATATAAAAGAAGACTCTAACCTTGACCTTACAAAAGAATTATAAAGACAAACCAGAGTATAAGGATCAGAAAATTCTTAACTATTTCTTCGCACAAAAGCAAGCAAGGAATATGATTTTAGAACAACAAAATTTATATGATCAACAAAAGTGAACTTGGAGTCAAAAATAACTCCAAGGTCCTTAATTGAATTAACCTTTTTTAAGGGGTTACCAGAGAGGGAAAATATAATAAAATTGTTACACTTCGTGTATGTCATAGCAGAGCACTTATTAAGATTTAACGGTAACAAATTCAATAAACTTCATGACAGCAAATTAATAAGATCACTCTGTAAAAGAGCAGCATCATTTAGAATAGATACTTTACTGAAAAGCTTTAAATCATCAGCTTAAAGTAAAAATTTTGCCGAATGAAAATATTTACTAACATCATTAATAAATAATGAAAAAAGTAAAGGGCCAAGAATGTAATGAAGTGATACGATTTAACACCATTTATTTCCACAAAATATACTCTATGGTGAAGATAAGACTGGATTCAATTCAAGAAATTAGAGTGGAAACCCATTTCGGCAAGTTTAGCTAATAAAAAGTTATGGGCAACCTTGTCAAAGGCCTTGGAGAAGTCAGTACAGAGGACATCAACTTGATGTCCTAGTTCAAAAGATGAAATGCCGAATCTTGAAAAAACTGCTAAGTTAGTTACAGTAGACCGACCAGCAAAAAAACCGTGCTGTTCAAGGCAAATGTGTCACTTTACTAAGAAGAACAATCTATTTTTAATAACACTTTCAAAAAGTTTCGAAACATTTGATAGCTTAGAAATAGGTCTATAGTTGGGTACATCATTCTTATTACCACATTTAAAAACCGGTGTAATAGAGCCAATTTTCCAACAGTCTATAAAAGTGCTAGTCTTTAAAGATTTATTGAAAATTTCACACAAAGGCCTAGATAAAGAAAACGCACATTTATTAAGCAAAATAGATGAAATACCATCATTATCAGCCTTAATATAAGCTTTCATTTTGGTCATAGCACTGGAAATTTCATCCTCAGACAAAACAACAGTACCAAGGTTTAAAAAGAGTCTATATTTTCCAAGATTGACACATCAAGACACATCAAAACAACAGTACCAAGGTTTAAAATGAGTCTATATTTTCCAAGATTGACACATCAAAATTTGAATTGACCATAACATAGTTGGATTTAAAGTAATCAGCAAATAGATTCACAGTATCTTGAATAGTAAATGAGTTCATGCCGTTGTAGTATGTTGAAGTAGGAAATTAAATACATATGGGCATTTCTAAGCTGACGTTACGTACTATTTGTACGAAGATATATTAAAAATAAAGAATGAAGAAGTCAAATTATTACAAAGGTTTTTTATATTTGCATAATAATTAAGTAGCACTATATTAAGTAAAAACAATGACAACAACCGACCTTAAGCATTAAAAGATATAAGCAAAAATATGTGTTAAGTTATAAAAAACAGAAGTGATTTTTGACTTGGATTACAAAATTTGCAAAACTCTCTGAATTGGGCAAGACTTTTTGTAAATGTCTCTAAATATAGAAAAATATTTCCTGAGGTTTTTAAAGATTTAAAACTGAATAAAGATGATTCCGCAATCTTAACCACAGCTGTCATTTTGTCGATATTTTCACTATTTACACTTTACTGCTCATCAAAAGTTTACATGTTTTACATGTTTACTTTGCTGTTTACATGTTTACTTTGAACCCTTGATAAGTTTTTAATAAGTTTTCATTTTTTGGTCACGGTACACTTTTCTGTGGAAATGCACATATCACTTATTTACACTTTATAACAGTAGAGCGCTGCAGAAACTAATTGAATAAATCTCGCATAATTTATTTTTATATTCAGTCAGTCGACTTTCACTGTCTCTCACTTTGCTCAAGAGCATATTGGAATAATCGCGTTACTTTTTTTGAGCTATTCAAAGAATTATAACTTACACTCAATTTAAAAATCTCATCAATTTCGAAATCAATTTTATCAACCTATTATGTACTGATTGAACCACTGTGCAAAGGAGCGACCAACCATCAAAACGTCCAACTCAACTGCTTCACTCACTCACTCTTTTTATATCCCATTCAAGTTGCTTAAAAAATTGCAGCGTAATTATTTTTTACTCTCTCTTTCTTTTTTCTTAAGGCATTAGAAAAAAATCGATTGATAACTAAGAATCGAAAAAAACGAAGGAAGGAAGGAAGGAAAAATGGTAGAAGGAAAGGCGTGCAGAAAAACTTTTCACATTGATTTCTAAAGTTTTGCGTTGCTATTCTAAATGTTCTTTGTTAAATAAAAAAAAAATGCCTTTTTAAATGAGGCCAACTTTCGATTGAGGGCGCCATTTAACTTGCCAGCATTGGAGCAGTGTGAAATGCAATAAAAGTTGAACAAAACAGCGAAAGTGCAATCAACACAATCAACACAAGGCTTTAATAAAGTAAACAAAAAAAATCAACCGAATCTATGACTTGACTTTGTTGTTATTTGCGCAGCGTGAACATTTAATTAGCATGTTTTTAAATGGTTGCTCTGTATTTAAAATTAGAGCAAAAACTTGATAACCAAATAAGGCAGGAAAAAATTGCAATAACTGTGTAAAAATGGTTAGGAACTATAAATGATATGTAAAGCAAGCTGATTGCATAAGGATTAATTAAACTTTAAAAACAAAAAAAAAATGTCCTTACGACCTTGTTCCAAAAGTTTGTTTTCCCGCCTGTTCTTCATGAACACTTGACTTTGATAAAATTTGAATCAGTCAAAGATTTTCGAATCTTTATGAAAATTCGTAAGACACAATTTACTAGTTTAGTTAATGTTCTTAACCCTAAAACCCATACGGGGTGCGTAGGAACCCCATTAAAAATTAAAAGTTACTATATTTTGTTTTATGGAACATTTTATAACATGAATTTTTATCACTATAGCTGTGATTTTTGTGCTCTATTCTTTGTTATTCTTTTTTAAAATGAGCTTATAATGAATAAAAAAGAATATATTTGTATCATTTGTTTCAGAATTTAACGAAATGCCGCGTTAGAGTAAGTGGGGGTGTAGAAGAACCCCAAATAGCTTAACGTAACAAAAAGAAGGTATGGGTTGTAGGGTTAAGTACAAAAAAACTTGCAATCAAAGTTTTGACTTTCGATGCGAATATCTCCGCTGTTTTTAAATATATTTAATTTTGTTATACATTTTAAAAATATTATTTTTATATTTTTTGCAAAATATTCAAGTTTAAAAAATAATTTATGTGAAAAAATTAACCCAATATCTCTTTTCAATCAAAAGCAATGGCTAAAAAGAAATCGTTAAAAGCATTTCGTCGCTTGAGAAAATAAATGTCGTATGTGAAAATTTTTACTTTTGAGATTATTGAGAAAAAGGGGTTATAATTCAAAATCTAGCGGAGCAATTTTCTTCAGAATTTCAGCCCTATTTGCAGACACATTTCACAATAGATTACGACATTTTTGTGGTCTTACCGCTATTTTTTTCAAATTTATAGCCCCTTTTCCTCAATAATCTCAAAAGTGAAAATTTTCACATACGACATTTATTTTCTCAGGCGACGATTTGCTTCGCCGCACTATGATTTATTTTTGGAAAAATTTTTTTTCAGCTTGAAAAATGTAAATATCTAAGAAAGCCATACGTCAGAGAAATGTTCAAATATGCAAACTTTATTAAAAGAATAAAAAACAACTTGCCAGTTTTTAAAAAAAATCACAATAGTCATGCAATTTTTGAGTTTTAAAATTGTCCAATTTTAGCCTTAAATTGAATTTAGTATAAATCTTACACCTCAATCTTTTTACTTCGGTGTTTTTAATTGATTAAAGGTCCATTTCTTGTTTACTTAAAAAACAATCTTTTCTAATAATACCAGGGACCGAAAATAACAGTTATTTCCGCAATTTATATTCAAAAAGTCAAATGGAAAGAGTAAGTCTATTCGATATTTGAATATAGCAATCTGATGCTTGTTAGCTGAGGAATAATAATCTTTAATGATTTAAATTTTTCTGATTTTTTTGAAAAAGTCAAGAAATAATCGTTATTTTTTGACCAATTTAATTTCTGACCAATAAATAAAAGTAAAATTTGACTCTTATTTTTTATCACATATAAAAGTTAGTATTTGATTTTAATTTTTTTGATCATATATAAACGTTAAAATTTGACTTTAATTTTTTCGATCAGCAGTAAAAGTCGTATTTTAATTCTAATATCATCTGCTTGTAGCCACTGTCTCAGTCATTTGCGAAATGAATGAAAACACAATGTGCAATGTTAAGCAAATAAGCCAAGTCGTTTTTTTTTCTCTTTGAAAAAATGTTACGAATAGGTTTAAAAGAATAACAATTATTAAATTATATGAAAAATTTAATTATATACATAATTATAATTAATTAATAATTAAAAACTAATCAAATAATAATTAAATTAAATTTTTATTGGTAAAGATCAAAAATGAAAATTATTTCTTATTTCAACAAAACAGTCATTAAGCAGCATATTGATCGAAAAAAGTCGAATTTTAACAGTTATTTTTGATCGAAAAAATAAAAGTCAAGTTTTAACAGTTAACTTTGATCGAAAAATTAAAAGTCAAATTTTAACTTTTATTTTCGTTCGAAAAAATAAAAATCAAATTTTAACTTATTTTTTTGATCAAAAAATATATAAGTCAAATTTTAACTTTAATTTTTGATCGAAATAAAATCGGTCAAAAACTAACGATTTTATGTTAGACTTTTTGGGGAAAAAATCATAACAGTTACGGTCCCTGAATAAAACACACATTTATTAAAATATTAACATCTCATTGGCACACTTTATAAAAAAAAATATATTAAACTTTCGTGGAATATCTCTTTATTAGCTCTGTTTTGCTCACCAGACTTATTCAAGGCAATTGAAAGATTAGAATGTTTACTTTTCATTTATAAAAAAAAATTACACATGTTTTAACAAATGTGGAAAATTTAATATTAATTCTATTTTCCAACCCACAAAAATGATGCATTTCAAGCGTTACTGACAATGTAAAAATAGCATTGCATACTGTTAGGGACTCGTTAATTCAATCAAGTGAAAGGAAGCTCGTAGGAAATTATTTCGAAGTCTTGAATGTTATAATCGGCCCTATCGGAAATCATTTTTCACGCGGAATCGAAAATGGGAGTTTTAATTTTTAAGATAAGGCTCAAGAGCATTTTGAAAATTAGTAATGCAAATTGTTTCATCAACGATTTATCAACAAAATTTCATTAAAAATCTTTAAAATAATCTTAAGCTTTATCTTAAAAAAAGAAAACTCGCTTTTCGATTCCGCGTGAAAAATTATTCCCCATAGGGCTGATTAGGGTATTCACGATTAATTGCACTTGCCAGTGCAGTTGAGGACTAGAGCAGTTGTGCACTTGCGTGCATTAACAGTTTTGACAGCTTTGAAATAGTGATGGTAGTGTGTTCACGAAAATCTAACTGCACAACTCCACAACTGCACAAGTCCTCAACTACACTGGCAAGTGCACTGAATCGTGAATACCATTAATGTGTTCCCAAAGAGAGTTTGGTTTGAGTTTAGTTTGAGTTTAGCCGAAGCTGTTCACACAGAGATGGGTCTTCAGAATTGAGTTAAGTTTGACTTTTATTCATTGGCGTAGCAAGCGGGGGGAAAAGGGGTAGTTGCCCCACGCTTTTTTAGCTAGATAAACAATTTAAAAATAAAACTTCAAAAGATATTCGAAATATCAGTTTTTTTTACAACGATAATATATTTGTATTATATATTTTGCTCTTCTTTCTCTCTTTTTCAGAAGCATGCTTTCGGATAACCATTTTCTTTCTCTGTGTTTGCAAAAAGATAGAACAAAATGTAGAGATTCTACTGCAATTCCAATTTGAAAAAAATTCGGACACACTGAAAAAACTATTAAATGAAGTTGAAAAACTTGCTGCTATGGTTTTGACTTTGCCTGCATCAGCAGCTTCATCTGAGCGTTCTTTTAGTGCACTAAGACGACTAAAACGTATCTTCGAGCAACTATGACACAGAAACGACTCAGTCATGCGGCACTTATACACATTCACAAAGATCAAACCGAAGAATTTAATTCGATGGAGGTGGTGAAACAGTTTGTTTCTCGCAAGAACAGAAAGAAACATTTTGGAAGAATTTAAATTGATATAACTTTTTGTATCTTATTGCATTTAAACCATGTAAAGATATACCTAGTCTTGCTTTATAAAATCAACAATTATTTCTTATATTTTCATATTACGATATGAAAGATTCTTTAAAAAATGGTCTCTAATATCGAAATTGGAAAAACTTTTAAAAATAATGAAATTTTAATATTTTTTTATTTAGTTTTATTTTTTTTATTTTAAAACAAAAATAAAAAATTTGTTTATTCATATTCATGTTTCTTTTATGAAATTTTGTTGATTTCTTTTTGCACCCCCATTTGTACTGCCCCCCAGATGAAATTTGCTTCCGACGCGCTTGCCCGACGAGTTTCTTCTTCGTTCTGAAAGCAGTAATCTGACTCTTTAGTGCATTATTTTTTTTTTTGTTTTTCTACGCCAAAGAGAATGGTAAAGAGCAAATTTATTTTTATTAAAGTTTACTTGGTGTTTTAAAAACGATGAAACCGTCTTTTAACAAACAAAAATTTGTAACTTTCTTTCTAAACAACCAATTTCCAAATCTTATACGTGATTTTAAAGAGGAAACATAAGGCTTTAAGAAAAAGAATACCAAAATTATGTTTTGCTTAAAGAGTCTGTTTACTTGAGACTCTGAAAAAAAATTTTAAAAATTAAAAAAAAATAGTGGTCAAATAAAAATTCTAAATATTGCTTTTCAAGAATATATTTCGGTTTCTGTTATGCAAAAAGTAAAAAAAAGACTAGTTCAGAATGTGTAGTTTTACGGTTTAATATGAAATTTGCAGATACAAGTTAAATGTTCCCAAAAATTAAAGAAAATTATATGGTGCAATTGCATGCCCTGAAACAGCCTTTTCTGACATAAATTTGAATAAAACTGATATAAGAAAGCCGTTAGACAACTGTACAGTAAATGTTATTTTACACACCAAAATACATATAAAAAATTAAAACAGCATAGGATTAAAAATCAAAAGAAAGTGTTTGCAGTTAGACTCAAGTTATATGTACAATTAATAAATGTGATACAATTTTTAAGGCATATTTTTAATTATATTAGGTTGGTTTGTATTGTCATAGTTTTTATTTAAAATAAAACACTGGAGTTTAGAAAAGGGGAAAAGCGGGAAAAATTTATTGAAATGAAGAACAAAAAGGGGATCATCTCTCCCAAATTTTGGCAACACTGCGCGTAACACTCGCTCCAATAGCGTAAAATATCGCTGCTGGAGCGTATTTTGGATTCTCTGAGCGACAACACGCTGAAATAGCGTGAAAAGCAGAGAAAATATACGTATTTAAAAAAAAAAACGCAAAATTTCAAACAGAATTGAAAAAACCCGCTGCCAACCGTGATATTTTTACAAAATCGACAGATTTTGGTGAGTTAAGCTAGGTCTAATTTGACTAAAGTTTAAACTCGTACTGGAAAACTGGTCCTAAGAGAATGATATAGAAAAGAAACCACCGCTTAGCATGTACACAAACCAATTTCAAAGACATTTTAAACATTGCACTCTAAAAACTGATTAAAAAAATCACTACAATAAATGCAGTGAAACTTCACAACCAGTTTTTCAGTACGAGTTTAAACTTTAGTCAAATTAAGCCTAGCTAAACTCACCAAAATTTTACGTCTAAGCTCGGTTGAACTAGATATTTTAGCATTCATTGACGTTAAATTGACTTAAATTATCATATGATGTTTTTCTTTTTTGCCTAAACGGAGTTTAAACGTCCAATTTTGGTGAGTTAAACTCAGTTTAGTTCGACTAGAGTTTAAGCTCGCACTAAAAAAATTACCCTTACAGGCTAACTGCTATAGTTGTATATGCTTGTGTCTTTTTTCCTGTCACTTTTTCGTTTCATTGACTTTCAAATCGCAACGGTGTTTAAGAAATTTCACTTTAAAAAGTAACGTAGTTTCAAAAATGCATATAATGCAAAATTCAGAATTTTTAAACTTTTAATGCCGATATCTTCAAAACTACTGGAGAAATTTCAAATCTAAGCAAATTTCAAACGTCAAAACTGTGGTAGATAGTTCTTATATACGTTCAGAACCTCCTCCTTTTTGAAGTCGGTTAAAAATGTAAAAGATAATCAAAAATTGACAGTCAAATTCAAAAATTTAGGGTAAAATTATCAGAAAAATTAATATTTTTTATATTTCTGCCCATAACTCTCTCACTTTGGCTTATTGCAAAGAACGAAAATTATTTTTCTGCGTCGAAAATTAATTGAGAACTGTTTAAATGTTTAAATTTTTCACTGTTTCACTGTTCTTCTGGATAAGAGTTAAGTTAGTGAAATCGAGATATCTGTGAAGAGTGTGAAAATTTTCATTTTACTACATTTTCTATTGAATGTAGAAAATCAAGATTGTATGTAAGAAAGAGATTGATTGATGACCTAAACTTTCTTTACCACAAGATATATAATATATGTTTGACACCTTCAAAAAGCAACTTTGTCATCATTAGTAAAACTGTATTGTTGAGAAAAAAATTTAAACCAGCTTCAACATTCATTTTTTAGCTTTTACATTTCAACTTTACAGAAGTACAGAAACCACTCAAAATCACTAAAATAGTTTACAGCGACACAGTTAACGAGCATAAATTCACTTCTTGACTCGTTATGATTTCCGACCGAAAAGGATGACACGCAAAAATCACAAAAAATCACTTTTAAATCCTTACTTGTCTACCGCAAAACTGTTAAATCACGTTTTGCACAATGAGAAAAGGAAACTGAACAAAAAAGCATACCCCAGAGAGGGCAGAAAAAACACTTTTATAGCACTAAACAAGGAACCATCAACGTATTATAGAGCGTTGACTGGCGGATACTGTAGCCAGTAATAAAAAATATTTCTTATTTGGTTAAGAGTTGCCGCGGAACTGCAAGTGAAGACCACGAGCCAACAGACAGCTAGCAAGCAAAACCAAGTCACATTCATAACAGTCCATGCTGTCCTGGCAGGAGACAGACAGACAGACAACCAGCTCGTGTGGACGAACAAAGCATTGAACATTCGGACAGTCAACTTGTCCGAGCGGACGGACGTAAAAAAATAATTATCTCTATAGAACTCATACCTACAACGCGACAGACGCTGAAATTAGAGTGGCGAGATTACAAAATGTAAGTTGAAAAGACTGGGGACGGTAAAATATTTGTTTTCTTTCCTTCCATTTCCAATAGAAAATATAAGAAATTCATTTTATTTTTTGTAATTATCTATAAAGTTTAAGAAATGTTGACTTTTTAAAATGATAGCAATTAAAAGCGTTTAAAAACTTTTGTTGCATAGTGTGTTTAAACTCTAACTAGCAACAATCAAACTTCATGCTACATACAAAAGTTACACTAACAGTCAACTTGACGTCAGGCCCAAATGCGGCTAAATCAAGATATTAGCAGGGGTTGTAGTGGCTTTTAGGCTGCCTGGTTGTGGCATTTATTAAGCTGAAAGGCCAACAAAAAAGAATACATTGCATGTCAGGAACACAAAAAAAAAGCAACACAACGACCAGAAGCAAAGAACTACCCAATCCACCACACTTTGTAATGTCACAACACACAGCTACACTATAATTCAGCAAGTCAGCTACTGAAGGTATGCGGAGGAGAGTGCAGCTGGAAATTGCCATGAACTATGGTTATTAAGTTTATCCTTTAAGCCATTTACGAAACACAGCACCACACACAGTAGGCTAGAAGTGCAGAGCAGTCAGTGCACGTTGGTGTTGTGTCAGTCAGGCTGTCATGGTAAGAGCTTGAAAGTGTCTCGCATGACTGTGTGCAAAATTAAGCCGGCCGGCAGTAGTTGAATAAACAAGCTAACTGACAAACGAGCGAACGAACAGTTTGTTAGTCAGTTTGGCAACGGTTGAATGTGAACCAAACAAACTGACTCTAAAGCAGACCCCTAACCAAGGGCGTTCTTGGGGTTCAAACCCTCCCATGAGCTTCGAAGATAAGTCGTAGTCAGAAAATTAATTTAAAAAAGACTTAAAATATCTTGATATTAAAAAAACTATTAGACACCTTATAAAAACACTTTGAAAAGAGGTTATTTGTTAATAATAAATTTTGAAATCGACTTTTAGAACCAAAAGTACACAATTTTCAATAAAGAATAAGCTAACAAAGCATACAAAATTTCATGATCAGAGGCAGTGTTGCCATGAAAAAAATGTTTTTATCGTAACTTGCACTCAGATCGTCGGATTCTTGTCGGATTTGTAAAACTCTGAAAAACAACAACTTCGTAGAAATTTTCGTTTTTTTTTCGGTTTTTTAAAATGTTAAAAACCAAATTTAATAAATTTGTTACACAGTTTACTTTAATGTAGATCTCTTAAATCATTAAAAATTTAATATAGAGAGCTACAATACTAAATTTTCCAGGCATTATGAAAAATCGCTCAAAAAATTAATGAAAAATCGCCCAAATGAAAAATGGCCCAAAATAAAATTAAATATGGCCCAAAAAATAAAATGAAAAATCGCCAAAAAAAAAAATTAAAAATCACCCAAAACTTTTATAAAGAAAATGAAAATCACCCAAATGAAATATGACTCAAAAAAAAAATTAAATGAAAAATTACCCAATTTTAAAATAATGTTTCAAAATCAAAAAATCGCCTATTAAAAAGATAATTATATCCAGAAGTACTGTAGACAGCGAAGCCGGTGTTGGACTTATTGAGGGTTGTAATCCCTAAGCAGCGGCCGAAGGCTGCCTATTAAAAAGAGAATTATTTTCAGAAGTACTGTTGACAGCGAAGTGTCTCAAAGAAATTAAATAATCACCCAAAAAACATGAAAAATTACCCAATTTTAAAAAATTGTTTAAATGTTTAATTGTTAATAATATTTTAACAGAAATAATCTAACAAAAATTAATATGATTACTAATTTTCTAAATTAGAGAGCACTGCTTTATCAACATAATTTAGTTAATGTCGCAGTTTAAATCAATTTGCACACAGCTTTAAAACTTAAACTAAATGTTTAATGTGATTTTTCATTTTTTTTTTTTGAGAGATTTTTCTTGGGCAATTTTACATAGTGCCAATTTTTAAATGTTAACCTTATAAATATAAAACTTTTGCTTCGAGTAAATTAACGGAAAAAAGTTGTTGTTTTAGTCAACCACCGAAAAATCAGACGTCAGTATTAAAAAGGTTTTGTTCGAAAAAAAATTCTTTTTTCAAAGTCATATGTAATTGCTTTATTAAAGCTTTATTAAATTTATTTATTAATTCATTATCATTTTTCAGACTGAAATAATTAATACTATACATTTTTTGTTCGCTTTGAAAAATGTGGTTTTCTTCGGTATTTTTGGCTTCGACATGTTATTTTTCGACCATACTTAAAAAATACTGTCTAACTTGTCTCATTTGCTTAGAAAATGGAATTTCAATATAGAAAAAAGCTGCTCAAAACTCTCGGTTATTTTATATATGCAACCATTGCTTTTATCTACAAGTTCACCATTAATTGGTATATATAATCGAGTGTGTACTGTACATGCAAAATCGGAAATCGGATTTATTTTCCTGAAATCGTAACATTTTAAAGAATTTTGGCCATATATCGGATCATCGGATTCAAGTCTAAAAATCGTAACAAATCCGACATATCGGACCATATGGCAACACTGATCAGAGGACCACTCATTCTATCTTTGTTCCAATTTTATATGGGATGAACCATGGCAGAATTAGAGAAGGTATATGCATTTCAGACTGCGCTCTCTTTCTCATAGCCAGAATTGTCAAACTCAAGCATTTTGGTATTCTTGCCTATTTTCGCTTTCTTATCGCATTCTCATCGTTTTCAGATTTTGTATGAGCTGTCAACTTCGTTTTGACAGTTGCGGCAGTCTCCCTCTCCAAAATGCATATACCTTCTCTAATTCTGCCATGGGATGAACGCACTGTGCACTGTGCTAGCTGAGCAAAAAAGAGAGTAGTAGGGAGCAACATGGAGTTAATTGGAACTCTCGCAACACAAAAACAAAACGATTAAGCAATGCGTGACAGCTGGGATCGAGGCCAGGGAAGATAATTCCAAAATTCGTTTTGGTACTTAGCGGATTTCTAAAAGTACTAAAAGTACTGAAATAAAAAATGAAATAAAAATTTGAAGTTTTATATGGGCATTTCCACAGAAAAGTCAACAGTGACCAAAAACTTAAAACTTATTAAAAACTTTTATTTTATGATATTATCTAAGATAAACATTTTAATTTTATTAGTTTAAGAAATTTCTATATAAATTCATTAACCATGATGATCAAATTGTCTGCAGTGTTTGTTTCACAAATGTAGTTTCGTTTTTCGTAAATGTTAAGTAAATGTTTCGTAAGCTTTTTGCTTTAGTGAAAATGGAAGGCATTGGCTAAATTTAATTTTTTTAATTTAATTTATTTATTAGATAACTTAGTTCTTTTAATGTACAAGTTGGAATAATATTTTTAGGATTATACAAATTAAAGATTTTCTTAAACCTAATTTAAACAATTATACAACAATTATAGTAGACACAACAGTCAAGAAGACACAACAGTTTCGATCTATTATAGTTCACAACAATACGTTGTTTTCACGTTTGATTGTGGAACGTATGTAGAATTCGTTGCTTGACTGGCCTAGGGTTGCTTCGGAGAAAAGTAAAAACGTACTCTTTAAAAGGTATTTCTTAAATAGCAAAAAGTACTATCTTGATAAGAATTTTTTGCGATATGAAAAGGAAATATTGTGAGCCCATATTTAAAGCCGTTAATTTCAACTGGTGTTAAAAAATACGATTAAATCTAGTATAATGAAATAGCTGGATTTTAAAATGTTTTTAAGTACAAGGAAGCATTTTTTTACTAAGATTATAATGGTGTTGAAAAAAAATCCCGCTTCCCCTCCTTTTGGCCGGGAACACGGACCCTTTTTATAGTAGCAACCAGAGAACTGCACTAGCCTACTTGAAGTCTATTTCAAGTACTTGCTTGAAATACAAGTTCAAGCTAGCTTGAGCTTGATAATTTTGAATCAAGTATAGCTTGTAATTGAATATAAATAAGCCCACGACAACTTGCGACTTGCAAGTATGCTAGCTTACAAGCGAACGGCACGAAGTTTAAAGTAAAGTACTTATGAAAAGACATATTATTAGGTGGCAACCCTATTATTTCAAAATTTTATAATTTTGAAATTCTGACAACGGATTCAGATTCAGCGACCCATTTTTGGTGTACCATTTTTTTTATGCCAGCACCGAATTCATAAAAATACAAAAAATTAAGGTGGTAACCCTATCCACCATCTTGAATTTTAAAATATTGACTTTAGATTCGAAATCAGCGAACCCTAAACACTGATAAATGACGTTTAAAGCTCTTAAAAAGACATATTATTAGGTGGCAACCCTATTATTTCAAAATTTTATAATTTTGAAATTCTGACAACGGATTCGGATTCAGCGACAGGATTATTGGTGTACCATTTTTTTTTGCCAGCCCCGAATTCATAAAACTACAAAAAATTAAGGTGGCAACACTATCCACCATCTTGAAATTTAACATTCTGACTTTAGATTCGAAATCAGCGACCCCTTAACACTGATAAATGACGTTTAAAACTCTTGAAAAGACATATTATTAGGTGGAAGCCCTATTATTTCAAAATTTTATAATTTGGAAATTCTGACAACGGATTCGGATTCAGCGACCCATTTTTGGTGCACCATTTTTTTTTTGCCAGCCCCGAATTCATTAAACTTAAAAAAATTAAGGCGGCAACCCTATCCACCATCTTGAATTTTAAAATTCCGACTTTAGATTCGAAATCAGCGACCCCTTAACACTGATAAATGATGTTTAAAACTCTTAAAAATACAATTTATTAGGTGGCAATACTGTGGTAAAAATTTAGGTGTCAACCCCAACCTCCATCTTAAATTTTAAAACTGTGACATTATATTCGAAATCAAGTCCGTCAGAATTTCAAAATTACAAGAATTCGCAAAAATAAAAAAAAATCTAGGTAGCAACTCTATCCGCCATCTTAAATTTTAAAGTTTGACATCATTTTCGAAATCATTTACCCCTAAAACTTCCAACCACGTAGTTCATAGAATCCTTAAAAGTCCTATTACGCTTAAGCTCTGTCTAAACAAGCTCATTGAATTTTTTGGATACTTGCTTCAATTGGATACTTGCCTTCAATTTCAAGCTTTTCAAGCTTTTTGCCGAAGGCATCAAGCTTTCCTTTACTTGAAACTTCGTGCCGTTCGCTTGTAAGCTAGCATACTTGCAAGTCGCAAGCTGTCGTGGGCTTATTTATATTCAATTACAAGCTATACTTGATTCAAAATTATCAAGCTCAAGCTAGCTTGAACTTGTATTTAGAGCAAGTACTTTAAATAAACTTAGTTCTCTGATGCCAAAGACGTATTATCAATTTTCTGTGAAATTTTCATAATTAATAAAGAAAAACGCAATTTTAAATAAAATTTTCATTTTTAATCTATTTTGTTTCTTCAACACAACACCAAATTAGCTGTCTTCATAGTTTGGCAGATAACAAGACAATAAAGCACAACTGCTGTGTTGCGTAGTAAGTGTGTTGAAGACACAGCATTGTTGACAGACAACAGTGGAATGTATTCAGTTGCTTTGTTGTCTACCGTAATAGAAATTTACACATTGAAGACAGCAATTACTGCTGTGTTGTGAACCGTAATAGGGCTATTAATATTAAGTAGAAATAAAGAAATCAAGATAGAGTATAAAATTGAAGTAATTAAGAGAGAAAAAAGTGAAGAAAGTATAGATTTAAAGAAAACTGGCGAATTTATTAATCGTTAATTAGAAGCGATATGTTGAAATACGGCAAGTATAAATCTTGTTATTTCCCTTAAAGCTCATACATGGCTCGGTAAGGAATTCCAAAGACGAGTGGTATTAATAAAAAATAATCTTGTGGAGTTGATGTAGTTAAAACTCGGTGGGGTCAGCATGTAACTTCTTGTTGAGTGACCAAATCGAGTTTTTTCAAACAAATAAGGAGGCGTTTTAAACACTATTAATTTGTGCAAAAAGATACAATTTCTAGCATTGAGATAGTTAGTAATATCACTTCCAAGAATGGATTTTTTTAAACTGAGATATATGATCAAATTTTCGCAGCCCATAAACACACCGTGTAACCTGGTCAAATGCTAAGTTTAATTTTAATTGAGATCGGGAGTCTAAATTGCTATAAACATATTCTGCATAAGTAATTATAGGTAGTATAAGTTGAAGAACAAGCTTATGTGTCAATTCAACTGGCGTATAATCAGCTGATACTCTTAGATTACGCAGAATATAATATACTTTTTGAACCACACTGTTGATGTGGTCACAGCAGGTTAGTGTAGAATTAATATGAAAACCTAGATTTTTGATTTTGCTGACGAGACTTAGCTTTTGGTCTTTTAAAATAAGGTGCGGTAATCTTCAAAGAAGACATTATCTTTGCTGATGGGTAATACAAATGATTCTATCTTTCTAAAGATAATAGAAAAATGGTTGAGGCAAGAAAAGGACAATATATTAAATTTGTTTTTTAATTACTAAATTACATAGTTACTTTACCACCTAATTACTTAATCAGCCAATTTAAATTTAAGGAAATTTGAGTTACGGCAAATATTTTTTGGATACTCAATATATTTTTTAATAAGCAAAGTCCATAGGTAAAGTGGTTTTATTATGAAACTTCACTGTTTTCCCATTATTTAAAAATTAAAAACAAAAACAAATTATACGTCAAAATTCGCTGAGTTTTTACAATCTAAACTTGCTTGTAAAACACACTTCCTTTTTTTGTGGCGCAAGTTACGCCCATATTTACCACTGCCATTCTTAATAAGTTACAGGAACGACAATTTTGGTATTTCATACCATTACTATATCTTGTAAGAAATATGTACATAAGAAATTTTTTGTACATTAATAACATAAACTTCCGAGAAAACGGAGCTTTGAGTCGTACGCATCTCGCGTGAGTTACGTTGGAAATGCCCATATATTTTTACTAGTTTAACATAAAAAAAAATAAAACAAACATAACAAAGTTTTCAGCTTCTGAATTAAAATTAACAAATTAGAAAATATATATACGAAAAATCAATTAATTTTTTAATTATTAATATATTGTGTTTTATGCAAGGAACTTTGAATTAGAAACCTAATTAGTTGATAATATATAAAACGTAAATTTATATCAGGTATGCATTTTTTTAAGTCTAATAATTCTTCAATATCAATGTTTTTGTTTTTTTTTAGAAACTTTAATGTTACAGCAGTACGCTCTATTTGATTTGAAAAGGTCTTTTGTTTGTATTAATCTTAAAAGGGTGCTTACTTGAAGCCTATTTCGAAATTTTGTTTTGATTAAATTTTGATATGACAAAAATACTAATTTTAAAACGTTAGTTGCGGAAAAAGGTATGTAAAGTTATCATTCGATAATTTTATAGATATGTATATAACCACACATAAGTAAATTAGTTTCATTTTAAATTGCACCAACTTTAGCCCAAAACTCTACCATCTTAAAATTTTTTAATTAATTTTATTAGTACTGTTTTTAGGCAATATTTCTAAAAAGTACTGAAATGGTCGCGGGGGTACTGCGATACTTTTGAAAAGCAAAAAGTACTGAATTCAGTACTTAAGTACTGAATTCATCATCCCTGATCAAGGCTCATTAAGTAATCATGATACAAAGAACTACAGATAAAGTATTGCGCATGTCCGCCATCTTTGCTGTGCCGTGCAAGGTGCTCATTGGTTGCAACGTAGCTACAATTTATTTATAAGGGTGTAAAGATTTTAAAATGCCTAAATTTTCTTATGAAAACTTGTTTTACTGAAATGAAATAAATTTGTTTAAATAAAGCACATGTCCAAAATAAAGTAAATATATTTTTTAGTACTGTTTGTGAAAAAATTTGCATATTTTGTAGGGGTGTTGTTTCCCCTTTTTACCGATTTACACAAAAAGCGGCTACGTTGATTGATGTGCTTGACAGAATTTTGACTGTTTGTTCATTTTCATTTTGCTATCTTACTCTCTTTTTGACA
The DNA here is from genome assembly GCA_963920525.1 of Dichetophora obliterata. Classification (NCBI taxonomy): domain Eukaryota; kingdom Metazoa; phylum Arthropoda; class Insecta; order Diptera; family Sciomyzidae; genus Dichetophora; species Dichetophora obliterata. The sequence continues at coordinate 98,036,999 of OY986439.1, read as the reverse complement.
TTTTCTTTTGAATGTATTCATCAAGTGTCACATTTGACGAGCACCAATGACGAGGAGCGCAGTAAATTTTGTTCGTTGCGCCGGGAATACTTTATCTGTAGTTCTTTGTATCATGTTAAGTTATAAGGTTGTGGCACTTGAGAGCGAGCTCGGTAGAACTGTCAGAATGGATGAAAAGAAATGAGGAAAATGAATGCTTAGAACAAAGAAAATTACAGTGACAGTTCGAGCAAAGGCGGAAAAATAGTGCATTTCTCTCAAGTGCCACAACCTTGTAAATGGACCCTGGCTGGGATGATTTCTAATAAAACTAAACATTTTAATTAAATATATCGTGTTGTTGTTGTTAGTTGACGCTACAACCTTATGTCGGTTTTGGCCTCATCTAAGAATGTGCGCCAGCCATTTCTGTCTCTCGCTTGCTGGCGCCAGTTGGAAATTCTAAGCTGCGTCAGGTTGTCCTCTACTTGGTCTTTCCAGCTAAGATGCGGTCGTCCTCTTCTACGTTGACCGCCGCTGGGTACCGAACAGTGTTGCCGGAGCAAAAGTTTTTTTTGTAAGTACTGAATGCAAAATAAAAATAGCCAAAATGTAAAAAAAATAACCAAAATATTTATTCACCGTATAATAAAAAAGAAACTAAACGAACTTACATACCAATTTGTACTAACTACACGGGTTAAACTATAAGCGGGTGAACAGCAGTCGATCAGCGGCCAAACATGGGCTACATGGCCGTACAAAAGTCGCAGATGGCCTAAAAATAATCTAAAAAGCCCAGCGGCCGAAAGTTGGGTCGAACAATGGCCGAACAAGGTCTAAATTAAGTTCTACGGGCGCTATATGGCTGCTATACGGGCGCTGAATGCCCGTTGTATGCCACTTAATTTTTCAAAGCTCTTAGTCAACAGCAAACGTATGCGCAACAAAAAAGCAAATCTTACTCCGTGATGCGGATGTTGATCGCCACTTGTGTGTTCCACAAAAGAAATTTTTGTATATGAATTCAGTAGTTGGAATACAATGACCCAGTGAATTTTCAATTAAAACATTATAATTTTTTAGTATTATATTTTATTCACAGTTTTCAATATTATTAGCTGGTTTTGCAATATAAATTTTTGCCAACTGCAATTTAATAACACTGCTCATTAGACCGGATCGCTTTTGTATGGGGGGGGGGGAATAATCAGGCGTTCGGGGTCTCAAAAGTTAGAGGAACTCATAAAAACAATTTCTGCATACTTTTTTTTCAACTCGGAGAAAATTTATCGGAGTGTTTTTGATTCTCTTGAAGGTGCTTTTTGTTAAAAAACATGTTTTTTGCCTGTAACTTTTTATTTTTCAAAAAACACATACCCAAATCTGCAAAAAATATAAATTCCTTGCTTATACCAACATTTAGGCAAAAAGAAATTTTTTAACTTCTGTTTTATTATAACTCTTATTGACCTCCAAACATAGAATTTTTTGCTATTTTTAAAAACATATTTTGTTAAAACCTCTGTAAGACACATTTTCCATTGGATTTACGTAAAATTGATCTTGATGAAAAGGAATTAAAAAAAGATAAAAAAAGAAAGTCAATTTAAGATCTCTTGAAAAGTACACAAACTTGGAATCACTTCAAAATTTATTATAATAATAAAAAAAAACTTTTTTCCAGCGGTTTTAACAAAATGTGTTTCTTAAACAATAAAAAAATCCATTTTTAAAGGTCAATAAGAGTTATCATTTTATGAGGGGGCGTAACATGCCGGGTTTCAGCTAATACGAGATAATAACTAATTTTTAAAATTTTTTTATGCCTAAAAGAAATTTATCTTTTTAGCAGATTTCTAAAGTCGGTTACTGACTTTTAGACATTTTTCACACACAGATTTGTTTTAACCGATATATTAAAAAAAGTACAATTTAATTCCTTTCCAACAAGGTATGGAATCTCCAATTTTAGGTGGATTTAATGAAAATGTGTTTTTTACAGAGGTTTTAACAAAATGTGTTTTTAAAAATAGCAAAAAATTATATGTTTGGAGGTCAATAAGAGTTATAATAAAACTTAATTTAAAAAATTTCTTTTTGCCTAAATGTTGGTATAAGGAATTTATATTTTTTGCAGATTTCGGTATGTGTTCTTTGAAAAATAAAAAGTTACAAGCAAAAAACATGTTTCGTAAAAAAAAGGACCTTCAAGAGAATCAAAAACGCTCCGATAAATTTTCTCTAAATGTTGGTATAAGTAAGGAATTTATATTTTTAGAAGATTTTGATAAGTGTTTTTTGTAAAATAAAAAGTTACAAGCAAAAAACATGTTTTTTTAACAAAAAGGACCCTCAGGAGTATCAAAAACGCTCCGATAAATTTTCTCCGATTTGAAAAAAAAAGTATGCAGAAATCGTTTTCATGAGTTCCTCTAACTTTTGAGACCCCAAACGGCGGAATACAAATTTTTGATCCGGTCTACTGCTCATTTACATTGTAGAATTACCACAGTTCGGCCGATGTACGGTCGCTGTTCGCCCGTTGTACAGCCGAGATTATTAAAAAACGGCGTCTGTACGGTCGTAGTAAGACCCTTGTACGGCCGCGTTTTGGCCAAAAAGACCCTTGTACGTCGAGAAAAATATTTAAAATTGGGTCTTGTTTGGCCGCTGTTTTGCTTTAGTCAGAGGTTGACAAACTTCTTGCAGATAGATTCTTACTCTTAACATAAAGCTAGAATTATGGTTTTTATATTATTTCGCCCCAAAGTAAGGTAAAATTTAACGGCATTACATGAAATTGATTTGTATGCATATTGTGTTTTTTGAGCGATTACAGGAATGACAAAAATGTCAGGAATGACGGTTACAGGAATTACTAAAAATCATCTTTATTTGGAGCTCGCAGGCATCAGAGAACTCTAAAATATTTTATCATATATTTGATAACTACTTCAACCCTTTCAGCCCTGGCGGTGGCAATTGCCACCATCAAATTCACAGGTTTGCATTACCGGCGCAACGGCATATTTATGCTACTCACTGCTAGAGGACGCTTCAAACGATGTCGCAAGTGTAACAATGAAAAATTCTTAATTTTGTTTTAGTGTTATTTACGTGCATAAGTAATAAACAATAAAAAAAAAATAATTTTTTACTGAAAATAATTCAGGGTTGAAAGGGTTAATGTGTTTTACTCAATTTTGTTGTAGTGACTGAAATTTTTTTATTCTGTGACTGAATACACAGTTGATTACAGAACCCACCAGCGGATTTGCCAGTGGCTACCATAGAACTAATAAAGAATAAATTACCAGGTAAAGAAGCATTACTTTTTTCAAAAAGTAATGCGTCTGCATATAGCAGAAGTAATTAACTCATACCTCATTACCTGTAATGTAGCATACAAGGAAAAGTAATGCAGTGATTTTTATAACTTAATACAAGTAGTATGTTACTCCATAACTTCTAGGTAATGCTGAAGGGAGGCGATCACTTACCTCCTGTCTCATTCAATGTTAAATGTAAGGCCTTTTATGCATAGTAAGGTAATATAGTCGGAAGTAGTGGTCATTACAAGGTAATTGATGCTTCATATATTCGGAATATATTCCATCCGCTACTGGGAAGCTACATTTTTTTAAATATTAATAATATCTGTATATGTGACCTTCTCCGAGAAAAGGGACCTAAAAAAAATAATAAACTGGCCATTTCAGCCCTTGGAAGGACTTTGACCTAGCTTCTGTTCATCAATTGTGTTGGGCGTGTTATTAAATGTTTGATCACAAATGACCGAGAACTGGACCTAAGAGTTTTATGCCGACTCCGAACGGCTTATGCTCTCAAGAAGCTTTACATGGTAATTTTTACTCTCTGAGGTTTGCCATTGTCTGCAAAGAGGTACCGACCGAACAGAAAAATTAATTCAATTGGAAAAAACTTTCTGTCTGAGCTAGAATTGAACCCGGGCTACCGCGGTTCTTTAGCTTGGGGCCACGCACTCTACCCACTAGGCTACGGTCGCCACGAGAAAAGGGACCAAGTTTGTCAAAAAACGGGTTTGGACTTAAGAGTGGATTCTGGTACCTAAAAGGGTGTAGAATAAGACGAAATGAGTCAGATTTCAAATCGCCATCAAAACCATACCAAATCGCATCACTCAACTGAAGGTTTGTTCACAGTAATAATGCGTTATGAAACTTTAAATGCGTTTTTCTCAAAACTTCATTTTCACACACTAGGTCCCTTTTCTCGGAGAAGGTCACATACATAAAATTCTTTTGTACATGACTTTGTGACTGAACTCCTCCTAAACGGCTGGGCCGATTTTGAGGAAATTTGGTGTGTGTGTGCGGCTGGGTCTGTAGATGGGTCTAAAGGGGTATTTGAAGGTATAACTCAGAAACGTCCTGAGAAATAGGCATGATTTTTTCACTACACTATTACTTTTTATGCAAACAAAATAACAAAAATACAAAATGAATAACAATAAACAAAAAAAAAATCTTAAATTTTTATGATAGGCTTGATTTTTCGATCGTATAAAACGTTATTAAATTTTTATGATAGAAACTTTAAATCAAACCTACATTTATGCATACCGTATGAAAGAACATTAAAAAAGGCGTTTTTGGTTGTAAACATTTTTTCAACAACAAATATTTTTACCAAAGTTTTTTGCGAAATATATTTTCGAAAATTCGTTTTTGGAGGGTTTTTTGGAAAATTATATTATTAATTAAAAAGGATTAAATTATATTATTATTTAAAAAGGATTAATTAAAAAGGTAAACGAAAATGAAAAAGATTGAAACACGATTGGACGCACAATTAACGAAAATTAAGAAAAAAATTTAATGTAATCAATCCCTTGTAACATGACCGAGTTATTCACTTTTATGGCCAGCACTTTTATTTTTGATTAATTTTTTTTCTATTTCACCAAAAAATAAAATTAGTACTAAAAAATTTTTGTGTGTTTCAGGTAAGAAAATTTTTATGGTGTCTATTTCTTGGAAATTCGAAGCAACTTTCATATGTTCCTATAGAAAACGAAATTTTTCTAATAAAAGACAAAAAAAAAGACATCTAAACCAAAAATGTTACTTACCACAAAGGTATGCAATTACCAAATCGCAATAATATAATACTTCAGGAAGTTATTAAACACACAGCAATAAAGGTTTTAACATTGAAAGGGGGCGTGGCACTTTCCCATACAGCCGAAATATTTCATATCGAAAGGCTTTGGAATTGTAGGTCGCACTGCTTCGGAATTCGGTATTCGAACATAATTTACACGTACCGTTTCACTGATAACATTTTATGTGCTTTGGACAAGGGGGCGTGTCACCTCCCATACAACCGAAATTTGCGATATCGAATAGCTTTGCAGTTTGGAATTCGGTATTCGAACATAATTTGCTCGTGCCGTTTCACTGATAGCATTTTATTGGAGTTGAAGAAGGGGTTGCAACTAGTAGCAAATAATTGTAATATAACACTTGAACTTCGCACTCAAAACCACTGGTGGATTTGTGAAACTTGAATATAAATAGTGCAAAAAGCCACACTTAAACGCTCAAACGATACTTGTTTCTTAGTTTTGCTGACTAAAAGGCGCGATATTCAAAAAGTGGTAAAATCGAGGGATAAAAAGTTTGTAGATTAAACATAAGTTACAAAAATTTTATAATTATTTTAAATCGCGGAAAACGCACACGGTAAACGTAATATTTTAACCTTGTCATCTAGAATAAAAATTGCGGAAACTACACTCTTTGAATTGTTATAATTTTGATCGAGAACACGTTACAGGAATGACATATTAGACCTAATTTGGGCATTTCCACCTGCAAAATTAATTAACGTTTGTAACGCCGATAAGGAGGCATGGCAGGTATAGAAAAGGTATATATTTTTGATCAGCAACTTCTCCCGAGTCGATTTAGTCATGTCCGTCTGTCTGTCTGTCTGTGATCACAATAACAGCCGTAATTTTAGAGCTATCGTTACGAAATTCAATATACAGGCTTTTTCTTCAAAAATAGTTCAAGTTTGAAAATAAACAAAATCGGATGCAAACCAGGCCTTCCTCCCATACAAAGTGACTTTGCCGAAACGATAAATCTCTTTAAATTCCACAATTTAAAGTAACTCGGATAACAGTTTCAGAGAAAAAGATACATGAAAATGTCTTATTTTCTAGGGGAAAACGGTTGTTGTACTGACCTTAGTTAAGCACAAAATATGTTCTATTCAAAATATATTATAAAATATACGCTATCAATAACGTCCGAAGAGACACAATTCTAGGCTTTTTAAAGTAAAATTGAATCATAACTTAATTCGATATTTAGTGGTCTACAAATCACTTTTTTCGGTTTGTATTAATTTATTTATTTAATTTATTTATTTAATTTATTTATTTAATTTATTTATTTAGTTTATTTATTTAATTTATTTATTTAATTTATTTATTTAATTTATTTAATTTATTTAATTTATTTATTTAATTTATTTATTTAATTTATTTATTTAATTTATTTATTTAATTTATTTATTTAATTTATTTATTTAATTTATTTATTTAATTTATTTATTTAATTTATTTATTTAATTTATTAATATAATTAATTGCATGAACGAAAAAAGTGAGATTTAGACCACCAAATATCGAATTCAATTATGATTCAATTTCACCTTCACTCGGAAGTGAAATGCAGAACTTGCCTGAAATAATGATTTACAATCACGTTTTCGAAAAGACAATGAAATAGTTCTTCCAATGAAATAAAAACAAAAATCGCATAAAAATTAAGAATAATGTTATTAATTTTGCATTTAAAAGTTCCATATCCTTGCTTCATATATCATATTGGTATTAATAAACTATTGAAATCAAACCTGCTCCCCACCACGGAAAATTCTGGCTACGGACCTGGTCTAAAGCCAGAAGTGATGCCACTGTTCGATATTGAGTCAAGGTTGCTTTTGTATTTCAATTATGTATTCAAAGTATCATATATCATGAATGTGTTTCGATTCTTGTTTAGTTACAGTTTTCTGATACCAGAGTTTTTTCACCGAATTGCATCGAATGTTTCCATAATTAAATTAGTTTTCATTATTTTTGAATGTAATGGAAATTTTTATAGAAAATCAAAGCCGGATCCACTCCAACTAGCTGCTATGCATAGAGCTAATGGAGGAAGACTTATGTCAAGGCATGAATCACATCAAGTGATTGAGCATGTAAGTGAGTGATTCGCCTGATTTCAAATTATTTACACATAGTACTTAGCAAAACCCCAACAAAAACAATCATATATTGTGTTAAACGAATGTATGTGTGACTTAATGTACGACAACAACAAAAAAACAACATCAACAACAACAATAAAAACAACAACAGCAAATCAAATTATATAGATCTTTGGTCACACAAACCAGCTTGAAGATAATAAAACTTGAGCGCTGCACAGTGGGACAAAGCCTTTTTTGTTTAAATCAAATTGATTTTTTAGTCGTAGAATTTAAGAAAATAGCGGAACTAAATTTTTTTTTAAATACTCGTAACTAATTGAATTGTCTATCAATATGTCTGTAAAGTTTTTCCCAATTTTTATTGTAAAAGTCAATTTGCACTAAAAACCAAGTTTATTAAATTGAAACTGCAATGAAATACACGGCTCGAAATTCTTCAACTGAATTCAATGTAACTGAAATTTTTAAGGTTCAATCAAAAATTATATATTTTTCAACAGTCATTTTTTCTTAGTGATTTTTTCCTAGTTGGCAACAATATATTTTTACTGATTTCAACCAAAAATGCGAAATTTTTAACATTAAAGTTCTTTTTTTAACTATTAAGTTGACATTTTAATCTTTTTTTAGTTGAAAAATCATTTTTTAACAGTCGAATTTTTATCTTTAAAAGTTGACTTTTTCCATGTCTTTGATTTAACATCTATCAAACAAACCTTCTAGCTATATTTTTCAATTTTCATTTTTTAGTTTTTTTATTTTGTGTATTGAAAACTTAAAATCCAGCTTTTCGTATTGAAATTAAACTTGCAGTTTAGCTTTTTCATTGTCTACATAGAAAAGATAATTCAATCAGGACGAAAATTGTACTCACTTTTTCTTTCAAATTTTAAATAAAAATTTTTATTTTAGTGTATCAATATGTCTTGCCAGATTTTTACATTACATTTTTCCAAATTGCTGTATTACAAAAAGTTAAAGTGGTTTATATGAATATAAAAAACTCTTCAAATGCTCATAAATGTACAGTAGTTATTAGTAGTTATAAGATTTAACATCTTATTTTCTTAGGTGCGCGTCAACTTTGTAAAAGTTGAACCCTAGGTTAGGTTAGGTTAGGTAAAGGTGGTTGAGCCGATAGACGCCTCGTACACTTAGGCCAGTGCAGGCCCGTTGTGATACCACATAATCTCTTTTAAACCTAGTAGAGATTTCTCTCTTCAAACCAGTTCGAGCGGATAATGAATATAAGGATATGCTTGATTTCCAGGCATGAGACTTCGGCAAGTCCATTTAAAAAGGGATGGCCCAGAGTTGCCATTCTCCTTTGAGCTAGAGCCGGACATCGCAGAGGAGGTGCTGAACATTTTCTACTTCCTCCTCACATCTGCAGCTTCTGCAGAAATCGTTTGATGCAACTCCCAACCGAAGAGCGTGCGCTCCGATCAGGCAACGACCCGTTAGGATTCCTACTATTTTTGACAGGTTTACTATGCTTAACTCAAGCAGTGAGTTGGTGCGTTTTAAGTCGTAGGTAGGCCATGTTAGCTTAGTTATCCTACATGTATCAAGGTGTTCCCAGCGTTCTTGTGCAAGACCTAACGATCTGTTCTTGCACTGGAGTTTATAGGAGGAAATGGGTATACCAATAAAGTCCTCATTTAAGAGGGTGTTAGAGGTCGTACCCTTCCTTGCCAATTCGTCGGCCAAATTGCTACCCTCGATATAACTGTGTCCGGGTACCCATATGAGGTGAATTCTGAGTAGCCTTACCATCTCGTTAAGAGATCTGCGGCACTCAGTGAGAGTTTTAGAGTTGTCAATATTTGAGTTCAGTGCTTTCAGTGCAGCTTGGCTATCTGAAAAGATGGAAATACTCTTTCCTTCAAGATGACCTAGAATCTTAGTGGTTTCGTGAATAGCCATCATTTCCGCTTGGGAGACACTACAATAGTTAGGAAGTCTAAACACCGCTTTGATTTTGAGATCCTGGGAGTAGATACCTCCCCCTACTTGTTCACGAAGTTTGGATCCATCTGTGAAGATTTTTATGGCGGAGGTTTTAAGGGGGATTTTGTTTGCGTAGTCTAGCCGTAAAGGGATGAGAACCACGTAGTTCTTTTTAAGATTTAAGCACGGCACACAGTAGTCTGTTTTGTCGGGTGCAGACGAGTTCAGAATAATTGTGTGGCCGCAGTTGTTACCTATCCAATTACCAGATTCTCTAAGTCTCAGGGCGCTGCTGTGTTGGCACATTCCCTGGCAAAGACATCAAGAGGAGGAAGGTGAAGCATGACATTGAGGGCGCTGGTTGGTGTTGAGGACAGTGCCCTAGTAATTTGACCCCCTGATCTTTGCATAAATCGCTTAAAGGTAATTTTGAAAATATACAGGACCTGAACTACCTTATAAAATATGGTGTCGAAACCAAAACAAGTATTACATTTATTTTAATGGCATATTTTGGACCTATTTCAGTTTTTTTTTTTCTTTTTAAAAAACCGTTCTGATTATTTTTGGTGAAATTTTGATCCTGAAATTTTTTGCAAAAAAATTTTTTTTCATTTTATATAATCAAATTTTTTCTAATCTTGCTCCACCGAGATTTTTTGTTAATTTGTATTTTTGGTCAAAAATTTAGATTTCTTACAATATAACATAATGCGACTTTTGGGGGACCATAACAATAAACTTTAAAAACACGACAAATCGCCCCAACAAAAAACAAAAAACTCGCAAAATGGCAAATTGAAAACTATATAATGGAGCAATGCATAGAGCAAGGTGGATGTGTAAAGCCATTTACGCTTTGAAAATTTGGATGTTCCGACATCAATTCCCTATGTCTGATGAAGAAAAGTAACTCGTCAAAGAGATATGCCTTTTTGTTGTTGCAGTATATAGCAAGTATTGGTTCTAGTCACCGCTTTCTATAGCTGCACCTAAAAAGGACTTGAAGTTTCTTCTAAGCTTAGAAAGGTAATCAAATTAACTTTCTTTTGGCTAAACTTTTTTGGTGAATAATTTTTTTCTTATAAAGCTACAAAAGAGTAAGTCCGCATACAGCAGAAGTTGCGCTCAAAAAGTTTGAGCAACATTTGTGGTACCTTGGAGAAGAGCTGGTTGGTTTTGCATTTTTTGATCAAACTTTGAATACAAACACCCACAAAAAATGGCAGAGGCAATAATCAGACCAGGAACCAATACTCATTTGAGGAAGGTTCATTAAAACTCATTAATAATTTTTCGAGTGCCAGTTTTCGTCACACAGAATACTCTATTCTTTATTTAACCAATTATTTCTTATGAGTTTTTACAAAATGACCCTGCAGAGTGGCGTAATAACTCAGCTTATCTAAGTGCTCTAAAAATAGTCACACAGCTTAAAGTAGTTAATGAGTCTGCAGAGAGAGCTGTGGCTTTGATTACCGAATTCAAAAATTCAATTATAGCAAATGAGGAGCAAAAACATTATTTGCTGCAAGTGGTAGATTATCACAGGAAAACTTTAAAAGATATAAAAAAAAATTAATATTTTTAAAAAATAAAAATTTGAATAACAATTATATATTAAGTTTTTACTTTATGAAAGTTTTTTTTTTCTTTTTCTTTATTTTAAAACTTTACTTTATTTTAAAATTTCTTGATCACCGAAAAAAAAATATGATATACCGAAGTAAAGTTAAAGCTTTGCCCAAAAATACAAAACTATAAACATAATATCGGTGGAGCAAAAAAGAAATAAGAAAAAAATTTGATGATAAAAAATGAAAAAAAAAATTTTTTTTTTAAATTTTAGGATCAAAATTTCACTAAAAATAATCAGAACAGTTTTTTAAAAAGAAAAAAACAACTAAAATTAGTCCAAAATAATCCTTAAAATATGCCATTTAAATAAATATAATATTTTTTTTGGTTTCGACACCATATTTTATAAGGTGGTTCAAGTCCTGTATATTTTCAAAATTACCTTTAAGTGATTTCTGCAAAGGTCAGGGAGTCAAATTTTTTTGGTCTGAAGGTATTTCTGTGTTTATTTAGGGTTGAACTTTTAAAAAGTTGACGCGCACCAAAGTAATTTAACAGTTTTGCAAAATGAATCGGTCTAGTGATTATGCATAAAAAAATTACGGTTAACAACAGCTAACTTGAGCTTTTGACCACTTCAGTAGCGTTATATATATATTATTATAGTGCTTCCATAAAAAATTTCAAGTAAAGCTCGGGTTAAATTCAAACTGTGAAATTAATCTGATAACACAGTGCGAACAGTGGCGTTGCTGAAGCATTCTGTGCCCGGGGCAAAGATAAATCTTACCCCCAAATTGAAATCGCGCTACTTGAGCTCAACCTTAAGTCAACGAAGACTTTCAAATCTTGCAATTATTTCAAGGGAAAGTATGATTGTTGCAACTCAAGATTATGAGGACATCCTACACGAATAAGCATTATCTTTTTAAATAAAATGTTTTGGAAATGTCATCTGATTAAATGTTAAAAAAACCTTCAAGCTTCAAGTCAAAGACCTTTCTAATATTATTTGCAAATTTCAATGGATACCAAGAAAAGTTTTGCCGCCCTCAAGCCTTTCACATCTCAAGTGACGCCATTTTTTAGCAAACACTTTGAATGCATGGAAAAATTAATATGTTCGCTAAACTAGAGGTCAATTTAAGTAAGACTACGTACGGAATTTTTGTCTAGAAACTCAGAAATTCCTTAAAATTATTTCGAATATAAAGGCACTAACATTGTTTTAAAAGTAGATGTCATACACAAGGAATGCTTAAATATGATCAAATGGGGAATGAAATTAAAGTAAACTCACTGTTTGAGTGATCATACAAGATCACGCGAGATCATGCAATTTAACGCCTTTAGATTATTTTCTCTGGGGTTGGTCTGATTATTTTCTCTGGTTTGGAAGACAACATTGTACGAACCATTGTCAAGACAAGCCTACATTGCTTGAGAAAGTGGTCGAAAACTGGTCCTGTAGATTACGCCAGTGTGTTCAAGTCACGGCGGCACCTTGCCCGAAACTATATTCAAACACTAATGGCATAAAATTATGTATCTAATCAAATCATAGTCCAGTTTGAAATTTTGCTATCTCATTTTTTATTTCAGGCTTCCTTTAGACGGTCCAATTGTAGAAAGTAATGAAACACGGGTTCAAATTAAGAGCTTGGACATAGGGAAGCAGCTCAAAGTAGATAATTCCGTGGCAATCCCACCAAACATAGAGCAAAATCTTCCTCACCGTCAAGCCTGGTCGACTTACCGCGATTCGAACACGACCATTTTCGCTTGACATTGTCGTAAGTGACCCACTTTTCATTACAAGTTACCATCCAAAACCCATTTTTAGCTATATTTTTCTTTAGTTTGGAGACCAAAAATTCTGACCACCTCAAATTTTGCTTAAGTTTTCAGAATTGAATCTTTTTGTGAAAGAAAAACTCGAATTTGAGTAAAAAACTTTCAAGATTTTTTTTAAGTTTTTACGAAGCATTTAAATTTGGTAAAAAAGGAAAGAAAAAGATAAATTGCCTAACTGTTGAAAAATCATGGATTTGACAAGGATTAGTCGATTTCCACGTTTGAGGTGTTTTTGAAAAGACAATAACAGTATTTACTTTAACAATTAAAAATTAAAAAAATAAAATCTAATTTTTTAATTTAAATGTCACATATCATCGTTGCAAAAGTAAACTAACGAATCTGAAAAATTTCATTTTTAATTTTCCATAGAATTTTTATTAGAAATGAAAAATTTAATTTCTCAGATTCGCAAGTTCACTTTTGTAACGACGATATCAAAAATTTTAGTTTTCTATGATTTAAATACAAATTCTTAATGTTTGCTAGTTTAAATCGTTCTTGATTTTAAATACAAATTCTAGTTGTTTGATAGTTTAAAATCGTTTATTGAGCTTTAGGTTAGGTTAGAACAATTTATATTGAGTTCTAGCCAATTAAATTAATATCTTGAGATTTTGACCTGATTGGGAAAAACTGAGTATGCCATTAAATTAAATTCTACAATTCTAAACGAAAAAAATTTAAAAAGAAATTAAACGCATTTGCGTTTCTTCAACACAAAATTTAAAATA